>CM065373.1:25814733-25994227 GCA_033032245.1 Poecilia picta
CTAACCCCGCTCTCACCGCCGCTAACCCCGCCCTCACCGCCACTAACCCCGCCCTCACCTCGGTTAACCCCGCTCTCGCCGCCGCTCACCCCGCCCTCGCCGCCGCTAACCCCGCCCTCGCCGCCGCTCACCCCGCCCTCGCCGCCGCTAACCCCGCTCCTGCAGCGGACCAGTCCGGCGCAGAGCTGGTCCGGTCGGGGAGATGAGAGGAGGTACGACGGAGCTCCGCTCCAACTTTACTGGGTTTGGGGTTCTGGAGGTTCTGATGGTGTTTGTGGGATGATGAAGGTGAGGCGGTTCTAACTCCTCTTCACATTTCAGCGAGCGGACCCCGATCCGGCCCGGTGTTCATCTTAGAGATGGGTCGTTTTAAGATGAGAACTGGACCCGGACGTCCGGACTGGTTCTGTAGGCTGTAATCTGATACTTATTGTTGGATTTTCTTTATTTACTTGGCTGGAACTGAAATATTTCACAGGAATTAATAAATTAAATGAAGCTCAAACTAACAAATGCAGAATTATTATTTTTTAACATTTTTATTGATTTTTTTCTTTCAAAAATCTAAAATATGGTTTTTGAAACACAACTGTTAAAATAATGAATAATTCCGATGATGTAATATGTAAATGTTATATGTATTAAATTAAAACCGAGCCAGAAGAGGTTTAAGTATTTTTACGAATTCATTTTTATATTCAGGAGTTCATAATAATGATCTAATTATTATAATTGATAAAAAAGAGAATTATTTTGTGAATTTGAATTAATTTAATGTAACACAGTCAGAAAATGCTGTTATTATGTTTCCTTAAATGTATTTATTGTATTTTCATGGGCTCGTAATAATAATTTATAACAATAACTAATTAAAAATATCTAAAAATGGGACGTGTTTCCAGATTTTAACTGTCATTTCGCTGATGTACAGCAGGGGGCGCCGATGAGAACCCCGGAGGAACCCGGAAGAGGCTCCCGAAGATGAAGATCCCCGCAAAGATGTGGAGATCCCGCAAAAACAAGAACCAGCATGGAGGTCAGAACCCGCAGAACCCGCAGACTATGAGATCAGGAAAAACCCCGAGAGCTTTAAAAGACAGAAATAAATCTGACTTTGAACATTTCTAGAAAAAAATTAGAAATTTTGAGATCTAAAAAAAATTCTAAAATACAAAATCTTTCTGTCTTTTAAAAGTCTAAAATATGAAACTGCTAATTTTCTAGAGAAAAATCTGGATTTTTTTTATTTTTAGAGAAAACCTGTAATTTTCTGAATTACAAAAGTAGAAAATTTTTCAGTTTTGGAAATTTTCAAAGTGTGATGGACCGAGTTAAAAACAGGAGGAGTCACAGGATATTAATATTAATTAGAAAAATAGGGTTTTTTTACTTTAACCCACAGATTATAAAATGAAAAAAAAGATAAACTGAGCTCAAAGAAACAAAACTGAACTCAGGCAAAAATGTAAACAAAATGGCAGCACAAACAAACATAACTGACCTCACAAAGAAATGAGACACATGGTTTATATACTGGCTGATCAGACCAATTAAGACACAATAGGGGTAAATAAACAGAATACAAAAACAAATAACTACAGCAAAGTTTGGCTAAACTAAAGACTCACAAAAATGAAAATCAAAAATATTAAATACTATAATATTAAATACTAATTAAATACTAATACTAAAAACTAATATTTACTTCAACAAAAACTTATCTAAACAAAGAAACTACAAATTTCCCCTGCCAGCAGGAGCCAGTGGTTCAGTCCAATCAGCATTTAAGCTGCTGAGGCCTGGCCCCGCCTTCTTCTGTCTGGCCAATCAGAGTGTGGCCATGGATTTGGCCATCACAATCTGACGGTTCCTCCAGCAAATGTTTGACTTTGAAAAGTCATAAATGTCCCTTTTTTATTTATTTAATAAGATTCCTGAGAAGTTTGGCTCGTCCGTTTGTCCTCTGGCTGCAACACGCCGTCGTCTTTTAGGACAACGGCCTAGTTAAATCCTTTAGCTGGAAGAGCTGCAGCTCTGCGTGTCGCTCCCTGCAGACGAGCAGCCGGACGGCGGCCATGATGAGGAGGAGGAGCAGCGGCTGGAGGAGGAGCAGCGGCTGGACGTCCTCAGCAGGAAGCTGGTCCTCCGGGAGGAAGACCTCTTCACCCGGGACGGCCGCGCTGAGGACGAGGAGGACCAGCTGCTGAGGGACATCGAGTCTCTGGGCGCCCGAGTCTGGATGGCCGTCCACAGCAGCTTCGACTCCACGGCGCCCCCGCCTGGACCGGATGTCCTGAGGAGCGCCGTGGACGCCGTCCTGCAGCAGGAGACGCAGGACCGGCGCTGGACGGAGCGTCCCGCGGACAGCGCCCCCGTCTGGCGACCGCTGAGGTGGATGAGGACACACAACCTGCTGCTGCAGGACATGGTGGACAAACGACTGGAGGACGCAGGAGAGGATGAGACAGGAGACACTGGACAGCTGTCCTCTGACACCAAGAGACAGGTGAGGACGGATGGATGATGGATGGATGGATGGATGGATGATGGATGGATGAACAGATGGATAGAGGATGGATGGATGGATGGATGGATAATGGATGGAGGGATGGATTGATGGATGGATTGATGGATGGATGGAGGGATGGATGATGGATGGATGATGGATGGATGGATGGATGATGGATGGATGGATGGATGGATGGATGATGGATGGATGGATGGATGGATGATGGATGGATGGATGGATGGATGGATGATGGATGGATGGATGGATGATGGATGGATGATGGATGGATGGATGGATGGATGAACAGATGGATGGATGGATGGATGGATGGATGGATGATGGATGGATGAACAGATGGATGGATGATGGATGGATGGATAAACAGATGGATGGATGATGGATGAATGGATGGATGAACAGATGGATGGATGATGGATGGATGGATGGAGGGACAGTTGGATGGATGGATGATGGATGGATAGATGGATGATGGATGGAGGGATGGATGATGGATGGAGGGATGGGATTGATGGTGGGATGGATGGTGGATGGATGAACAGATGGATAGAGGATGGATGGATGGATGATGGATGGAGGGATGGATGATGGATGGATGGATGGATGATGGATGGAGGGATGGATTGATGGATGGATGATGGAGGGATGATGGATGGATGGTTGATGGATGGATGGATGGATGAACAGATGGATGGATGGATGGATGGATGGATGGATGATGGATGGATGAACAGATGGATGGATGATGGATGGATGGATAAACAGATGGATGGATGATGGATGAATGGATGGATGAACAGATGGATGGATGATGGATGGATGGATGGAGGGACAGTTGGATGGATGGATGATGGATGGATGATGGATGGATGGATGGAGGGACAGTTGGATGGATGGATGATGGATGGATGATGGATGGATGGATGGATGGATGGATGGATGGATGGATGGATGGATGATGGATGGATGGATGGATGATGGATGGATGATGGATGGATGGATGGATGGATGAACAGATGGATGGATGGATGGATGGATGGATGATGGATGGATGAACAGATGGATGGATGATGGATGGATGGATAAACAGATGGATGGATGATGGATGAATGGATGGATGAACAGATGGATGGATGATGGATGGATGGATGGAGGGACAGTTGGATGGATGGATGATGGATGGATAGATGGATGATGGATGGATGGATGGACAGATGGATGGATGATGGATGGATGGATGGATGATGGATGGAGGATGGATGATGGATGGAGGGATGGATTGATGGTGGGATGGATGGTGGATGTGATGAACAGATGGATAGAGGATGGATGGATGGATGATGGATGGAGGGATGGATGATGGATGGATGGATGGATGATGGATGGAGGGATGGATTGATGGATGGATGATGGAGGGATGATGGATGGATGGTTGATGGATGGATGGATGGATGGATGATGGATGGAGGGATGGATGGACGGATGATGGATGGATGAACAGATGGATAGAGGATGGATGGATGATGGATGGAGGGATGGATGATGGATGGAGGGATGGATGATGAATGGATGGAGGGATGGATTGATGGTGGGATGGATGGTGGATGGATGAACAGATGGATAGGGGATGGATGGATGGATGGATGGATGGATGATGGATGGATGGATGGATGATGGATGGATGGATGATGGATGGATGATGGATGGATGGATGGATGAACAGATGGATGGATGGATGATGGATGGAGGGATGGATGATGGATGGATGGATGGATGGATGATGGATGGATGAACAGATGGATAGGGGATGGATGGATGGATGGATGGATGATGGATGGATGGATGGATGATGGATGGATGGATGATGGATGGATGATGGATGGATGGATGGATGAACAGATGGATGGATGGATGATGGATGGATGGATGGATGGATGATGGATGGATGAACAGATGGATGGATGATGGATGGATGGATAAACAGATAGATGGATGATGGATGGATGGATGGATGGATGGATGAACAGATGGATGGATGATGGATGGATGGATGGAGGGACAGTTGGATGGATGGATGGATGATGGATGGATGAACAGATGGATGGATGGATGGATGGATGGATGATGGATGGATGAACAGATGGATGGATGGATGGATGGATGATGGATGGATGGATGGACAGATGGATGGATGATGGATGGATGAACAGATGGATGGATGATGAATGGATGGATGAACGGATTATGGATGGATGGATGAACAGATGGATGGATGAACAACTCCCTGCTGATGTTTCCTTAATTTCAGCTTCCAGCCAATCAGAGCACAGATGTGATTTGATTTGTGCTCACAAACAATCTTAACCATAAACAGAATGACATCATCAGCATCATCCTGTAGTTCATTCCTTCATGTTTTCTGGTATTTATTATTATTTTATTATTATTATTATTATTATTATTATTATTATTATTATTATTATTATTATTATTATTATTATTATTATTATTATCTTAACTCATCTGTCCCTTCTTTGGGTCTCCCGGCCCCCGGTTGGCCCCCCGGCCTCAGGTTTGGTAGCCGTGTTGAAGGTTGAAGCAGACCTGTAGAACCGCAGCGGCCTGTCTGACCCCTCTCTGCCGTGTCTCACCTGTCCAGGTGTGCCGCCTGGGGAAGCGTGTGAAGGAGGACCTGCTGATGGCGGCGGCGGCGTTGAGGCCCCGCTCCCCGTCCAAGATGGCCGTCCTGAACGTCTACGGCGGACTCTACCACCGGGCCTTCGCCGCCCGCCTGGCCCGGCTCTGCTCCTCCCGGCTGGACCTGGACGACTGCGGCTACCTGCTGTTCTGGGTCAACCGCTGCTACCCGGAGTCGGTTTCCATGGCAACTGTTGGCGCCTGCAAACGAGGCTCCGTTTGTTTCGGTTCACACTGCAGCCCGAAGTGACCCAGTTCTGATTGTTTTTGCCGAGGCCGTTCACACTGCCAGTAAATGGACCTGTATGTGTTCTGCAGTGTGAACCTGAAAGTGTCCCGCATGCCCAGTAGAGGGCGCCATAGCGTCAGCGTTCTCAGTGTTCCGCTAACCACCATAGAAGAAGAAGAGCTCAGAGTTAGTAAACATGGAGGCTAACGGTGGAGCTTAGCTACATATTTGAAGATGTTGTCCAACCGGAGCAACATATTAACAACTTAATCCTCATATAGTCCGGAATTGTGTCACTTCAGGCTGCAGTGTGAACGCACCTAGAAGGTGCGTTCACACTGCAGCCTGAAGTGACCCAATTATCAACATATTAACAACTTAATCCTCATATAGTCCGTCATGGTTGTTGTTTTTCTTCCCATTTCTTCCCGAATCAGTGACTTTCAATTCAGATGAAGGTCGCATTTGAATCGGATCCGTATCAGATGTGGGTCACATTCTAAAAGAATCCGACCTGAGCTGTTCACACTGCCAGGAAAAGATCGGATACAGGCCACATTACGCCAGAAACATCGGGATTGGGTCACTTCAGGCTGCAGTGTGAACGCAGCCTTAGTATTGATTGTGCTAACCCTAAAATGCTAATCAGACACAAAAAAGCTTAAGGTCAAAACCCAACATTTCACCCAGATGTCAAACAGAACCGAACTGAAAGGTCTTGAAGGAACCAGGATTTGTCCAGGCGGTTGAGTGTCTCCAGAGGTTCCTGTGTCGTTTCCTTCAGTGGTTCCTGTGTCGTTTCCTTCAGAGGTTCTGGTGTCGTTTCCTTCTCGGTTCTTGGTGCTGGTTGTCATTTCTCTTCTTGGTATCTAGTAATTATAAATCGTTGTGCGTCAGTGTGGATCCCATCCGGTCGCTAACATCCTGATTTCTGTCAGGACTGGGTTTGTTTTTGTGGCTCGTTCTCCGTGGGCCGGACTTCCTGTTTCACAGGACCTTGGTCCTTGGTCTGAAATGTGACTTCCTCTCTCTGGCTCAGGAAGTTTCTGTGGCGACATTTTCAGGCTCTTTACGTGAAAAACCGAAATAGTTTACGCCAATTATTAATTAAGCTAATTTAGCCTAAGTGACGACAGCAGAGATTTTACGCTATTCTAGTTCTGAATAAAAGTAAATTGCTGAGTAACATGAAGTTATATAGCAAACTTAAAACTTTACAGGACAGCCAAGTAAATTAGCACTTTAACATTTATCTGGAAAAACGTGTGTTAAACGTGTTTTCAAAAGAGCTAAACAAAATATTAGCCGTGCTATTAGCGCCTTAGTCGATTAGGGACGTAGTCCACGAGGACAATGTCCCATCCATGCATGAAGCTGAGGTAGAGCTAAGCTAGCTAGCCTCCCCAGTGCTAAATGTTGTCAAAGTTAGCAGTGAGCTAAACCAGAAATTAGCTCTACTAGCAGCACATTAGCGGAAGTGAGCCCAGTTATAAATTTAATATATAAATTTATAATTTATAGCTGATCTGGAAACAGAAGCTAACTGCGCTATGTGCTCAGACGTTAGCAAAACACTTTGTGCTAAACATCAGCGCCACTTCTCAGTAGCTTTAGCTCCGTCGATGCCTCGTCCGAGCAAGAAAAACTTTCCATGGGAACAGGAAATATATGTAGCTAAGGGCAGCAGCGGCTTTATGGATGTTTTCTGTAAATAAGAACAGCAGCAGAAGCAACAAACACAAAATATTTAAATGTTTTTCAGGTTTTTCTGCAGAATTTTGTCTTAATGAGTTTATTTTGGATCCTGCAGTGAAATCCTGAAGCACAAAGAGCTGGATGGGATCAAGACGGACTGCCTGGGTTCTCTGCTGCCGCAGGAGACCCAGAGCCGCCTGGAGGACCAGTACCTGAGCCACAGACAGGTGAGACACAGACAGGTGAGACACACACAGGTGAACCACAGACAGGTGAGACACAGACAGGTGAGACACACACAGGTGAGCCACAGACAGGTGAGCCACAGACAGGTGAGACACAGACAGGTGAGACACAGACAGGAGATACACAGACAGGTGAGACACAGACAGGTGAGACACAGACAGGTGAGCCACAGACAGGTGAGCCACAGACAGGTGAGACACAGACAGGTGAGCCACAGACAGGTGAGAGAACCACAGACAGGTGAGACAGAGACAGGTGAGAGAACCACAGACAGGTGAGACAGAGACAGGTGAGCCACAGACAGGTGAGCCACAGACAGGTGAGCCACAGACAGGTGAGACACAGACAGGAGATACACAGACAGGTGAGACACAGACAGGTGAGCCACAGACAGGTGAGAGAACCACAGACAGGTGGGACAGAGACAGGTGAGACAGAGACAGGTGAACCACAGACAGGTGAGCCACAGACAGGTGAGCCACAGACAGGTGAGCCACAGACAGGTGGAGAGAACCACAGACAGGTGAGACACAGACAGGTGAGACAGAGACAGGTGAGTCACAGACAGGTGAGACACAGACAGGTGAGACAGAGACAGGTGAGACACAGACAGGTGAGACAGAGACAGGTGAGACAGAGACAGGTGAGACACAGACAGGTGAACCACAGACAGGTGAGACAGAGACAGGTGAGACACAGACAGGTGAGACAGAGACAGGTGAGACAGAGACAGGTGAGACACAGACAGGTGAGCCACAGACAGGTGAGCCACAGACAGGTGAGAGAACCACAGACAGGTGAGACACAGACAGGTGAGACAGAGACAGGTGAGACAGAGACAGGTGAGTCACAGACAGGTGAGACAGAGACAGGTGAGACAGAGACAGGTGAGACAGACAAGTGAGACACAGACAGGTGAGACACAGACAGGTGAGCCACAGACAGGTGAGCCATAGACAGGTGAGACACAGACAGGTGAGACAGAGACAGGTGAGACAGAGACAGGTGAGTCACAGACAGGTGAGACACAGACAGGTGAGACACAGACAGGTGAGCCACAGACAGGAGATACACAGACAGGTGAGCCACAAACAGGTGAGCCACAGACAGGTGAGAGAACCACAGACAGGTGAGACACAGACAGGTGAGACAGAGACAGGTGAGACAGAGACAGGTGAGTCACAGACAGGTGAGACACAGACAGGTGAGCCACAGACAGGTGAGACAGAGACAGGTGAGCCACAGACAGGTGTGACAGAGACAGGTGAGCCACAGACAGGTGAGACACAGACAGGAGATACACAGACAGGTGAGACACAGACAGGTGAGACAGAGACAGGTGAGACACAGACAGGTGAGACAGAGACAGGTGAGACAGAGACAGGTGAGTCACAGACAGGTGAGACACAGACAGGTGAGACACAGACAGGTGAGCCACAGACAGGAGATACACAGACAGGTGAGCCACAAACAGGTGAGCCACAGACAGGTGAGCCACAGACAGGTGAGCCACAGACAGGTGAGAGAACCACAGACAGGTGAGACACAGACAGGTGAGACAGAGACAGGTGAGACAGAGACAGGTGAGTCACAGACAGGTGAGACACAGACAGGTGAGCCACAGACAGGTGAGACAGAGACAGGTGAGCCACAGACAGGTGAGACAGAGACAGGTGAGCCACAGACAGGTGAGACACAGACAGGAGATACACAGACAGGTGAGACACAGACAGGTGAGACACAGACAGGTGGACAGAGACAGGTGAGACAGAGACAGGTGAGCCACAGACAGGTGAGACAGAGACAGGTGAGACAGAGACAGGTGAGTCACAGACAGGTGAGTCACAGACATGTGAGACACAGACAGGTGAGACACAGACAGGTGAGACAGAGACAGGTGAGCCACAGACAGGTGAGACACAGACAGGTGAGTCACAGACAGGTGAGACACAGACAGGTGAGACAGAGACAGGTGAGACACAGACAGGTGAGACAGAGACAGGTGAGTCACAGACAGGTGAGACACAGACAGGTGAGCCACAGACAGGTGAGCCACAGACAGGTGAGACACAGACAGGTGAGACACAGACAGGTGAGACAGAGACAGGTGAGACAGAGACAGGTGAGTCACAGACAGGTGAGACACAGACAGGTGAGACAGAGACAGGTGAGACAGAGACAGGTGAGTAACAGACAGGTGAGACACAGACAGGTGAGCCACAGACAGGTGAGACACAGACAGGTGAGACACAGACAGGTGAGCCACAGACAGGTGAGAGAACCACAGACAGGTGAGACAGAGACAGGTGAGCCACAGACAGGTGAGACAGAGACAGGTGAGCCACAGACAGGTGAGACACAGACAGGTGAGACACAGACAGGAGATACACAGACAGGTGAGACACAGACAGGTGAGCCACAGACAGGTGAGCCACAGACAGGTGAGACACAGACAGGTGAGCCACAGACAGGTGAGACACAGACAGGTGAGCCACAGACAGGTGAGCCACAGACAGGTGAGAGAACCACAGACAGGTGAGACACAGACAGGTGAGACAGAGACAGGTGAGACAGAGACAGGTGAGTCACAGACAGGTGAGACAGAGACAGGTGAGACAGAGACAGGTGAGACAGACAAGTGAGACACAGACAGGTGAGACACAGACAGGTGAGCCACAGACAGGTGAGCCATAGACAGGTGAGACACAGACAGGTGAGACAGAGACAGGTGAGACAGAGACAGGTGAGTCACAGACAGGTGAGACACAGACAGGTGAGACACAGACAGGTGAGCCACAGACAGGAGATACACAGACAGGTGAGCCACAAACAGGTGAGCCACAGACAGGTGAGCCACAGACAGGTGAGCCACAGACAGGTGAGAGAACCACAGACAGGTGAGACACAGACAGGTGAGACAGAGACAGGTGAGACAGAGACAGGTGAGTCACAGACAGGTGAGACACAGACAGGTGAGCCACAGACAGGTGAGACAGAGACAGGTGAGCCACAGACAGGTGAGACAGAGACAGGTGAGCCACAGACAGGTGAGACACAGACAGGAGATACACAGACAGGTGAGACACAGACAGGTGAGACAGAGACAGGTGAGACACAGACAGGTGAGAAAGAGACAGGTGAGACAGAGACAGGTGAGACACAGACAGGTGAGACAGAGACAGGTGAGCCACAGACAGGTGAGACACAGACAGGTGAGCCACAGACAGGTGAGCCACAGACAGGAGATACAGCAGACAGGTGAGACCAGACAGGTGGAGACAGAGACAGGTGAGACACAGACAGGTGAGCCACAGACAGGTGAGCCACAGACAGGTGAGACAGAGACAGGTGAGACAGAGACAGGTGAGTCACAGACAGGTGAGTCACAGACAGGTGAGACACAGACAGGTGAGACAAGACAGGTGAGACAGAGACAGGTGAGCCACAGACAGGTGAGACACAGACAGGTGAGTCACAGACAGGTGAGACAAGACAGGTGAGACAGAGACAGGTGAGACACAGACAGGTGAGACAGAGACAGGTGAGTCACAGACAGGTGAGACACAGACAGGTGAGCCACAGACAGGTGAGACAGAGACAGGTGAGCCACAGGCAGGTGAGCCACAGACAGGTGAGACACAGACAGGTGAGACACAGACAGGTGAGACAGAGACCGGTGAGACAGAGACAGGTGAGTCACAGACAGGTGAGACACACACAGGTGAGACAGAGACAGGTGAGACAGAGACAGGTGAGTCACAGACAGGTGAGACACAGACAGGTGAGCCACAGACAGGTGAGACACAGACAGGTGAGACACAGACAGGTGAGCCACAGACAGGTGAGAGAACCACAGACAGGTGAGACAGAGACAGGTGAGCCACAGACAGGTGAGACAGAACAGGACAGGAGCCACAGACAGGTGAGACACAGACAGGTGAGACACAGACAGGAGATACACAGACAGGTGAGACACAGACAGGTGAGCCACAGACAGGTGAGAACCACAGACAGGTGAGACACAGACAGGAGATACACAGACAGGTGAGCCACAGACAGGTGAGCCACAGACAGGTGAGCCACAGACAGGTGAGACACAGACAGGTGAGCCACAGACAGGTGAGCCACAGACAGGTGAGACAGAGACAGGTGAGACAGAGACAGGTGAGTCACAGACAGGTGAGACACAGACAGGTGAGACACAGACAGGTGAGACACAGACAGGTGAGCCACAGACAGGTGAGCCACAGACAGGTGAGCCACGGACAGGTGAGACAGAGACACGTGAGCCACAGACAGGTGAGACAGAGGACAGGTGAGCCACAGTCAGGTGAGACACAGACAGGTGAGCCACAGACAGGTGAGCCACAGACAGGTGAGCCACAGACAGGAGATACACAGACAGGTGAGACAGAGACAGGTGAGACAGAGACAGGTGAGACAGAGACAGGTGAGACACAGACAGGTGAGACAGAGACAGGTGAGACACAGACAGGTGAGAAACATACAGGTGAGAAACATACAGGTGAGGCAGGTGAGACACAGACAGGTGAACCACAGACTGGTGAGCCACAGACAGGTGAGAGAACCACAGACAGGTGAGACACAGACAGGTGAGACACAGACAGGTGAGCCACAGACAGGTGAGACACAGACAGGTGAGCCACAGACAGGTGAGACAGAGACAGGTGAGACACAGACAGGTGAGACACAGACAGGTGAACCTCAGACAGGTGAGACACAGACAGGTGAGACACAGACAGGAGATACACAGACAGGTGAGACACAGACAGGTGAGACAGAGACAGGTGAGACACAGACAGGTGAGACAGAGACAGGTGAGCCACAGACAGGTGAGACAGAGACAGGTGAGACAGAGACAGGTGAGTCACAGACAGGTGAGTCACAGACAGGTGAGACACAGACAGGTGAGACACAGACAGGTGAGACAGAGACAGGTGAGCCACAGACAGGTGAGACACAGACAGGTGAGTCACAGACAGGTGAGACACAGACAGGTGAGACAGAGACAGGTGAGACACAGACAGGTGAGACAGAGACAGGTGAGTCACAGACAGGTGAGACACAGACAGGTGAGCCACAGACAGGTGAGACAGAGACAGGTGAGCCACAGGCAGGTGAGCCACTGACAGGTGAGACACAGACAGGTGAGACACAGACAGGTGAGACAGAGACAGGTGAGACAGAGACAGGTGAGTCACAGACAGGTGAGACACAGACAGGTGAGACAGAGACAGGTGAGACAGAGACAGGTGAGTCACAGACAGGTGAGACACAGACAGGTGAGCCACAGACAGGTGAGACACAGACAGGTGAGACACAGACAGGTGAGCCACAGACAGGTGAGAGAACCACAGACAGGTGAGACAGAGACAGGTGAGCCACAGACAGGTGAGACAGAGACAGGTGAGCCACAGACAGGTGAGACACAGACAGGTGAGACACAGACAGGAGATACACAGACAGGTGAGACACAGACAGGTGAGCCACAGACAGGTGAGAGAACCACAGACAGGTGAGACACAGACAGGAGATACACAGACAGGTGAGCCACAGACAGGTGAGCCACAGACAGGTGAGCCACAGACAGGTGAGACACAGACAGGTGAGCCACAGACAGGTGAGCCACAGACAGGTGAGAGAGAGACAGGTGAGACAGAGACAGGTGAGTCACAGACAGGTGAGACACAGACAGGTGAGACACAGACAGGTGAGCCACAGACAGGAGATACACAGACAGGTGAGTCACAGACAGGTGAGTCACAGACAGGTGAGACACAGACAGGTGAGACACAGACAGGTGAGACAGAGACAGGTGAGCCACATGACAGGTGAGACACAGACAAGGTGAGCACAGACAGGTGAGACACAGACAGGTGAGACAGAGACAGGTGAGACACAGACAGGTGAGACAGAGACAGTGGAGTCACAGACAGGTGAGACACAGACAGGTGAGCCACAGACAGGTGAGACAGAGACAGGTGAGCCACAGGCAGGTGAGCCACTGACAGGTGAGACACAGACAGGTGAGACACAGACAGGTGAGACAGAGACAGGTGAGACAGAGACAGGTGAGTCACAGACAGGTGAGACACAGACAGGTGAGACAGAGACAGGTGAGACAGAGACAGGTGAGTCACAGACAGGTGAGACACAGACAGGTGAGCCACAGACAGGTGAGACACAGACAGGTGAGCCACAGACAGGTGAGACAGAGACAGGTGAGACACAGACAGGTGAGACACAGACAGGTGAACCTCAGACAGGTGAGACACAGACAGGTGAGACACAGACAGGAGATACACAGACAGGTGAGACACAGACAGGTGAGACAGAGACAGGTGAGACAACATACAGGTGAGACAGAGACAGGTGAGCACAGAGACAGGTGAGACAGAGACAGGTGAGACAGAGACAGGTGAGTCACAGACAGGTGAGTCACAGACAGGTGAGACACAGACAGGTGAGACACAGACAGGTGAGACAGAGACAGGTGAGCCACAGACAGGTGAGACACAGACAGGTGAGTCACAGACAGGTGAGACACAGACAGGTGAGACAGAGACAGGTGAGACACAGACAGGTGAGACAGAGACAGGTGAGTCACAGACAGGTGAGACACAGACAGGTGAGCCACAGACAGGTGAGACAGAGACAGGTGAGCCACAGGCAAGTGAGCCACTGACAGTTGAGACACAGACAGGTGAGACACAGACAGGTGAGACAGAGACAGGTGAGACAGAGACAGGTGAGTCACAGACAGGTGAGACACAGACAGGTGAGACAGAGACAGGTGAGACAGAGACAGGTGAGTCACAGACAGGTGAGACACAGACAGGTGAGCCACAGACAGGTGAGACACAGACAGGTGAGACACAGACAGGTGAGACAGAGACAGGTGAGACACAGACAGGTGAGACACAGACAGGTGAACCTCAGACAGGTGAGACACAGACAGGTGAGACACAGACAGGAGATACACAGACAGGTGAGACACAGACAGGTGAGACAGAGACAGGTGAGACACATACAGGTGAGACAGAGACAGGTGAGCCACAGACAGGTGAGACAGAGACAGGTGAGACAGAGACAGGTGAGTCACAGACAGGTGAGTCACAGACAGGTGAGACACAGACAGGTGAGACACAGACAGGTGAGACAGAGACAGGTGAGCCACAGACAGGTGAGACACAGACAGGTGAGTCACAGACAGGTGAGACACAGACAGGTGAGACAGAGACAGGTGAGACACAGACAGGTGAGACAGAGACAGGTGAGTCACAGACAGGTGAGACACAGACAGGTGAGCCACAGACAGGTGAGACAGAGACAGGTGAGCCACAGGCAAGTGAGCCACTGACAGTTGAGACACAGACAGGTGAGACACAGACAGGTGAGACAGAGACAGGTGAGACAGAGACAGGTGAGTCACAGACAGGTGAGACACAGACAGGTGAGACAGAGACAGGTGAGACAGAGACAGGTGAGTCACAGACAGGTGAGACACAGACAGGTGAGCCACAGACAGGTGAGACACAGACAGGTGAGACACAGACAGGTGAGAGAACCACAGACAGGTGAGGAACCACAGACAGGTGAGACAGAGACAGGTGAGCCACAGACAGGTGAGACAGAGACAGGTGAGCCACAGACAGGTGAGACACAGACAGGTGAGACACAGACAGGAGATACACAGACAGGTGAGACACAGACAGGTGAGCCACAGACAGGTGAGAGAACCACAGACAGGTGAGACACAGACAGGAGATACACAGACAGGTGAGCCACAGACAGGTGAGCCACAGACAGGTGAGCCACAGACAGGTGAGACACAGACAGGTGAGCCACAGACAGGTGAGCCACAGACAGGTGAGACAGAGACAGGTGAGACAGAGACAGGTGAGTCACAGACAGGTGAGACACAGACAGGTGAGACACAGACAGGTGAGCCACAGACAGGAGATACACAGACAGGTGAGTCACAGACAGGTGAGTCCACAGACAGGTGAGACACAGACAGGTGAGACACAGACAGGTGAGACAGAGACAGGTGAGCCACAGACAGGTGAGACACAGACAGGTGAGTCACAGACAGGTGAGACACAGACAGGTGAGACAGAGACAGGTGAGACACAGACAGGTGAGACAGAGACAGGTGAGTCACAGACAGGTGAGACACAGACAGGTGAGCCACAGACAGGTGAGACAGAGACAGGTGAGCCACAGGCAGGTGAGCCACTGACAGGTGAGACACAGACAGGTGAGACACAGACAGGTGAGACAGAGACAGGTGAGACAGAGACAGGTGAGTCACAGACAGGTGAGACACAGACAGGTGAGACAGAGACAGGTGAGACAGAGACAGGTGAGTCACAGACAGGTGAGACACAGACAGGTGAGCACAGACAGGTGAGACACAGACAGGTGAGACACAGACAGGTGAGCCACAGACAGGTGAGAGAACCACAGACAGGTGAGACAGAGACAGGTGAGCCACAGACAGGTGAGACAGAGACAGGTGAGCCACAGACAGGTGAGACACAGACAGGTGAGACACAGACAGGAGATACACAGACAGGTGAGACACAGACAGGTGAGCCACAGACAGGTGAGAGAACACAGACAGGTGAGACACAGACAGGAGATACACAGACAGGTGAGCCACAGACAGGTGAGCCACAGACAGGTGAGCCACAGACAGGTGAGACACAGACAGGTGAGCCACAGACAGGTGAGCCACAGACAGGTGAGACAGAGACAGGTGAGACAGAGACAGGTGAGTCACAGACAGGTGAGACACAGACAGGTGAGACACAGACAGGTGAGCCACAGACAGGAGATACACAGACAGGTGAGCCACAGACAGGTGAGCCACAGACAGGTGAGCCACAGACAGGTGAGAGAACCACAGACAGGTGAGACACAGACAGGTGAGACAGAGACAGGTGAGACAGAGACAGGTGAGTCACAGACAGGTGAGACACAGACAGGTGAGCCACAGACAGGTGAGCCACAGACAGGTGAGCCACGGACAGGTGAGACAGAGACACGTGAGCCACAGACAGGTGAGACAGAGACAGGTGAGCCACAGTCAGGTGAGACACAGACAGGTGAGCAACAGACAGGGTGAGCCACAGACAGGTGAGCCACAGACAGGTGAGACACAGACAGGAGATACACAGACAGGTGAGACAGAGACAGGAGAGACAGAGACAGGTGAGACAGAGACAGGTGAGACACAGACAGGTGAGACAGAGACAGGTGAGACACAGACAGGTGAGAAACATACAGGTGAGAAACATACAGGTGAGGCAGGTGAGACACAGACAGGTGAACCATAGACTGGTGAGCCACAGACAGGTGAGAGAACCACAGACAGGTGAGACACAGACAGGTGAGACACAGACAGGTGAGCCACAGACAGGTGAGACACAGACAGGTGAGCCACAGACAGGTGAGACAGAGACAGGTGAGACACAGACAGGTGAGACACAGACAGGTGAACCTCAGACAGGTGAGACACAGACAGGTGAGACACAGACAGGTGAGACACAGACAGGTGAACCTCAGACAGGTGAGACACAGACAGGTGAACCTCAGACAGGTGAGACACAGACAGGTGAGACACAGACAGGTGAGAAACATACAGGTGAGACACAGACAGGTGAGACACAGACAGGTGAGAAACATACAGGTGAGACACAGACAGGTGAGAAACATACAGGTGAGAAACATACAGGTGAGACACAGACAGGTGAGACACAGACAGGTGAGCCTCAGACAGGTGAACCTCAGACAGGTAAAGGTGTTGGCGGCCAATCGCTCACTGAGCCTTCGTCGTTTCAGGAAAAGGTGAAGCTGTGGCTCAGCACGGCTCTGAAGAAGGAGCAGGAAATCTGGCTGAGCGGAAAAAACGCCCGAACTGATCGACTGCTACTACTTCAGTCCGCTGGCCATCGATGTCATCCAGGTGAGCGCAGGGACAGGTAGCGCCGCTGGGCTTTAACCGTCCGTTTCTGACGAAGCTTCCTGTCTGCAGGTGGTAAACGGTTCCCTGACTGAGTTCAGCTGTGCCATCAAGGACCAGAACAAGGCGCAGAGGCTGACGATTCACCTGGAGAACTTTCTCAGCAGGTAAGCCACGCCCACTGAACACAAGAACCAATCAGATCACAGCTGTACTGTTTCACTAAGAAGTAAAAGGTTCATTATCTTTCCTTTATTCATTAATGCAGACTTTGATTTAGCAGAAGCTAAAGCTAAAGTACTTTATCAACATGCTAACTGGTATAAGCTAATGCTAAGGTGCTAAACTAACATGCTATTTAGCAGAAGCTAAAGTACTTTATCAACATGCTAACTGATAAGCTAATGCTAAGGTGTTAAACTAACATGCTATTTAGCAGAAGCTAATGCTAAATTACATCACCAACATGCTAACTGGTATAAGCTATTGCTAAGGTGTTAAAATAAAATGCTATTTAGTAGGAACTAATGCTTAAGTCCTTTATCAACATGCTAACTGATAAGCTAATGCTAAGGCGTTAAACTAACATGCTATTTAGCAGAAGCGAATTAAAGAAATAGTTAAAAAATGGAAAAATTTCCCGACTCAGCTTTTATTTTGCATCTGTTGTACTGATCTAAGAAAACATATTTTCCTTTAGGAACAAAGGTTATGCAGAAATTAACATGAATACTTTGAATATTGATCAAATATTGTTAAACTATAAATTGAAAGTACCTAAAAATGTATTTATTTTTAAGATTTTGTGGCATTAGGGGTCTTTATTGACAGCATTCAAACAGAAAGTGACATTCAGCACAAGTCAGGAATTGAAGCTTTTACCTCTACGCCACGCACCACTTCTGAAGGAAAATCTAATTTAAGGAGTCTATATTTGGAGGAATTATTTCAATCTTCAGGTTTTCTGGTTATTTCCTCCTTTTATGTGTTCGTGTTGCAGCTACAGGAAGAGCGTGGAGGACCTGGTGAAGGCGAATCCCAGCAACCTGCATCCAGTGCTAAAAGCTACGCTGGTCTGTGAGCAGCAGCTCAGGTGAGTTCACACCTGCATCACGACTAGAGCTGCAGAAAATCTGCCCCAAAGCATTCTGGGAGCTGTCATAACCAAGCAGCGTCTCTCCTGTCCTCAGAGATTACATATCTGGTCAAGCTGAAGGTTTAGCTGAAGAGCAGAAGCGCCGATGTCTGGATTCACTCTCTGCTCTCAGGGATTGTTGCTGGCAGTGTTTGACCTTCCCTCTTCACGGCAAGATTAAGGTCAGAGAAGCCAAAAACTCTGTGGCGCTAATTATTAGGGCTGTATAATCATATCGATATCAGGATATATATCGGTATTTTCTTTCCTAGAAAAAAAATCGATATTCATCCTTAAGTATCGTAACGTCCAACTGTCACCTTGTTCACTCACTGCTGGCTTCACCAGGTCATCAGGCTTAGAGTGATTCCTTCAGATGTTCAGGTTAAAAAGGTATCAAACTATTCAGAGCAGGAACTTGGTTCACTTTATTTACTTTACTAATGCATGTCAGCTACAGTTTGGACTGTTTCAACTAAAAGAAACATGTTTTTCTCCACTTCTTTGATTCATGTTGTCCAGCTGTCCACTTTAAGTCTGTGTCCAACCAGAGCCAGGTATTGTGTAGTTGGGGCTTTTAATCAGTTTTCAGTTAAATTCATTCAGTCCAACTTTAGTGCTACACATTTTCAAAATGAGCAAAAACAATAATGGCTAAATTCACATAATTGCATTAGCATAACTGCAAACGCCATTGCTAATGGCAGCTAGCAGAAGTTATGCAGATGAATAAAGTGACCAAATAGGAGAAATTACAGATGATGTGGATCATTTTCTGCTTCAGTGGAGCATCTTGTGACCAACGTCTCTTTGGTCCTGATGTTTAGGTCTTCTTAAGTCCACTGTGGACGCCCGCCTGGGTGGACGGCTCACTTCCTGTCGTCGACCAGCTCCTGAGCTTTCTGAGCCAAAAACTGGCCGACCTGTCGGACCTGAAACCAGCCTGCAAGCAGGTGAGACACCACCGCCCTACACCTGTCCGCCTGGTTACCTGTCCAGCTGACGGCCTCCGTCTCTCAGACGCTGGTAGACGACCTCCACCAACACCTGGTCGCTCAGTACGTGAAGAAGACGCTGAAGACGAGGGTGAAGAGCCGACAGCAGCAGGTGGCCGGGTCCGAACGGATGGTGGAAGATGCCAATAAGATGGACGGCTTCTTCAGAGAGCAGGTGAGACACGTAGCAACACGCTAAAACCACAACGCATCAGGCTAACGCATCGGACTAAGGTATCAGGCTAAGGTATCAGACTAACGCATCAGGCTAACACATCAGACTAATGCATCAGGCTAACACATCAGACTAATGCATCAGGCTAAGGCATCAGGCTAAGGCATCAGGCTAAGGTATCAGGCTAAGGTATCAGGCTAAGGTATCAGGCTAAGGTATCACGCTAAGGCATTAGACTAACGCATCAGACTAATGCATCAGGCTAACGCATCAGACTAACGCATCAGACTAACGCATCAGACTAAGCTATCAGGCTAAGGCATCAGGCTAAGGTATCAGGCTACGGCATCAGGCTAAGGAATCAGGCTACGGCATCAGGCTAAGGCATCAGGCTATCGCATCAGACTAACGCATCAGACTAACACATCAGACTAACGCATCAGGCTACGGTATCAGGCTACGGTATCAGGCTAAGGTATCAGGCTAAGGCATTAGACTAATGCATCAGACTAATGTATCAGACTAAGGTATCAGGCTAAGGTATCAGGCTAAGGCATTAGGCTAAGGTATCAGGCTAAGGTATCAGGCTAAGGTTTCAGGCTAATGCATCAGGCTAAGGTATCAGGCTAAGGCATCAGGCTAAGGCATCAGGCTAACGCATCAGGCAGAGATATCAGGACAACGCATCAGACTAATGCATCAGGCTAATTCATCAGGCTAAGGCATCAGGCTAAGGCATCAGGCTAAGGCATCAGACTAAGGTATCAGGCTAAGGTATCAGGCTAAGGTATCAGGCTAAGGCATCAGGCTAAGGCATCAGGCTAACGCATCAGGCAGAGATATCAGGACAACGCATCAGACTAATGCATCAGGCTAATGCATCAGGCTAATTCATCAGGCTAAGGCATCAGGCTAAGGCATCAGGCTAAGGCATCAGACTAAGGCATCAGGCTAAGTTATCAAGTTAATGCATCAGGCTAAGGCATCAGGGTAAGGCATCAGGCAAAGGCATCAGGCTAATGCATCAGGCTAAGGCATCAGGGTAAGGCATCAGGCAAAGGCATCAGGCTAATGCATCAGGCTAAGGCATCACGCAAAGGCATCAGGCTAGCGCATCAGGCTAAGGCATCAGGCTAATGTATCAGACTAATGCATCAGGCTAAGACATCAGGCTAAGGTATCAGGCTAAGGCATCAGGCTAAGCTATCAAGTTAATGCATCAGGTTAAGGCATCAGTCTAACGCTTCAGGCTAAGGTATCAGGCTAAGGCATCAGACTAGCGCATCAGACTAGCGCATCAGACTAACGCATCAGACTAACGCATCAGGTTAATGCATCAGGCTAACGCATCAGGCTAATGTATCAGGCTAAGGTATCAGGCTAACGCATCAGACTAATGCATCAGGCTAATGCATCAGACTAATGCATCAGACTAAGGTATCAGGCTAAGGTATCAGGCTAAGGCATTAGGCTAAGGTATCAGGCTAAGGTATCAGGCTAAGGCATCAGGCTAATACATCAGGCAGAGATATCAGGACAACACATCAGACTAATGCATCAGGCTAAGGCATCAGGCTAAGGCATCACGCAAAGGCATCAGGCTAGCGCATCAGGCTAAGGCATCAGGCTAATGTATCAGACTAACGCATCAGGCTAAGGTATCAGGCTAAGGCATCAGGCTAAGCTATCAAGTTAATGCATCAGGCTAAGGTATCAGGCTAAGGTATCAGGCTAACGCATCAGACTAATGCATCAGGCTAATGCATCAGGCTAATGCATCAGACTAATGCATCAGACTAAGGTATCAGGCTAAGGTATCAGGCTAAGGCATCAGGCTAAGGCATCAGGCTAAGGCATCAGGCTAAGGCATCAGGCTAAGGCATCAGGCAAAGGCATCAGGCTAAAGCATCAGGCTAAGGCATCAGGCTAAGGCATCACGCAAAGGCATCAGGCTAGCGCATCAGGCTAAGGCATCAGGCTAATGTATCAGACTAACGCATCAGGCTAAGACATCAGGCTAAGGTATCAGGCTAAGGCATCAGGCTAAGCTATCAAGTTAATGCATCAGGCTAAGGCATCAGGCTAAGGCATCAGGCAAATGCATCAGGCTAATGCATCAGGCTAAGGCATCAGGCTAAGGCATCACGCAAAGGCATCAGGCTAGCGCATCAGGCTAAGGCATCAGGCTAATGTATCAGACTAATGCATCAGGCTAAGACATCAGGCTAAGGTATCAGGCTAAGGCATCAGGCTAAGCTATCAAGTTAATGCATCAGGTTAAGGCATCAGTCTAACGCTTCAGGCTAAGGTATCAGGCTAAGGCATCAGGCTAATGGATCAGGCTAACGTATCAGGCTAACGCATCAGGCTAAAGCACCAGGCTAATGCATCAGGCTAGTGTGTCAGGCTAAGGCATCAGGCTAAGGCATCAGGCTAACGCATCAGGCTAACGTATCAAGCTAAGGCATCAGGCTAAGGCATCAGGCTAATGCTTCAGGCTAACGTATCAAGCTAAGGCATCAGGCTAAGGCATCAGGCTAAGGCATCAGGCTAAGGCATCAGGCTAACGCTTCAGGCTAGAGTAATACAGCATGTCAACACCAGGTTGACATAAATATCTGGCTTTTGAGAAACAAAGTGGCAATTAATTTAATTTAATCTATTTTATTGATTGATTAGGACAGTGGACATTATTCATCATTTGCACAATTCATGGAGTACAGATAGATCTATTAAAAGAAAAAGAAAACATTTACATCAGAAATGACCAACACAGTATTTTATCAGTACTCCTCCTCAGTAGTACTCATCTGTAGTACTCAGTAGTACTCTGTCCCCCTCGTCGTGTCCAGGCCTGCGGTTCGGCTCCGGTTCTGTCTGAATCTCTCTGCAGCGTCGCTGAGATTCTCCGTCTGCAGGATCCGGCCAGCGTCCAGCTGGAGGTCGTGGATCTGACCCGACGGTTCCCGGACTTCAGGTACCGAGGAACTACTCACATTTACTGGAGCTACTGTTTGTTTTAAACATTTTTAGGAGTATTCCTACTATGCTGTACTTGAGTAATTTCAATATGAAGTATTTTTACTCTTACTTGAGTAGTTCTGGTTTCAGCTTGGCGTTTTCCCGAGTCACTTCTGCCGAGTCGCCGTTCGTCCGTCTCAGGCTGCGTTCACACTGCAGCCTGAAGTGACCCAATTCCGATGTTTTGCCAATTCCGATTGTTTTTGCCGAGGCCGTTCACACTGCCAGTAAATGGACCTGTATGTGTTCTGCAGTGTGAACCTGAAAGTGTCCCGCATGCGCAGTAGAGGGCGCCATAGCGTCAGCGTTCTCAGTGTTCTGCTAACCACCATAGAAGAAGAAGAGCTCAGAGTTTGAGGAAGTAAACATGGAGGCTAACGGTGGAGCTTAGCTACATATTTGAAGATGTTGTCCAACCGGAGCAACATATTAACAACTTAATCCTCATATAGTCCGGAATTGGGTCACTTCAGGCTGCAACGCATCAGGCTAACGCATCAGGCTAAGGTATCAGGCTAACGCATCAGACTAACGCATCAGACTAACACATCAGACTAACGCATCAGGCTAAGGTATCAGGCTAAGGTATCAGGCTAAGGTATCAGGCTAATGCATCAGACTAATGCATCAGACTAATGCATCAGACTAATGCATCAGGCTAATGCATCAGACTAAGGTATCAGGCTAAGGTATCAGGCTAAGGCATTAGGCTAAGGTATCAGGCTAAGGTATCAGGCTAAGGTTTCAGGCTAATGCATCAGGCTAAGGTATCAGGCTAAGGCATCAGGCTAAGGCACCAGGCTAACGCATCAGGCAGAGATATCAGGACAACGCATCAGGCTAATGCATCAGGCTAATTCATCAGGCTAAGGCATCAGGCTAAGGCATCAGACTAAGGCATCAGGCTAAGGTATCAGCACATCAGGCACTTCAGCCTGAAGTGACCCAATTAGCAACATACTAATAACTTAATCCTCATATAGTCCATCATGGTTGTTGTTTTTCTTCCCGTTTCTTCACGAATTATTGACGTTCAATTCAGATGAAGGTCGCATTTGAATCGGATCCGTATCGGATGTGGGTCACATTCTAAAAGAATCCGACCTGAGCTGTTCACACTGCCATGAAGAGATCGGATACAGGTCACATTACGCCAGAAACATCAGAACTGGGTCACTTCAGGCTGCAGTGTGAACACAGCCTCAGAGCAGAGCGTTTGTTCTCTGCAGCAGAAAGAAGCTCAGAGGAGCCGGAGGTTTAACTCTGACGGCCACAGATGGATCGTAAATGTTCGGCTTCGTCACGAGGAACAATGGCTTTCTGTTTCCCAATGCATGCTGGGTAAATCGTCAGACGTTTCATGTGGATAAGAAAGAACTCGGCCTCCGACCGCAGAGAGACGCCGCTGGGAACCTTAACAGGGATCAGAAGCAGATTTATTCAGTTCTGGAATCTAAATCCATTTAACATTTGACCTTCAGAACCAAACATGGAGGAGCAGCGTTCAGCTTCTATGCACCACAGATCTGGATCAAACCTCCAGATCCTTTAAATCTGGACTAATCGGTTCCAGCTGCTTCTTACCATAATAAATGACATTAATTGATTATTTGATGATTGGAATGTTTCTGGCTCTGTTTTATAATTTTGTGAAGTAAAGCACTTGGAACTGAAATGTGCAAACAGTGATTTTCATTTTGAGTTGAACAGGAAGTTGGTTCAAAACTTCCTGTTTCAGTCAACCGTCAGCTTGTGTCTGTAGATGGATGAATGTGTGAAGGTTTGTTGGTCCGGTTAGCAGGTTGTGACGCAGCGTTAGCATGTTAGCATGACGTTAGCCAGCGCCATCTTGGTTAGCGCTGGCTGAACATTAGCCATGTTTCTTATGATGGATGAGTGTGTGAAGGTTTGTTGGTCCGGTTAGCAGATTGTGACACAGTGTTAGCATGATGTTAGCCAGCGCCATCTTGGTTAGCGCTGGCTGAACATAGCCATGTTTCTCATGCAAGTTTTAAGCAAACTTTTAAAATATCACCACAAAGTGAAGTAGACGTGTTTCCATTTCCTGGTCTAATCAACCAAACCGTCATTTTGCCGGACGTTGACATAAAATGTCTTGGCGCTAAGATGAGATGTTTTTTTTGGCTGTTTAAATCGGTTTATTTAGCAAAACTCCGATGGAAAGACTTTTTTCACACATGATCAACAGCCGGATGATGCCGCAAACCACAAAGAAGAAGAAGAAGACAGGAAGTGATAGGAGGAAGTTGGCACTGCGTGTTTTTCAATTATCACGTGAACAAACTTATTCTCAACTGACTTTAGTTTCATTTCTCATTTAATGGAAACAGCAAACTGTGTTTCTTCGACACTAGTGGAATATAAAACTCTGAGGATTAGCTGTGGACACGCAGCCTTAGACCTTCTCCCTCTGCGTGTCGTTAACATGTTCAGTGTTTCCGTTTGGAGCTCCAAAGGTGTCAAACTCCAGGTGTCCTGCAGCTGTTGGACGAGCCTCTGGGTCGACCTGAACCAGGACCAGGTGATGGGTTTGGTACCGAGGCTCATCTACACCAGCAGAGGACTGGAGTCTGACACCTGACACCAGGTGAACCTGCCAGCTGCTCGTGCTGCAACCCGAGTCCTCCTGGTTCCGGAGGGAAGGGCGGGTCCGGTCCGAGGACAAGTACTGGGCGGGTTCTGGAGGCTTCCAGCCGTCTGGGTTACCTGGTCAGGTGTCGCTGCGCTGCGACAGAACCGGGATCCGTTTGTTTCCTCTGTGATGAAGCCGAACCACAAGAGGAGGTTCTGACGAAACCGGGCCGAGTCCGAGGCTGGAGTCACCGAGGGTCTGCTGGGAAACGCTGCAGACCTGGAGCAGCTAGAGACGCTGCAGACCTAGAGCAGCTAGAGACGCTGCAGACCTAGAGCAGCTAGAGACGCTGCAGACCTAGAGCAGCTAGATACAACCAGACCTAGAGCAGCTAGAGACGCTGCAGACCTAGAGCAGCTAGAGACGCTGCAGACCTGAGCAGCTAGAGACGCTGCAGACCTAGAGCAGCTAGAGACGCTGCAGACCTAGAGCAGCTAGATACAACCAGACCTAGAGCAGCTAGAGACGCTGCAGACCTAAGAGCAGCTAGAGACGCTGCAGACCTAGAGCAGCTAGATACAACCAGACCTATAGGAGCTAGATACAACCAGACCTATAGGAGCTCAGATACAGCTAGAGACCAACTAGAGCAGCTAGAGACGCTGCAGACCTAGAGCAGCTAGAGACGCTGCAGACCTAGAGCAGCTAGAGACGCTGCAGACCTAGAGCAGCTAGAGACGCTGCAGACCTGAGCAGCTAGAGACGCTGCAGACCTAGAGCAGCTAGAGACGCTGCAGACCTAGAGCAGCTAGATACAACCAGACCTAGAGCAGCTAGATACAACCAGACCTAGAGCAGCTAGATACAACCAGACCTATAGGAGCTAGATACAACCAGACCTAGAGCAGCTAGAGACGCTGCAGACCTAGAGCAGCTAGAGACGCTGCAGACCTAGAGCAGCTAGAGACGCTGCAGACCTAGAGCAGCTAGATACAACCAGACCTAGAGCAGCTAGAGACGCTGCAGACCTAGAGCAGCTAGAGACGCTGCAGACCTAGAGCAGCTAGAGACGCTGCAGACCTAGGCTAGCCCGCTGCTAGATACAACCAGACCTAGAGCAGCTAGAGACGCTGCAGACCTAGAGCAGCTAGAGACGCTGCACAACCTAGAGCAGCTAAGACGCTGCAGACCTAGAGCAGCTAGAGACCCAGACCTAGAGCAGCTAGAGACGCTGCAGACCTAGAGCAGCTAGAGTCAACCCGACCTAGAGCAGCTAGATACAACCAGACCTAGAGCAGCTAGAGACCCAGACCTAGAGCAGCTAGAGACGCTGCAGACCTAGAGCAGCTAGAGACGCTGCAGACCTAGAGCAGCTAGAGACGCTGCAGACCTAGAGCAGCTAGATACAACCAGACCTAGAGCAGCTAGAGACGCTGCAGACCTAGAGCAGCTAGAGACGCTGCAGACCTAGAGCAGCTAGAGACGCTGCAGACCTAGAGCAGCTAGATACAACAGACCTAGAGCAGCTAGAGACGCTGCAAGACCTAGAGCAGCTAGAGACGCTGCAGACCTAAGCAGCTAGGACGCTGCGACCTAGAGCAGCTAGATACAACCAGACCTAGAGCAGCTAGAGACGCTGCAGACCTAGAGCAGCTAGAGACGCTGCAGACCTAGAGCAGCTAGAGACGCGCAGACCTAGAGCAGCTAGAGACGCTGCAGACCTAGAGCAGCTAGATACAACAGACTAGAGCAGCTAGATACAACCAGACCTAGAGCAGCTAGAGACGCTGCAGACCTAGAGCAGCTAGAGACGCTGCAGACCTAGAGCAGCTAGATACAACCAGACCTAGAGCAGCTAGAAGCTAGAGACTGCAGACCTAGAGCAGCTAGAGACTCGCTGCAACTAGACCTAGAGCAGCTAGAGTACAACCAGACCTAGAGCAGCTAGAGACGCCAGACCTAGAGCAGCTAGAGACGCTGCGACCTGAGCAGCTGACGCTCAACCTAGATGCAGCTGAGAGCTCTGAGCTGTGCCAACCTGACTGATCGTAGAGCAGCTGCGTATGATCACAATTGGATCACCGGCTGTCTGTCTTTGAATCCGCCCAGAGGTCAAAGGTCGTTGGGGAGCTGAAGTCTCTTCCACCATCTGGCTGTGGCTCTGAGCTGAACCTCTTTCTACCCCACAGCATCATGCTGCCACCACCGAGCGCCACATAAAACACTTCTGGGCCGAACAGCAGAATTCATTCTGGTTTGGCTCGTATGGAGCTAAACTAGGGCCAATAACGTTGGAAAAAAAAAAAACTGAAAAAAGTTAAAAACTACTTTTTTAAAACTACTTCAAAGGGTTTTCTAAGGTTCTGATTTTTTACTTCAGTTTCAAGATTGTTTTCAGTTTAAATTTTTTTTATTTTTTATTTATTTAAACATCCAACAACAAGAAGGCATTGACAACAGGGACAAAGCAAACATGGCATGTTTTTTTTTTTTCTCAGTACCCTTCCCTAACTGTCCCCATCGTGCTGCAACAAATAGGAAAAAAAAATAATAATAGTAAAATAAATAAATGAAACAATAATAATAAATAAAATATGAAAAATACAAGAGAGAAAAAATAAATAAATTATACAGCTGAAAAAAAACAAAAAAAAAACCCCAAAAAAAACCACACAAGCAAAGAACTCGGGATACAACTCAAAGACGTGGACAACATGCAAACAGGGTCCATACAACCATGGGTACACAAACGGAGTCAAGACATGGATAAACAAAACTGCGCAGCTGGACAATCACTGTCAGCCGGAACCATTGAGGCCGGAACACAGGGACAGCAGAGCCAACCTCTGCATGGCCATCAGGCTCGAGGAAGAGTCTCTCAAAGTAAAGTTATAGAGGGGCCCAAGTTTTATAAAATTTTTGGATCGAACCTCTAACACAAAATTTAATCTTCTCTAACTTAAGGAACAGAGTCAGATCTTTCAACCAGAGAGAAGCCTTGGGGGCTGTTCTGATTTCCACGCTAAAAGTGTTCTTCTTCGGGCGAGGAGAGTTGAAAAAGCCAGTACATTTTTAAAATCATGTGTTAATGATATACCCTCCCCTGGAACTCCAAATATTGCCAATTCGGCACTGGGTTGGATGCCTATTTCAAAAGCTTCAGACAGAATCTGAAAAATTGTAGACCAGAAATTACACAGTTTGTTACAGGACCAGAACATATGCGTTAAATTCGGCTTAGCTACATGGCAACAAGCGCAGGTTCCACTGACTGTAGAATAAATCCTAGAGAGTCTGGCTCTGCTGTAATGACTCCTATGAAGAACCTTGAACTGAATTAGTCCAAGTCGAGCGCATGATGTTGACCCATTAACTCTATGTAATGCGTGATTCCAAGTCTCCTCAGAGATGTGTATTCCAAGTTCGTCTGACCATTCTGCTCTGATCGCATCGAGCTTTACAGCATTGAGTGAGGAGATGCTATTATAAATTTTGGAGATGAGACCTCTACATTGTGTAGGAGTTTGCAAGAGGATGTCCATTCCTCCCCTTGGAGGTAAGTAGGGAAAGCAAGGACTGATGTTACGAACAAAGTCTCGAATCTGGAGATATCGGAACAGGGAGGAATGCTGTAAACTAAATTTAGAGGAAATGGCATCAAAGGTAGCAAAAATACCATTTATATAAAGGTCACTAAATTTACTCAAGCCTGCTCTCTCCCATTGGGAAAAGACAGGATCTAACCTGGATGGCAGGAAGACATGGTTATCACATACTGGGCTATAGATAGAGAAGTTTGTCATATTAAAGTGTTGTCTGAATTGTGACCATATTTTCAGGGTGGAGACTACAACTGGACAAGAAGAATGTTGCTTAGGAGAGAAAGGGAGCTTTGAGGTAACTAATGCAGGGAATGATGATGGCCTGCATGCATTCAGTTCTAATTGGCACCAGTCAACATCCGGTTGTTGGAGCAAACAGACTATTTTTTGTAGGTTTGCTGCCCAGTAGTAATACAACAGGTTAGGCAGAGCCAAACCCCCCGCTTCCCTTTGTCTCTGAAGGAAACGCCTACTGATTCTGGGCGCTTATTACTCCACAAGAACGAAGACAGCTGTTTATCAATAAGCCTGAAGAATGATTTTGGGAGAAACATCGGAATACTCTGAAAAAGATACATAAATCTTGGCAAGATGTTCATTTTAATACATGAAACTTTTCCAGCTAGGGATAAGTTTAGGACGCTCCACTTCTGGAGGTCACGTTTAAGATTATTGAGCAGAGGGGTGACATTTTTTTCAAACAGATCTGAAAAAGAACACATCACATTGATTCCCAAATATTTGAATCCTGTTCTAGAGAGAGGGAAGGGCAAGTCAGTTTCTGTAATTTGGAGTGCAGGGTTATTAATTGGAAAACATTCACTTTTTAGGAAGTTCAACTTATATCCTGAAAATTTACCAAAATGGTTCAACAAGCTCACAATGTTGGGGATGGATGATACTGGGTCCGAGATGTAGAGCAATAAGTCATCTGCGTATAAGGATAGCCGATGTTCCAGTTTTTCTCTATAAATACCCTTGAAGCCCTGTGAAGTCTTAAGCATAATTGAAAGTGGCTCAATAGCTAAAACAAAGAGGAGCGGACTGAGAGGACAACCTTGCCGGGTTCCGCTGGACAAAGAAAAGGGCTTGGACCTTGTTCTGTTAGTGATTATACTTGCTTTAGGTGATGTATATAACAGTTGTACCCATGAAGTAAAATAGGGCCCAAACCCAAACCTAGTCAATACTGTAAATAAGTAGGGCCACTCAACCCGGTCAAATGTCTTCTCCGCATCGAGTGAGACCACAACCTCAGGGTCTCCCCCGATGCAGGAGCATGAACAACACCAATAAGCCTGCGTATATTAGAAAAAGAGTGACGACCCCTCATGAACCCAGTTTGATCCGAGGAGATTATGTCCGACATGTTCGTGTCCAGTCGCATAGCCAGAAGTTTAGCTAAGATTTTAACGTCTCCATGTGGGAGTGATATGGGCCTGTAGGAAGCGCAGTCTGTTGGATTTTTACCATGTTTTAGTAAAAGTATAATGTTAGCTTCTGTAAGGGTCTGCGGCAAGGTCCCCTGATCCAGTGAATGGTTAAACATTTCACGTAAAAGAGGTGCCAACTTAGATGAGAATTTTTTATAGAATTTGATTGGATAGCCGTCTGGTCCAGGGGCCTTGCCACTCTGCATTGCTGAGATGGAACTGATGACTTCAATAAGGGTGAGGGGCCCATCCATTTCCCTCTTCTTAACAGGATCTATAGCTGGAATATCCAAGCCATCTAGAAAATTGTTCATGTCTGACTTATCCTCTGGGAATTGTGATGAGTATAGATTAGAATAAAAATTCTCAAATACTTGATTTATTTCAGCTGGATCAACAGTTTGCTCGTCAGAGGTCTTTTGGATCTGTGATATGAGCTGTGCTGCCGACCGACCTTTGAGTTGGTGGGCCAGAAGGCGGCCTGCCTTCTCACCGTGCTCATACATAAAGCCTCGGGATCTAAGCAAGGATCGTTCCACATCCTGCGTTGATATAAGATTGTATTGCATTTGTAAACAAAGTCTCTCTTTGTATAGTTCAGGGGAGGGTGACAATGAATGCCTACGGTCCAACTCCAGCATAGAATTAATAAGCTGTTCCTGCCTTGCTTTTCTAATTTTGTTACGTGTTGCAGTGTAAGATATTATTTCACCTCTAATTACCACTTTTAATGTTTCCCATAGGATGGAGGGTGACACAGCATCTGATTTGTTTTCAAGCAAAAAATTATCTATGACAGTAGACATCGATTTACAAAAGTTCTCATCTGCTAACAAAGTTGAGTCAAATCTCCAGATGGGGCGCTGAGTTTGATTCAGTGGGAAGACCAAGTCCAGTATTACTGGTGCATGATCAGACTCTACAATAGCAGAGTCTTCACTCTTCTTGACAAAGGGTAGCAGAGTTTTGTCTATAAAAAAACAATCAATCCTTGAATATGACTGGTGGACATGTGAAAAAAAAAGAAAACTCCCTATTATCTGGAAACAAAAAGCGCCAAGGATCTATGCAACCCACCTCCTTCATGAATACCCCCAGATCCTGAGCCATCTTTGATGGAGATGTCAATCTAGAGCTGGATCGATCTAGAGTCGGATCCATTACACAGTTCATATCACCACCCAATATCAAGCGGTGAGAATTCATATTTGGTAAAGCAGAGATTAACCTGGATATGAAAGTGGGGTCATCCCAATTGGGAGCATATATGCAAGCAAGTGTAACTTGAATATTATATAGGGAACCAGATACTGTAACATAGCGCCCCTGTGGGTCTGAAATGAACTTGCTTAAAGTAAACTGTATGTTTTTATGTATTAATATTGCTGTCCCTCTTGCTTTTGTATTAAAATGTGAATGGTAAACTTGCCCCACCCAAGGCTTCTTAAGTTTTATTTGGTCTGCAGAGACCAAGTGGGTTTCCTGAAGAAATGCTATTTCTGTTTTTAGTTTTTTAAGGTGGGCAAAAATTTTAGCCCGTTTCACTGGTCCTCTCATGCCCTTAACATTCCAACTAGTAAAGCGAACTGCTGAGGCCTCCCCTCTCACACTGCTGTTACACTCGTCAGCCATGACAATCCGATTTTATACCGTTCCGGCCCGACAGCCTCACCTGGCAGTGCATGGTTTCATTATTCACAATGTTCAAGCTTGTGAGAAAAAAGAAGAAATAGAAAAAACAATACAAAACAGCTGTATGAACGAAAAAGGCAGGTCTGAACCCAACCCTTATTAAAACCCACCCCGTCTGTATCCTTGCTTCTCTTGTTGAAGCAAACTGCTGTCCCTTAAACACCTCGTAGGTCTAACGATAGGCCAAACTCACAGTCCCAAACTGACTTTGGAAGGTTCCCAATCAACTTGGCGTGCAGGAGTTACACATTTAGTACAATGTATTAAAACAGTACTAGTAACTAGAAAACAGTGGGTAATAGAAGCTCTACGGGGCACTTATATACAGTAATAACCAATACCATTATGAATGTGGATTTTGGGCTAAGATTCACTAAATTATGAGAGCCAACAACAGACATTAGAACTAGGCAACAAACACTTAAACCTTTAAGCTATTATTATACAATTAGATAGTGGATTTATGCCCCTTATGAGAAGAACGGTGCATCTACTTGAAGCTGAAATATTGTTTAATCCAGTCATTCAATGCAGAGTTTGTAGGTGCAACACATAACTCGGTTATTTCTTTATCATTACCTCTATCCCAAATTATTTTGCCCTCTTTTTCCGTCCTCTCCATCTTTGCTGGTCCTGGGCACCCGCCGCCCCCAAAAGGTAAAGTTTACCATCAGACATTTGTTTATTTTGCAACGCGGCTGCCGTAAACGCTGGGCTTCAAACAAGTGGGTTTCTCCTTTAAACGTTACTAAGACGGGCAGGGAAAAGAAGACGAAACGACACCCCTCTGGTAGAGAAGCTCCTTTAACGTCGTTGAATGCCGACCTTTTCTTTGCAAGAGCAATGCTGAGATCTGGATATATTCTCAGGGTGGTTCCCTGGTGCTTTACTTCATGCTGTCTGGACCATCGTAACGCGGCTTCCTTCTCCCGGTATCGATGGAAAGCAGGATGAAGGGTCGCGGTGGTCGTCCTGCGCTGAGAGGGAAATATGTCGTCCCCCATAGCATCTTTTAGCAACTTGGAGATAAACTTAGTTGGATCTTGGCCGTCTTCACTGCCTTCAGGTATGTTAAGTATGCGTAGATTGGATCTGCGAGATCGATTTTCCAGGTTTTCCAGGCGTTCCAGCAAGGATGTGTTTTGGGCCTGGAGAGTTTTAACAACAGCTTCAGCTTCACAAATGCGTTGGAAGTTCTCGCCTGCCAGGCTTTCCGCTGCTACAAGGCGGCCCTGAAAAGAGCCAACTTCGTCCCGCAGTCCGTCCACCGACGCTTGTAGAGGCCGAATCGACTCCTGAATTAATGTGGCCACGTCCTCTTTAAAGTTGTTCCGCTGTTTAGATAGTTCTGTGACCAGTTGGGACATGGAAACAGGATCTCCGCATTTACTCTCGCCAGGTGGCTCAGTGTCGGAGGCCGCGGCCATTAAGGCTGTTCGTTCGCCTGGTTGAAGTGGAAGCTTTTGTTGTTTAGGATTATCGCTGGCCATTATAACGTCGCAAGGGCGCAGGAATAAAGCTTCTGTCAGTCCGGTGCTTGATAGAAGCACCGGACTGACAGAAGCTTTAAAACTCCGGTTTTAAAGTAATTTAAGGAAAGTTGGACGGGAACTCCTTCACCCTGCTTCCTCCTACTACATCGCCAAACCGGAAGTCCGTTTAAATTTTTATGAACAAATTGTATGGTATGGAGCTATATTAGGGCTGTAAAAGTTGAAACTGGAAAAAAAACTTTTCAAGTTCCAGTTTTTTTTTAACCTTTTTTTCTTATTTCACTTTTTATTTATTTATTTTTTTACAAACTTTATGTATGGAGCTAAATTTGGCTGAAAACTTTTTAATTAAAAATGAAAAAAAAAATTAAATAGAAAAAAACTTCATAACTACTTTCTCAGTTTCTTTTTTTCCAGATTTTATGGCCCATTAAGTTTGAATGTAGTTGAGATTTTGAACCACAGACAATCAAATAACTTTGATTTTGGCATCAATGGTTGGACTGAAGACCTTAAAATCGGCTTTTGTGTAGAAATGTTGACAAAAATTTGTGCAAGTCTAAAATTATAAACCTTAAAGTTCCTGAGACTGAGCTCTAGTTTCATGACCTTTGACCTTGTTAAATTAAAACATTCCAGATTCTTCAGGCCTGTTGTGTAAATGTATTTATTTATTGGAGCCTTTGACTTTTGTAGATCAGAAAAAAATCTAAATTGTGGTTTAAATCTCAGTTTTTGGATTTGCTTCAGTTTTGCGTTACAGAATCGTTCCAACCTGGAATAAAAATGGCTCAAATAAATGATTAAGAGTCCAAAATATGACCAAACGTCACGTTGTGCAGCCCTTTTCTCCAGACGGGTCCAGGCTTCACCTGGTTGTCAGATGTGGGTCAGAAATCACATCTGGTGGATTCGCCGCCCACTTCTGGCCACGACTGCAGATTTTTGGGCATTTAGTCAGAAAAAATGAACCAAAAACACTGAGATCCTGGAGGCAGAAGAGCCTGAGCCGAGTGTCTGAGGTCTGAATCAAACTTCCAGGGAGAAGAAAACCAGTGATTCCTGAGAATAGGGACAAAACAGGTCCTATGGACGAAGCACAACATTTGAATAAAATATACACAAAATACATTTTTTCCAAATATCTGACTAAACTAACCTGGTCATGTGACACAACAATGAATATTTTCCAGGTATTTGCTGAATATTTTTTATTTTAAACATTGTAGTCGGTGGATGATGCCTGTAAAAGCCTTTGTCCAGGAGCAGAACTCAATACATTATAATAGTTTAAAACAATTTAAAATTATATATTATGACAATTGAGTATAAGTAGTCATATAAATAATTATAAAGGTATCAATAAATGGAATTAAAAATTATTTTTATATATTTTCCAACTCCATTGAAATTTGTCCTTAGTTTTTGTCAGAAATGAAAAGAATGTAAAAGAAATCAGGCATTATTGGGGGCAGCAGAACTTCTGAGGACCCCATGACCACTTCCTGTTTCTTCCATTGCTAAGAGGCTAATTAGCTCTGGTTAGCTAAGAGGCTAGTTAGCTCTGGTTAGCTTAAGGCTAGTTAGCTCTGGTTAGCTAAGAGGCTAGTTAGCTCTGGTTAGCTTAAGGCTAGTTAGCTCTGGTTAGCTAAGAGGCTAGTTAGCTCTGGTTAGCTTAAGGCTAGTTAGCTCTGGTTAGCCTAAGGCTAGTTATCTCTGGTTAGCTTAAGGCTAGTTATCTTTTTATTCCTAAGTTTTTTGTCACAACCATGATGTGTCGACACCATAACTGACAATTTACAAAACTTTGATGAAATTTTGTGAAATAAAAGCTTAATTTTTGTAAATTGTAAAGATTTCATGGACCTGATGAGCTACAATATGGCCGCCTTCAGATTAACATCATATAAATTGAGGTAGTTTTGCTTTTTGTCACCTCTGTCAGTTTTTCTGACTCTTTCAGTGAAATTGTTGTCAAATCTCACTTAAATGTGCAGTTAATTCATTTTAATGTATTTTACATAAATTGCATTACTTCACATATACCAAGTTTTTCATTTTACTCTCCAGTTTGTCACCTTCAGTTCTGTTTCAACTCCATCAGATGAACTTTTTGTTGTTTTTTGTTTTAAATAATATTTATTTTGTTTCTTGAAAAGCATTTCTCTGTAAAATAAGTAAAAATATCACTAATAGGGTCATTAAAATTTATTTTTATTTATTTTTGTCAGATAGTGATGACAACGTTATGAGCAGGTCCATTAAAAATGTAATTTAAAATAAAATGTTGTAACTGGGAGCCTGTATCTCAGCATCTTTACATTTCCAAAACATTATTTGTCATATTTGCATACATCAGGTTGAGAAATAAAAAAAGATATGGGAAAATTAAAACCCATTTTGTCCCTATTCTCAAGAATCACTGAAACACTAAGTTCAACTGAAGAAGCACATAGAAAATAACAAGCGCATTTTTAAAAAGTGATTTTTATTGTTAAGTCTTTTTTCTGATAAATTATTCGTGTGATTGTCCTCAGCGGCGCTCACGTCTCGGCGTTGCTGTCCCTGAAGTTCGGCCTGTCGGCGGCGGACGTCCGGTCCATCCGGGCCAGCGTGGAGGAGAACCGCCCCCTGGACGCCTCAGCCAATCAGAGCCCTGCGTTCTTCTCCAGGGTTAAGGTCAAATGGATCAACAACAAGATCAACCAGATCAAGAGTTAAAACAGAGCCGCTCAAAACACAAACAAGCAAAAAAACAAACAAACAAACAAACAGAGCCACTCAATGCTAATGCTAGCATCTTAGCATAGCTTGTTGTTTCAGATTATCTGCTTGGCGTTTAATGTAAAAATTAGCTTAGCGATGCTAACATGTTAGCCAGTTGTTTAGAAATGTAAAAAGGGAAACTGTGTTGGAAACCTTTCACTTCTCCTTTTATTGCTAATAGTTAGAAAATGTGTCGTATTTAAGCTAACTCTGCTACCAGACTCACTTTAAATCCATCCAGCTTTATAGTAATGAATGTTGTAAATATACAGAGACGTCGTTTCAATAAATGTTCAGTAGAACCTCTGCTGGTTGTCTTGACTCATTTCTCCAAAAATGTGCAGAAATAATTTAAATAAATGTACTATTATTATAGAAACATCATTGAAGTTCTAGATTTAGAGATTTACTCAGGAGAAAAAACATCACATTAAGAAATGAAGGTTTTTATTTTAATCAAACTCATTGTCATATTTGGTCTTTTTAAGAATATATAAAAAAATTTTCTTAAAATTAAAAATGTGGGATATTTTCTACATTTTCCAGTGAGAGATAAAGTAACACCAAACTTAGAAGATCATATAAACACTATAGAAACATTTGTAGTTTTTACCTTCCCATGTGAAACACATGCTAACATGCTGCAGCTAACCTGCCTAAATGAAGGATTTATTCAGTAGTTTAACCCTTTGACTAGACAGGACCAATAACTGAGATCTGCTCGGTGGTGAACAATGAAATAAAATCCTTCTTTAGTGAGGTAGGTGTACTTTAAAATTACCATAATTTTATTGTGAAACATAAAAACAAGCCTAACTCATGCACAGATTAGTGCAAATCAGATTTTCCTTGGGAGGAGTAATTCAGCTCAGAAATATATAATGTTTAATATGTTCAAAGATACTGAAATCTGTAGAAATAAGGTTGATGTAAAAAAAACAAGTTGATCAAATTCAAGAAGTGAAAATATATATTTATACGTATAACTGGCTAAATGTATGTTTCTAACGGACAAATTGTATTTTTTCTTCAAATGTTTGTGCTTGCCTTTGTTCGTTTTGTGTCTATTTCAGATTAAACCAGAAAGACAGCAAGTAAATCAGAATCTGAATGGATGACTGTCGCCCTCTGCTGGTTGGAGGCAGAACTGTTCAGGAATCTGGTTTTATGTCTTTAAGGGAAAATGAGACTTTAAGGAATTTAAACTTAAACTTCTTTGTTGATTCTTCTTAGATTGTTCTTCTTCTCTGTTTTTTTGATTCATTTGACTAAGAAAAATGCGGTTTTCTTTTTAACTGCTTTGTTAAATCATCTTCATCCATTGTCCTTTAGATGGCGCTACTTCCTGTTTATTTAAGGACACATGTGACAGGATCGTACATTCTTTTATTCATAATTACTTCAGTAAATAGTGTGTGTGCTTAAAATAATAATTTAAACCATTTGATCTCCACAGAGTTTTTTAGTTTCTATTTTCCACGCTGCCTTTTCTTCTTTCTTGATAATTTTCTATTTAAAACAACTTAATTTCTTCTAATTTCACATCTTTGTTCTGTGAATATTGGGACTTTATTCTTGTATTATTTTGACTGCATTCGCTAAATATCTTCTTCTTTTGGCTCTGATACTCCGTCGTATATTATATTATATTTATAACTATAATGTATAAATATATATTATATTTATAACTATAATGTATAAATACATATAATATTTATAACTATAAATTTGACTCCTCCCGGGTTGCGCCCCCTGTCGGTGGGGTTCAACGTCATCACCTCGTTTTTTCTAGTCACCCTAGCAACAACAAACGCTGCTGCTGGACCTCATCAACCAATCCTGTTCTACGTAGCGTCTGACGTCACTCGCCGTCAGCGCGTAGGGTTGGGTTATTCCGCCATCTTGGCTCAGGCTAGCTGACTCCTAGCTGAGAGTATGAGGAGAATCCGACAGAACCCAATTCCAGCCGATCCGACCGAACCAGGACCGTCTCCCCCAGCGGACCGGAGCTAGAGGCCGGCGGCTCGAGCCGGACCTCCTCTGTCCCCGAAACGAAGCCGCAGCGCCGGGAAGCGTCGGGCTGCTAACTCCCCGGCTAACTTCGGCGTTAAAGAGGAACTGTTGCTCCGGTTCCGTTTGGATCCATGACAGTTATAAACTTCCGGAAAAGGATCCGAGCCGAGCCGGGACAGGTAACCCAGGGCAGGGAGAGGTGATGCCGCGAGGCAGCTGGCTGAGATAGAGCCGAACCGAACCGAACCGACGCCGGAGCAGCTCGTCACTTCAAGTTTGAGAAGGTGTTCCGGAGCGGCTTCATGACCGGACCACCGGCGCACTGACCCGGGTATCATGTCCACCAGGACCCCCCTGCCCACCGTCAACGAGCGGGACGCCGAACAGGTGGGTCAGAACCGAGACACCTCCGAACTTTCTCCTCTGATCTCCGAGCATCAGGGAGGAAACGGCTATCAGGAGCGTTTCCGGTGTGTTCTGGAACATTTCCAGCCCCGGTGGGAGTCCTGAGGGTCCCGACCGGAACCTGGAGGTTCTGTCCGGACCCACTTGATCAGAACGACCCGGTCCGCCAGGGACCAAACATCTGACCCAGAGGGTTCTGGTAGAAATCTGTTCTTTATTCCAGCCTGTTCTAGGGTTACCAATGGTGCCAAAACTTTCCTCACACTCTTCTGGTATGAGTTTCCATAGCAACCGTTGCTGCTGCACTGCCAGTCAGCTGGCTGAAAGGGCACGATAAGATGCATTTGACTTGTCTGAGACGCATGTAGCTGCATATTTCAATAGTTAAAATACCAAATATTCTTCAATGCACATGGTGGAAAACATTTTTGGTAGCTGACATTTTCTGCTCTGTGGAATCAGCCAATCAGCACCAAGGAAAATAAACGGCTGCTTTTGAATAACTTAAAAAAATCTAAACAGGCATGAAAGTGTTGTTTAGATTTAGACATGCTGGCAGAAAGTATCGAGTCGTCAACTGGAGTCAAACCAATGGCATCAGCTCTACTGATGGTTTCCATATATGAGGTCAGACACTAATGTTGGATGAGAAGGTTAAGAGCTCCAGTTCTCCTGGATAAGCCTGAATGTTTGTTAAAACTCTGTGGCCACAGACACATAAAGAAACAATCTGTATCAAACAAAACTAAGGAACTTTTCCTGGAAAAAGCAATAAAAAGTGACGTGGGAACCGCTGGAGTCTTAAAGGAACAGCGTCGTTTTTCTGTTCGGCAGCAGACTGCAGGCTAAATACTGAGGATTTTCAGCTCTACTCTCAACCAGTCTGATCATCTGAACAGTTACATTCACTGTAAAAACAATCCGAGTTGCTCCATATTGAAACCATGTCTCTCAGACATTATCTAGAAATATTTCAGTGATGATTTTAGATATGATTAGTCAGCATTTTCTTCACAGATATTTTCATAAAGAAGTTTTGTGATTGCTAAATTTCTCTGATATTATGACTAATTAATGATTCATCGTGTTGCGCAGCTTTTACTGTAATAATCACCGTTAACGTTATTTTTGCGACAGTAGAAGGAAATTCTCTGTTTCACACGAAGGCAAATAGATTATTCAGGATTATTGGATATTAAATTCTGCAGTAAAACCAAATGGATATTTATTTATTAATTTCAGGTGCCTTAACCTAAAACAAAAACATTAAACTAAGAAGTTATTCCTCCGTCTGATGGAATAACGTTTTAATATTTATTTTGGTATTTATGTTACGATTCAGACAAAAATCTGTTTTTAATAAAACCGTTTTTAAGGCCTCTGTTGCCGTCTGAGTCATGAATGAGAATCGATTATTGTTTATTTTTACCTCCATGAAGCAAACGAAGAGTTTAAAACCGGATTCGTCTCTTTAGCCGAATGTTTTCATCGAATCTCCGCCTCACGTTTCTGTAATTTACATCTTAAAGTCTTTCATTTACCGTAAATGTGAAACAAACCTTTAAACGGATCAGAACAGGGAGATTAATCACGTGAGTCACGGTTGATTATTGAAATAATCATAAAGTGATAATTGAATCGATCAACCCGTGGTCAGATTAGGCCCCGCCCTCCAGGTGACGTCATGCGATCTGGAGGCGTGACCGTTCCCTCCTCTTGTGCCTGTTCTCCTGGTCCTTCTGAAGGTTCACATCAACCTGGACGAGGTTCTAAACCGGACAGTCCAAACGGTTCGGGTTCAGGTTGACCCATGTGGCTTTGCTTCCTCGTTTCCCAGAATGCACCTGGGGAGGACGGGCGCGGTGAGGCGCTGCCCCGCCCCGCCCGCTCCGCCCGCTGTAAGAACGCCGCCGTCGCCGCGGACGACGCGCCGCACGTGGGAAACTACCGGCTGCTGAAGACCATCGGGAAGGGGAACTTCGCCAAAGTGAAGCTGGCCCGGCACGTCCCGACGGGCCGGGAGGTGAGACCGGCGCCGCGGCCGGGCGCGGTTCTGGGACACGCTCCAGAACCGACACCCGGTTCTGACCCGCGCCTTTACCTTTCAGGTGGCCATCAAGATCATCGACAAGACCCAGCTGAACCCAACCAGCCTGCAGAAGGTGAGACCAGCACCAGAACCAGAACCGGGTCTGAGTGTGCTTAACGTCCTGCTGTGTTTGTGTCTCAGCTGCTCAGAGAGGTCCGCATCATGAAGATCCTGAACCACCCCAACATCGGTGAGTCCCGCCTGGACCCGCCGGGTCCAACGGGTTCTGGTTCTGGTTCTGGTTCCGAGTCAAAGCCCCGCCTGTCCCTCCTGTCTGCAGTGAAGCTGTTTGAGGTGATAGAGACGGAGAAGACGCTCTACCTGGTGATGGAATACGCCAGCGAGGTCGGTCACCTGCAGACTCACCTGGCCTGGAACACCTGGATCACCTTTCGTGATCCGTGTGTGTGTGTGTGTGTGTGTGTGTGTGTGCAGGTGAAGTGTTCGACTACCTCGTAGCTCATGGGAGGATGAAGGAGAAGGAGGCCAGAGCTAAATTTAGGCAGGTAAGGGTCCCGTCGCCACGGTAACGGTCAGAGCAGGTCAGCCTGCCGCAGAGCCTCTGAGCCAGGCTGCATTAACTCCTCCTGACGGTTTCCGTCCCAGATCGTCTCTGCCGTCCAGTATTGCCATCAGAAGCACATCGTCCACCGAGACCTGAAGGTAACGCAGCTTCACCAGCCGCCGACCAATCAGAGCCGAGACTTCAGGGCTGATCCTCCTCCCCTCCTCCTCTTCTTCTTCCTCCTCCTCCTCCTCTCCTCCTCCTCCTCTCTTCCTCCTCCCCCTCTTTTCCTCCTCCTCCTCTTCCTCCTCCTCCTCCTTTCCCTCCCCTCCTCCTCCTCTCCTCCTTCCCCTCCTCCTCTTTCCCTCCTCCCCTCTTTTCCTCCTCTTCCTTTCCTCCTCCCTTTCCTTCTCTCCTCCTTCTCCTCCTCTTCTCTCCTCCTTCTCCTCCTCCTCCTCCTTTTCCTCCTCCTCCTCTCCTCCTCCTCCTCTTCCTCCTCCCTCCTCCCTTCCTTCCTCTCTCTCCTCCTCTTCCTCCTCTTCCTCCTCTTTCCTCCTCCTTCTTTCCTCCCTCCTCCTCTTCTCCCCTCCTCCTCCTCTCCTTCCTCTCTTCCTCCTCCTCTTCCTCTCCTCTTTTCCTCCTCCTCCTCTCCTCCTCTTCCTCCCCTCCTCCTCTTTCCTCCTCCTCCTCTTTCTTCCTCCTCCTCCTCTTCCTCCTCCTCCCTCCTCCTCCTCTTTCTCCTCCTCCTCCTCCTCTCTTTCCCCTCTCCTCCTCCTCCTTTCTCCTCCTTCCTCCTCCTCTCCTCCTCCTCTTCCTCCTCCTCTCTTCCTCCTCCTTTCCTCCTCCTCTCCTCCTTCCTCTTCCTCCTCCTCTCTTCTCCTCTTCTCCTCCTCTTCCTCCTCTTTCTCCTCCTCCTCTTCCTCCTCTCCTCCCCTCCTCCTCCTCCTCCTCCTCTTCCTCCTCTCCCTTTTCCTCCTCCCCTCCCCTCTCCTCCTCTCCTCTTCCTCCTCCTCTTCCTCCCTCCCCTCTTCTCCTCCTCCTCCTCTTTCTCCTCCTCTCCTTCCTCTCCTCCTCCCTCTTCCTCCTCCTTTCTCCTCCTCTTCCTCTCCTCCTCTTCCCTCCTCCTTTCCTCCTTCTCCTCCTCTCCTCTTCCTCCTCCTCCTCTTCCTCCTCTCCTCTCCTCTCTCCTCTCCTCTCTCCTCTTCCCTCTCCTCCTCCTTTTTCTCCTTCTCCTCCTCCTCTCCTCCCCCTTCCTCCTCCTCTTCTCTCCTCCCTCCTCTTCCTCCTCCTCTCCTCTTTCCTCTCCTCCTTCCTCTTTCCCTCCTTTCTCCTCTCTTCTTCCTCTCTCCTTCTCCCTCCTCCTCCCCCTCCTTCTCTCCTCCTCCTCTCCCCTCTTCCTCCCTCTCCTCTTCCTCCCTCCTCCTCCTTCCTCCTCTCCTCCTCCTCCTCCTCTTCCTCTCTCTCCTCCTCCTCCTCTTTTCCTCCTCCTCCTCTTCCTCCCTCCCCTCTCTCCTCCTCCTCCTCTCCTCCCTTCCTCCTCCTCTTCTCCTCCTCCTCTCCTCCTCCTCCTCTTTCCTCCTCCTCCTCCTCCTCCTCTTTCCTCCTCCTCCTCCTTCCTCTTCCTCCTCTCCTCCTCCTCTTCCTCCTCCTCCTCTTTCCTCCTCCTCCTCTTTCCTCCTCCTCCTCCTCCCTTTCCTCCCTCCTCTTTCCTCCTCCTCTTCCTCCTCCTCCTCTTTTCCTCCTCCTCTTCCTCCTCCTCCTCTTCCTCCTCCTCCTCTTTCCTCCTCTCCTCTTCCTCCTCCTTCCTCCTTTCCTCCTCCTCCTTCCTCCTTTCCTCCTCCTCCTCTTTCCTCCTCCTCCTCTTCCTCCTCCTCCTCCTCTCTTCTCCTCCTCCTCTTCCTCCTCCTCCTCCTCCTCTTCTCCTCCTCTTCCTCCTCCTCTTCCTCCTCCTCCTCTTTCTCCTCCTCCTCTTCCTCCTCCTCCTCTTCCCTCCCCTCCTTCCTCCTTCCCTCCTTCTCCTCCTTTCCTCCTCCTCCTCTTTCCTCCTCCTCTCCTCCTCCTCCTCCTCCCTTCCTCCTCCTCCTCTTCCTCCTCCTCCTCTTCCTCCTCCTCTTCCTCTCCTCCTCTCTTCCTCCTCCTCCTCTCCTCCTCCTTTCCTCCTCCTCCTCTTCCCTCCTCCTCCTCCTCTTCCCTCCTCCTCTTCCTCCTCTTCCTCCTCCTCCTCCTCTCTCCTCCTCCTCCTCCTCTCTTCCTCCTCCTCTTCCTCCTCTCCCCTCCTCCTCCTCCTTCCTCCCTCCTCCTTCCTCCTCCTTTCCCTCTTTCCTCCTCCTCCTCTCTCTCCTCCTCCTCCTCCTCTTTCTCCTCCTCCCTCTTCCTCCTCCCTCTCTCCTCCTCCTCCTCCTCCTCCCCTCCTCTTTCCTCCTCCCTCCTCCTCCTCCTCCTCCTCCTCTTCCTCCTCCTCCTCTTTTCCTCCTCCCTTCCTCCTCCTCCTTTCCTCCTCCTCCTCCTTCCTCCTCCTCCTCCTCCTCTCTCCTCCTCCTCCTCTCCTCCTCCTCCTCCTCCTCCTCCTCTTCCTCCCTCCTTCTCCTCCCTCTCTTTCCTCCTCCTCCTCCCTCCTCTCCTCCTCCTTTCCTCCTCCCTCCTCTCTCCTCCTCTTTCCTCCTCCTCCTCTTCCTCCTCCTCCTCTCTTCCTCCTCCTCCTCCTCCTCCTCCCCCTCTTCCTCCTCCTCCTCTCCTCTCCTTCCCCTCCTCCTCTCTCTCCTCCTCCCTCTCCTCCTCCCCTCTCCCCTCTCCTCCGCCTCCTCTTTCCTCCCCCTCTCCTCTCCCTCCTCCCCTCCTCTTTTTTCCTCCTCCTCCTCCTCCTCTTCCTCTTTCCCTCTTCCCCCTCCTCCAGCCGTCTCCTCCTCGCTCGCTGTTCATAAATTCCCGTCATTCGGCTTCCATGAGTTCACTCTGCGGTCTGGCTCTCGCATCCTCCTCTACGCTGCCCAGTCTCCTCCAGTAATCCTCCTGACGCCGAGAATCCCGCTCGTCACTGGTTCTGGACTGGGTTCTGGCCGCCTCCTCGGTTCCAGGTAAGAGTCGACGGCCGGAGGTCGCTCTGGGTCCTGGGTGATCCCTACCACGGCTGGTACACGCGGGTCGCTGCCGTTCGACGGCAGAACCTGAAGTGGTCTCCGTCCGGTCCGGAACCGCCTCCAGGTGACCGCGACCCGTTCGGACCGGGTCTCCGTCCGGTCCGGAACCGCCGACCCGTTCGGACCGTGTGTCTGTGTCCGCAGGACTGAGAAGCGAGTTCTGCGGGGAAATACCGGATCCCCTTCTACATGTCGACGACTGCGAGAACCTGCTGAAGCGCTTCCTGGTTCTGAACCCGGGCAAGAGAGGAACGCTGGAGGTCAGGAGGTCACCGCACAGCCAATCAGAGAGCAGGTCCCCAGAGCTCCGCCCGCCTCAGAACCGTCGGGTCCGAATCGTCTTTCCCTCTGTTTCAGCAAATCATGAAGGACCGTTGGATCAACGGCGGCGACGAAGACGAGCTGCTGCCGTACGGAGAGCCGGAGCTGGACATCCGGACCAGAACCGGATCGGTGGGCAGGACACACACACACACCACACCCACACACACACCACACACACACACACAACACACACACACACACACACACACACACACACAACACACATATACACACAACACACACATCATACACACCACAACACACACATACACACACACATCACCATACACACACACCATAACACACACACCCATACACACACTACTACACAACACACACCACATACACACTACACACACACACAACACACACACACACTATCACACCACACACTCACACACACACACACACACACACATACACACACCACACTCACACACACACTCACACACACACACACTCACACACTCACACACCACACACACTCACACACCACACACACACTACACACACACACTCACACTACACACACACTCACACACTCACACACACACACACTCACACACACCCACTCACACACACACCACCACACACACACCACACACTCACACACTCACACACACACACACTCACACACACACACACACACACACACACTCACACTCACACACCACTCACACACACACTCACACCACAACACTCACACACACACAACACACACACACTCTCACACACTCACCACACACACACTCACACACTCACACCACACACTCTACACCACACTCACACACACACACACTCTCACACACTCACACATCACACACACACCACACACACTCTCACACACACACACACACACACACACTCTCACACACTCACACACACACACACTCCACACACACTCACACACACACACACATCTCACACACTCACACCACACACACACACCTCACACACTCACACCACACACACTCACACACTCACACACACACACACTCTCACACACACACTCACACTCACACACACACACACTCTCACACACATCACACACACACACACTCTCACACCACACACAATCACACACACTCACACACACACACACACCCCACTCACACACTCAACACCACACTCACACTCACACACTCCTCACATCACACACACACACACACTCACACACACCCTGACTGCGTGTCGTCCTCAGACCTCATGGTCCAGATCGGTTACTCCAGAGAGAAGATCACTGATTCGCTCTCCAAGATGAAGTACGATGACATCACAGCCACCTACCTGCTGCTGGGTCGCAAGGCCACAGAGGTGAGCGGTTACCGCGGTAACGGCAGGCGGAGCCATCCCGCCCGACAGGAAGTGACCCGTGTGTGTGTGTGTGTCCAGATGGATGTGGGCGGAGCCTCCTCCCTGCTGAAGCCTCATTCGTCCAGCAGCCATTCCCCCGCCCACCTGCTGAGTCAGCGCTCCTCCTCCAAACAGAGGCGGTTCAGCGACCAAGGTACCGGAACCGGTACCGGACAACCGGGACCAGAGCCGGGTCTCCCCTCTCACCCCCCCTCTCCTCCTCAGCTGCTGCCAGGAAGGCGGAGGCGGAGCCAAAGCCGGACGCCAACAGGAAGTCGGGCCCCGGAGAGGCGGGCAGCCCGTTGCTAGGCAACGCCAACAACCCCAACGTGGGCGACATCCCGGATCGCCGGAAAGCGACGGCTGCCGGTGCCGTGAGTGTCTTGTGGTGCGAGGTGGGCGGAGCCTGTGTCCCAGCGGCCAATCGGTGCGGCTCTGTGTTTCAGGCGTCCAGCATGACGAGGAGGAACACGTACGTCTGCAGCGCCGCCGACAAGCCGTCCGCCGTCCACAACGGCAAGGAGAACAGGTAACGCCGGCCGCCCGGACCCCCGCCGTGACGGCCTGGGCGACGACCTTTAACCTCCACGCTCCCCCAGCTCCTCCGGCTCGCCCGCCAAGCGCTCGGTGGGCGGGGCCTCCACCCACAGCGTGAGCAGCGGCGCCACGCCCCCCGACCGGCTGCGTTTCCCGCGCGGCACGGCGAGCCGCAGCACCTTCCACGGCGGCCAGCTGAGGGAGCGCCGCACCGCCACCTACAACGGGCCGCCGGCCTCGCCCAGCCTGTCGCACGACGCCACGCCGCTGGCCCAGGCCCGCAGCCGCGCCTCGTCCAACCTGTTCGCCAAGCTCACCTCCAAGCTCAGCAGGAGGTGCGTCGTCCTTCCACTCAACTACCCAGTAGCTCTGAGGCCAAACGGTCTGATCCGACTGGTCGAACTACGTATCCCATGATGCAACACAGCAGCAGAAGGGATTTATCGCAGGAAGTTCAGCTTTTTGTTTATCAGAGTAAATAAATAACTCAGTTTAAGAAATAAATATTAGTGCATTTATAGAAATAATTACATTTTCTGCATTCATCAGGTTTTATTAAAACATTTTACTGCATTTTATATAAAATGTTTTTGATATAAATTATCTCAGGATCCGGTGCAGTAGCTTCATAAGTCGCCAACCGTTTTTCATTTGGAGCTTTGGACCTGCTGCCGCACACAGGAAGTCAGGACGCACCACTTCCTGCCGCACACAGGAAGTCAGGACGCACCACTTCCTGCCGCACACAGGAAGTCAGGACGCACCACTTCCTGTTGCTGTTCTGTAGGTTGATCAGGACGCACCACTTCCTGTTGCACACAGGAAGTCAGGACGCACCACTTCCTGTTGCACACAGGAAGTCAGGACGCACCACTTCCTGTTACGCAGAGGAAGTCAGGACGCACCACTTCCTGTTGCACACAGGAAGTCAGGACGCACCACTTCCTGTTGCACACAGGAAGTCAGGACGCACCACTTCCTGTTGCACACAGGAAGTCAGGACGTACCACTTCCTGTTGCTCACAGGAAGTCAGGACGCACCACTTCCTGTTGCTCACAGGAAGTCAGGACGCACCACTTCCTGTTACGCACAGGAAGTCAGGACGCACCACTTCCTGCCGCACACAGGAAGTCAGGACGCACCACTTCCTGTTGCTGTTCTGTAGGTTGATCAGGACGCACCACTTCCTGTTACGCACAGGAAGTCAGGACGCACCACTTCCTGTTGCACACAGGAAGTCAGGACGCACCACTTCCTGTTACGCACAGGAAGTCAGGACGCACCACTTCCTGTTGCACAGAGGAAGTCGGGACGCACCACTTCCTGCCGCACACAGGAAGTCAGGACGCACCACTTCCTGCCGCACACAGGAAGTCAGGACGCACCACTTCCTGTTGCTGTTCTGTAGGTTGATCAGGACGCACCACTTCCTGTTGCACACAGGAAGTCAGGACGCACCACTTCCTGTTACGCACAGGAAGTCAGGACGCACCACTTCCTGTTACGCAGAGGAAGTCAGGACGCACCACTTCCTGTTACGCAGAGGAAGTCAGGACGCACCACTTCCTGTTGCACACAGGAAGTCAGGACGCACCACTTCCTGTTGCACACAGGAAGTCAGGACGCACCACTTCCTGTTGCTCACAGGAAGTCAGGACGCACCACTTCCTGTTGCTCACAGGAAGTCAGGACGCACCACTTCCTGTTACGCACAGGAAGTCAGGACGCACCACTTCCTGCCGCACACAGGAAGTCAGGACGCACCACTTTCTGTTTCTGTTCTGTAGGTTGATCAGGACGCACCACTTCCTGTTACGCACCGGAAGTCAGGACGCACCACTTCCTGTTGCACACAGGAAGTCAGGACGCACCACTTCCTGTTACGCACAGGAAGTCAGGACGCACCACTTCCTGTTGCACAGAGGAAGTCGGGACGCACCACTTCCTGCCGCACACAGGAAGTCAGGACGCACCACTTCCTGCCACACACAGGAAGTCAGGACGCACCACTTCCTGTTGCTGTTCTGTAGGCTGTCCAGGACGCATCACTTCCTGTTGCTGTTCTGTAGGTTGATCAGGACGCACCACTTCCTGTTACGCACAGGAAGTCAGGACGCACCACTTCCTGTTGCACACAGGAAGTCAGGACGCACCACTTCCTGTTGCACACAGGAAGTCAGGACGCACCACTTCCTGTTACGCACAGGAAGTCAGGATGCACCACTTCCTGTTGCACACAGGAAGTCAGGACGCACCACTTCCTGTTGCACAGAGGAAGTCAGAACGCACCACTTCCTGCCGCACACAGGAAGTCAGGACGCACCACTTCCTGCCGCACACAGGAAGTCAGGACGCACCACTTCCTGTTGCTGTTCTGTAGGTTGTTCAGGACGCATCACTTCCTGTTGCTGTTCTGTAGGTTGATCAGGACGCACCACTTCCTGTTGCACACAGGAAGTCAGGACGCACCACTTCCTGTTGCACACAGGAAGTCAGGACGCATCACTTCCTGTTGCTGTTCTGTAGGTTGTTCAGGACGCATCACTTCCTGTTGCTGTTCTGTAGGTTGTTCAGGACGCATCACTTCCTGTTGCTGTTCTGTAGGTTGATCAGGACGCACCACTTCCTGTTGCACACAGGAAGTCAGGATGCACCACTTCCTGTTGCACACAGGAAGTCAGGACGCATCACTTCCTGTTGCTGTTCTGTAGGTTGTTCAGGACGCATCACTTCCTGTTGCTGTTCTGTAGGTTGTTCAGGACGCATCACTTCCTGTTGCTGTTCTGTAGGTTGATCAGGACGCATCACTTCCTGTTGCTGTTCTGTAGGTTGTTCAGGACGCATCACTTCCTGTTGCTGTTCTGTAGGTTGATCAGGACGCATCACTTCCTGTTGCTGTTCTGTAGGTTGTTCAGGACGCATCACTTCCTGTTGCTGTTCTGTAGGTTGTTCAGGACGCATCACTTCCTGTTGCTGTTCTGTAGGTTGTTCAGGACGCATCACTTCCTGTTGCTGTTCTGTAGGTTGTTCAGGACGCATCACTTCCTGTTGCTGTTCTGTAGGTTGATCAGGACGCATCACTTCCTGTTGCTGTTCTGTAGGTTGTCCCTGTGATTTACGCTCTTCTTCTTCTCCTCCTCCTCTCGGCCGGCAGAACGCCGTCGGAGGCGGAGAGGAACGGCAGGCTGGAGGGCTCCAGGTGGGTAGAGCCAGACGGCCAATCGGAGCGCGGCGTCTGGAGGGCGTTAACGTCTCCTCCTCCTCCTCCCCCCAGCCGCGCCGTCGCCTCCGACCAGAGGGAGGAGCCGCCGTCCCCCGCCGCGCCGCACCCCAGGGACGCCAAGCCGCGCTCGCTGCGGTTCACCTGGAGCATGAAGACCACGTCGTCCATGGAGCCGGCGGACATGATGCGCGAGATCCGGAAGGTCCTGGACGCCAACAACTGCGACTACGAGCAGCGCGAGGCCTTCCTGCTGCTCTGCGTCCACGGCGACGGCCACGCCGACAGCCTCGTCCAATGGGAGATGGAGGTGTGCAAGCTGCCCCGCCTCTCGCTCAACGGCGTCCGCTTCAAACGCATTTCAGGGACGTCCATCGCGTTCAAGAACATCGCCTCCAAAATCGCCAACGAGCTCAAGCTGTAGAGGGAACAGGAAGTGGTTCCGGTGGACAGGAAGTGGTTCCGGTGGACAGGAAGTGGTTCCGGTGGACAGGAAGCGACCCGGCTGCCGTCTTCCTGCGTCTCGACCCCCAGCAGGACGACTACGAGCCGACCGCTGACCGGACTTTGCTGCAAAGCATTGTGGGACTCTGAGTCCGGCTGTTGGCGTTTCGTCTCCAGAGTTTCTGTGTTTTTGTGAATGTAAATAGTTTCTCACCTTGTTGATTTTGTACATGTGAGCAGTCAGCTGACCGACTGCAGCTCAGGCTCACCTGCGTCTCATTAAACACGTTGAACGCCGCCGCCGCGCCCTGTCGTCATGGTGACCAGGCGACGGGGCCTCCAGGCCGCGTCTCCGTTCAGTTTCCACTAAACTGTCAAATGTTTTCAACTTTTCTTTTGCTGGTTTAAGACGTAAAACTGCAGTAAAAATGTGATTTATGGTTGGAATAAGGCGAAAATAGGTAAATATCAAAAGTGGTGGTGTGAGGATAAGATGTTTTTATTCAAATTAATTCAAATCTTGAAGTTTTACTTCAGTTTATTCATTTATGACGAAACTAAAGTCAGTTTAGTTGCTGCAGTGACGCTGACTGACCACCAGGTGGCAGCAGAGACAAACAGAACGGAAATATCTGCTTTTACTTCCAGTTCATCATTTTCACACGTGTTGGAGGCTAATCTGTCCGACTGAAACCAGAAGTTTACATACAGCTTGTCCTCTGCTTCATGCTGAATCACACCAAGCTTCTCATTTCAGGTCAAATTAAACTAAATTATTTCTGTTTGCTAAAAACTTCAATAATGACAAATCATAAGTTCATATAAATCCCAGTATTTGGTTAATTCCTCCAACTTCCTGTTTGTCTTTGTTGTTTTGTATGTAAACCCAATTATTTAGCAAATTGAAATAATTTTATTCAACCTGAAAGAAGAGGAATGTGGTTTGGTCCAAATAAGGTGTATGTAAACTTATGGCTTTAACTCATTTTAAGTGATGATTAGGTCATAAATTTAAATTACGGGTTTTTTCTGTTGAAATAAAAAAAAGCCAGAACCAAGGTGTTCCAACGGCCTAATCAAAGTCCACAGCGTGTATTTGATCAAATCCGTGTCTGTAAATGAAGACAGGCGCCGAGTCTGGGCCACAGAGACTTTATTAGGTATTTCAGATGTTAGATGGATCCAACAGGTGCAGATAAGGAAATAGAAAATCCTTCACATGTTGGAAGCCTGCAGTCTAACCGAGCGGCTCTACGCGTCCCGCGGCGTCGGGACGGACGGGTTACGGTGAGGAGGAGGACAGAGGGGTGAGGAGGTGAGGACGGCGGGAGACGGTTCACTTCTGCTCCGGCATCAAGTCGTCGATGGCCTCGCCGGCCTCCAGGCGCTTCTCCATGCTGACCAGCAGGTTGACGCCGTCCACCACCATCTGGACCAGCTCCACCTCCGAGAAGCCCAGGCGGTCCGCGTTGGAGATGTCGAAGACTCCGCCCACTGCCGCGGTGTCCACGCCCCCTGAGGCGCAGACAGGAAGTCAGTGGTACGCACAGCTAACATGCTAACAACGGAGGAAATAGCTTAGCACTTTAGCTAACTTTGAAAAGTTAGCTAATTAATTTTCCAGATTGATTCTAGAGCACTTATTTCAGTGATTCTTGAGAATAGGGACAAAACAGGTCCTATGGATAAATCACAAAATTTGAATAAAATATACAAATAATATATTTTTTTCAAATATCTGACTAACCTGGTCATGTGAGCACAACAATGTATATTTTTCAGGTATTTGCTGAATATTTTTTTATTTTAAACATTGTAGTCGGTGGATGATGCCTGTAAAAGTCTCTGTCCAGGAGCAGAACTCAATACATTATAATAGTTTAAAACAATTAAAGAAATACTAAAATTTTATATTATGACAATTAAGTATAAGTAGTCATATAAATAATTATAAAACTATTGAAAAATTGAATTAAAAATCATTTTTATATATTTTCCAACTCCATTGAAATTTGTCAGTTTTTGTCAACACCATCAGAAATGAAAAGAATGTAAAAAAAAAAAATCAGACATTATTGGGGGCAGCAGAACTTCTGAGGACCCCATGACCACTTCCTGTTTCTTCCTTTGCTAAGAGGCTAGTTAGCTCTGGTTAGCTTAAGGCTAGTTAGCTCTGGTTAGCTTAAGGCTAACCAGACTAAATAATTAGCTAGCAAACTAAATCTATTTAGCCTGAAGCAAAATAGTTAGCTCAATAACTATATTTAGCTTAACAAAATATTTAGTTAACAAGCTGCATAGTTTTAAATGGAATAATTAGTTTGCTAACTCTTCTAGATATAAAATATTTAGATTCAAACTAGATATTTAGTTAACAATCTAAATATTTAGCCTCAACTATACTTGCTAACTATATTTAGCTTATTAGCAAAATAATTAGTTAAGCTACATAGTCTTAAATTGAATAATTAGCTTGCTAACTCTTCTAGATATAAAATATTTAGATTCAAACTAGATATTTAGTTAACAAGCTAAATATTTAGCCTCAACTATACTTGCTAACTATATTTAGCTTGTTAGCAAAAATAATTAGTTAAGCTACATAGTCTTAAATTGTATAATTAGCTTGCTAACTCTTCTAGATATAAAATATTTAGATTCAAACTAGATATTTAGTTAACAAGCTCAATATTTAGCCTCAACTATACTCGCTAACTATATTTTGCTTGTTAGCAAAATAATTAGCACTGAACTAAATATTTTGTTACCAAGCTAAGATTAGTAAGCAAACTACATATTTAGCTGGTTAACTAAATATTGCGCCTCATATTGATATAAACGAAAGAATATCATGGTGAAAATGGAACTGAAAAAGGAACCACCATCAATAACTTTACAAATGGCATCCTGTATTTGCTAATGGCACTCTACTCTACACTGCCCCCTACAGGCTAACCGCACAGAGTACAAATGCTCCAGAAGTCGTCAGCCTGAGTTGGTTTTCCATGTAAATTCATGAGGTCAAATCGTACCTGTTCCTCGCTTCTGCAGCCGCAGCCTCTTCAGGATTTCTCCGAACTTCTCGTGCTTGCTGACGTTTGGCAGCTTGACGTGAACGCCGGCCCTCAGCCCCGTCCCCAGGTTGGACGGGCAGGTGAGGACGTAGCCCAGGTGCTCGTTCCACATGAACTCGTGTCCTCGGTTCTTAAACAAGTCTTCGATCTGGAGGAGACGGAGCAAACAGGTGAGACGGGCGGGACAGGTGAGGGGTTCAGGTCGGGATGGGGCGGAGCTTACTTTGGTGAGCCCGGTGCAGAAGCGTGTGAAAACCTCGCGCATGTTGCCCCCCTTCTGCATGCTGATGACACGCAGGTGGTCCTCCTCGTTCACCCACACCAGGAAGGTCTTGTTGTCGTTGTGCCTGCAGGTGATGGACAATGTTTGGGTCATTTAAAGATGGCGTGGCGGCCATATTGGCAGTTACACAGTGGGTCATTTAAAGATGGCGTGGCGGCCATATTGGCAGTTACCCAGTGGGTCATTTAAAGATGGCGTGGCGGCCATATTGGCAGTTACCCAGGGCAGCGTTAGGGTGGGAGAGTACAGTTGTTTTCTATTGCTTTTATGTAGTGGTGTACAGCGCTAACTAGAAGGTTAGCTGCGCTAACCCTGAAGCAGTAATCATAAACATTAGTTCCGCTAATGCTAAACGCTTTACAGACATGAAATTTTAAGCTAATGCTACATTGAAATTATATTTTCCCTTGAAAGACTACAAACCTCAACCACCAATTTAATGGCAAATACTGTATATCAGCTTTAGATGCTGTATTTATGTTTAGATTTTTTGTTCCTAGGATTTACTGTTTGCTAATAGCTGAGCTAATGTGCTAATAGCTGAGCTAACGTGCTAATGGATGAGATAATGTGCTAATAGCTGAGCTAATGTGCTAATGGATGAGATAATGTGCTAATGGATGAGATAATGTGCAAATAGCTGAGCTAACGTCCTAATAGCTGAGCTAACGTGCTAATAGCTGAGCTAACGTGCTAATAGCTGAGCTAACGTGCTAATGGATGAGATAATGTGCTAATAGCTGAGCTAATGTGCTAATGGATGAGATAATGTGCTAATAGCTGAGCTAGCATGGTAATAACTGAGCTAACGTAATAATAGCTGAGCTAACGTGCTAATAGCTGAGCTAACGTGCTAATAGCTGAGCTAACGTGGTAATAACTGAGCTAACGTCCTAATAGCTGAGCTAACGTGTTAACGGCTGAGCTAACGTGCTAACGGCTGAGCTAACGTGCTAACGGCTGAGCTAACGTGCCAACGGCTGAGCGTGTCAGGAACATACTGACCAGATGCCGCGTGCGTCGGGCCAGTCGCGCGCCATCCCAGAGGCCAGCAGCAGAGGAGAAACGGGCTTGTCAAACAGGAAGTGGTCATCGATCAGCTGCTGTTGCTCCTCCTCAGTCATGTTCTTCAGGGCGTAGTATTTCCCCTTCAGGTCTCCTTCCAGAGAGTCCAGAGCTGCAGGTAGAGAGAAACCGGGTCAGAACCGACCGGTTGGCGTCGTGGTGACACCGAGCGGCTGCAGTCAGACGGTTGGGTATTTTGGTCGCACACCAACGCTGCTGCCATTTTGTATTTTTAAGAAACATCAAATAATTCTGGTTCTCTGGACTCTGAAATTGTGATTTCAAATGAAATGCAGAACAGTTTTTCCTTCCACTAAGCTTTACATTATGTTTCTGTTAATATGTTTGCACATTAGCTTCTTTTGAAATGTCGTCTTATGGTTTTTATGGGTTTTATTTGTGTATGGAGCTGAATTAGGGCCATAAAGACTGTTGAAAGATATAACAGGTTCCATGTTTATTTTTCAGCAAACCTTATTATATGGAGCTAAATTAGGGCCACAAAGTTTGTAAAAAAATTACTAAAAGTGACTTTCAAGTTCAATAATGTTTTTGTTAAGTTCCTTTTTTGCAAACTTCATCATAAGGAGCTAAATTAGGGCTGAAAGGTTTGTAAAAAAAAACGACGGAAACTTAAAAATCGTTTCACTTCTTTTTTTGGAAACTTTATTGTATGGAACTAAATTAGGACCATAAAGTTTAAGAAAAAAAATTAAACAAAAGCACATTAAAAATCAGAATCAATGCATTTTGTCAGTTAATTTTGTTTTTTCAGTTTCAAATTAGTTTTATTTTAAACAATTTTTTTATTACAATAAAGCTCCACATTCACAGTTGTTAATATCTAGAAATACTGCTGGTTTACTGAATGCTTAAACTATCAAAATCGAATAACTCGGGTGTATTTTTTATGCTTGTTTCTGATAACAAAGTTTCCAAACGTACTTTTATTGGTTTCCAAGGAAACAAGATGGCTTCTGCCGGGCAGGGAAGCCTCCATTATGCCTGAACACTGTTCAGGATGTGGATTATCAAATTCAACACTCTAAAAAGTGTTTCTTGGGCTTAAGTTCATCTTATGGACTTATTTACATTAATTTAACTTAATTCTTTTGCCTTTGCTATGCCAACTTACTTTTTTTTGTTCATTTAACTCAAAACTTACACTAAATAGTTGAACCAACTTAATTGAATTGCTTCCATAGGTAACAAGCAATTCAATTAAGTTTATCCAACTTAATTTATCAAGTTTAACCAATTCAATATATTCTAAACTCCTCCATAAACGTAATTGAATTGCTTGTTACTTTTTAGAGTGCACATTTGATCTGACTGGATCTTGTGATGAATCAGGAATATAAACTGAAATTATAACAGAATTTTATTCATCATAAAGAGCTACTTTCAAGCCCAGATCACCGACTGGATTTTTTTATTGAGTGAACAAAAGTATCTGCCGTCTCCGTTATATCTGCAGATGGTTATAGTCCTGGTTTCTGCCAGCAGGGGGCAGCAGAGTTTAGTTCAGCTTGCATATAACTCGGCTGAGCTCGTTAGGAGTTTCTACAGGACGACGCTCACGGTTACGCAACGGTTTGGTCTCACTGAGGCATGATGGGAAGTCTATAAATAAGGACTCATCCCCTTCAGACGGAGCTAAATAAACCCGGAGTGATTCAGAGAATCCCTGCATGCTCGGGTTGTCCCTGAACGCAGCATAACGCGATGCTAACATCCGGTTTGGTTCCGTTACATAGCAACACGGCTCTGATCCGATCCGGTGACTAACACACCCCACTTTCTCCCAACACCTGAAACCTGAGCTTTCCTCACATCTGACTACATTTAAGTGATAAATAGTTGGATGAACCATCGGGCTGGAAACCAAAGCCTTTGAGTCAAAGCAGCCATTTTAACTTCAGGCTGCGGCTTTTATAAGAGAAACCGTTAGGGATTAATTATTCAGTAATTTTTACTATGTTACACATTCATTTATAAATGTGAAAAGTTTCAATCGCAATATTTAGTTAGTCAGCTAACTAAATATTGTACCTAGTTAGCCAGCTAAAGACATGGCTAGCTAAATGTTTCATGAGAACTCTGGTTAGCTACATAAATATTTAGTGAGCAACTAAAAAAATAGCTCTAAACTAAATATTTAAGCTAACTCTGAGCTAGCTAAAGATTTAATTTTACCTAGTTCAAATTAAAAGCTGAACCATCAAAATTCAAAAGTCTGATGAAGCCGTTTGTCTGTAGTGCCTTTAAAACGACTCATCCTTTGGTTTAAGTTGAAACGTTAAAGATCAAGTTTCTTAAACATCAAGTTTCTTGAAAAGAAACTTTGATGTGATGGAAGACCCGGCTTTTACTTTGATAGTCCACTTCTGGATCATGTTCAAGTAAATTTGCATATTAGCTAAATATTTATCTCCGAGCTAAAAAACAAAATGGCTTCAATTTAGATATTTAGCATGTCTGATAAATATTTCATTTGAAGCTAAATGTTTAGCTTGCTACTTAAATATTTAGTTAGCAAAACTGTGACATTTATAAATTAATAACATGGTGAAAATGTGAGTGACAATGTTTTCTTATGACGGCCAAAATAACTTAAATTATTGTTTTCTGCAGGTTTACCAGCAGCAGCCCAGAGTCAGTTAGCAACCAGAAACGGACCAGAAGTGCTGCTGTACCTTCGATGGAAAGTTGCTCGATGGCGCGCCGCTCGCCGCGGCTACAGTGCGGCGGCAGGCAGAAACCACGGATGCTCCTTCCGGTCCGAACCCGAGAACTCAACACGTAGTTTGGGTCCAGGTCGTCTCCGCCCTGAAGACAGAAAGACAGAGTTTACCAGACGAGTCCAACATCAGGAGGTCCTGATTCAGCACAACGGACAGCGAGCAGAACCACAACCAAGTGAACTAAACCACAACCAAGTGAACTAAACCAGAACCAGGTTGGTTCTGAACAAGAATAGTTCACTGGTTCTGGTTTAGTTCACTTGGTTCTGGTTTAGTTCACTTGTTTCTAGTTTAGTCCACATGTTTCTGGTTTAGTTCACTTGGTTCTAGTTTAGTTCACTTGGTTCTGGTTTAGTTCACTTGTTTCTAGTTTTGTCACGTGGTTCTGGTTTAGTTCCTTGGTTCTGGTTTAGATCACTTGGTTGTGGTTTAGTTCACTTGTTTCTAGTTTAGTCCACATGTTTCTGGTTTAGTTCACTTGTTTCTAGTTTTGTCACGTGGTTCTGGTTTAGTTCACTTGGTTCTGGTTTAGTTCCCTTGTTTCTGTTTAGTTCCACTTGTTTCTAGTTTAGTTCCACTTGTTTCTGTTTAGTTCACTTGTTTCTAGGTTTTGTCACGTGGTTCTGGTTTAGATCACTTGGTTGTGGTTTAGTTCCACTTGGTTCTGGTTTAGTTACTTGGATCCTGTTTAGTTCACTTGGTTCTGGTTTAGTTAATGGATCCTGGTTTAGTTCACTTGGTTCTGGTTTAGTCCACTATGGTTCTGGTTTAGTTCCTTGGTTCTGGTTTAGTTCACTTGGTTCTGTTTAGTTCCCTTGTTTCTGTTTAGTTCACTTGTTTCTAGTTTAGTTCACTGGTTCTGGTTTAGATTCACTTGGTTGTTGGTTTAGTTTCACTTGGGTTCTAGTTTAGTTCACTTGGTTCGTAGTTTAGTCTATGTGTTCTGGTTTAGTTCCCTTGGTTCTGGTTTAGTTCCCTTGTTCTGGTTTAGTTCACTTGTTTCTAGTTTTGTCACGTGGTTCTGGTTTAGTTCCCACTTGGTTCTGGTTTAGTTCCTTGTTTCTGGTTTAGTTCCTTGGTTCTGGTTTAGTTCCTTGTTTCTGGTTTAGTTCACTTGGTTCTAGTTTTAGTCACTGGTTCTGGTTTAGTTCACCTTTTTCTAGTTTTGTCACGTGGTTCTGGTTTAGTTCCCTTGGTTCTGGTTTAGTTCACTTGTTTTGGTTTAGTTCACTTGGTTTCTGTTTAGTTCCACTGTTTCTGGTTTAGTTCACTTGTTTCTAGTTTTGTCACGTGGTTCTGGTTTAGTTCACTTGGTTCTGGTTTAGTTCCCTTGGTTCTGGTTTAGTTCACTTCTGGTTTGGTTTAGTTCACTTGTTTCTGTTTAGTCCACATGTTTCTGGTTTAGTTCACTTGTTTCTAGTTTTGTCACTGGTTCTGGTTTAGTTCACCTTGGTTCTGGTTTAGTTCCCTTGGTTCTTGGTTTAGTTCCCTTGGTTCTGGTTTAGTTCCTTGGTTCTGGTTTAGTTCCCTTGTTTCTGGTTTAGTTCCCTTGTTTCTGGTTTAGTTCACTTGGTTCTGGTTTAGTTCCCTTGGTTTTTGGTTTAGTTCATGGTTTCTGGTTTAGTTCACTTGGTTTGGTTTAGTTCACTTGGTTCTGGTTTAGTTCCTTGGTTATCCTGGTTTAGTTCACTTGTTTCTGGTTTAGTTTTGGATCCTGGTTTAGTTCACTTGGTTCTGGTTTAGTATCACTTGGTTCTGGTTTAGTTCCCTTGGTTCTGAGTTTCAGTTCCCTTGTTTCTAGTTTTGTCACGTGGTTCTGGTTTAGTTCCCTTGGTTCTGGTTTAGTTCCCTTGTTTCTGGTTTAGTTCACTTGTTTCTAGTTTGTCACGTGGTTCTGGTTTAGTTCCCTTGGTTCTGGTTTAGTTCCCTTGTTTTTAGTTTCAGTTCCCTTGTTTCTGGTTTAGTTCCCTTGTTTCTGGTTTAGTTCCCTTGTTTCTGGTTTAGTTCCCTTGGTTCTGGTTTAGTTCCCTTGTTTCTGGTTTAGTTCCCTTGTTTCTAGTTTTGTCACGTGGTTCTGGTTTAGTTCCCTTGGTTCTGGTTTAGTTCCCTTGTTTTTAGTTCAGTTCCTTGGTTCTGGTTTAGTTCCCTTGTTTCTGGTTTAGTTCCCTTGTTCTGGTTTAGTTCCCTTGTTTCTGGTTTAGTTCCCTTGGTTCTGGTTTAGTTCCCTTGTTTCTGGTTTAGTTCACTGTTCTGGTTTAGTTAACTTGGTTCTGGTTTAGTTCCCTTGGTTCTGGTTTAGTTCCCTTGTTTCTGGTTTAGTTCCCTTGTTTCTGGTTTAGTTCCCTTGTTTCTGGTTTAGTTCCCTTGTTTCTAGTTTTGTCACGTGGTTCTGGTTTTAGTTCCCTTGGTTCTGGTTTAGTTCCCTTGTTTTTAGTTCAGTTCCCTTGGTTCTGGTTTAGTTCCCTTGTTTCTGGTTTAGTTCCCTTGTTTTGGTTTAGTTCCCTTGTTTCTGGTTTAGTTCCCTTGTTTCTGGTTTAGTTCCCTTGGTTCTGGTTTAGTTCCCTTGTTTCTGGTTTAGTTCACTGGTTCTGGTTTAGTTAACTTGGTTCTGGTTTAGTTCCCTTGGTTCTGGTTTAGTTCCCTTGTTTCTGGTTTAGTTCCCTTGTTTCTGGTTTAGTTCCCTTGTTTCTGGTTTAGTTCCCTTGGTTCTGGTTTAGTTCCCTTGGTTCTGGTTTAGTTCACTGGTTCTGGTTTAGTTAACTTGGTTCTGGTTTAGTTCCCTTGGTTCTGGTTTAGTTCCCTTGTTTCTGGTTTAGTTCACTGGTTCTGGTTTAGTTAACTTGGTTCTGGTTTAGTTCCCTTGGTTCTGGTTTAGTTCCCTTGGTTCTGGTTTAGTTCACCTGCAGGTTTTCTGCGTTCAGGTCCGTCTTGTGCTTGTCTGACGGTTTGTATCCTCCATGACGGTCCTCGATCACGGGGTCCATCAGGTCCTTGAACACGTCGTACGTCTCCTCGTCTCCGGCCACGCAGCCCACCGTCATGATGAAGGGGTGACCTGCAGGGACAGGAACCTGTGAGCTGATGATTCTGGACGTGAAGAAGAGGATCAGACAGGAAGCAGCGGCTCGGCCCTCGGTGGGGAATTAACGAGCAGAAATAACTGCAGCTATCAAGTCAATCCAATTAGGAAGGAATTAATGAGCAGCAGCAGCAGCAGGATGGATGAACAGTCTGACGCACCGGCAGGTTTCACCGCTCAGGCTGATGTGTTGCTTCACAAATACAAACATTCAGCCATGATGGCTGATAGTTTATCCTAAAGTTTCAAAATCAGAAAAACAAATGTTAAAATTCCAACAGCCTCTAAAAGCAGCATGAGGATTTTTGATCCGTTTAACAGAATCTGGACTCTGATGAGGTTCTGACCCGGTGGAGCGTTCAGGTGTTTAGATATTGAGACAGACCATCCAGAATCATCCGTTCACCTGCATCCAGGTGGAGCAGTGGGGCCACCAGGGGGGGCCAGTGGGGCCAAAGACCCCACGGTGAAACTCTATGTTCTGGTTTTATAGATATGGATTCACGTTCAAACAGGTTTTTAGCTGTAAATATATCTAGATTTGTTTTTCCTTCCCAGGGCCCATCAGAGAAATCTGGTCTTAAAGGCAGATTTATAAATGAAACAGACCTGCAGAATTTTATTTATCTGCAGGTTTTCTAGGTTTCGTTTATCTGCAGGTTTTCTAGGTTTCGTTTATCTGCAGGTTTTCTAAGTTTTGTCTTTCTGCAGGTTTTCTAGGTTTTGTCTATCTGCAGGTTTTCTAGGTTTCGTTTATCTGCAGGTTTTCTAGGTTTAGTTTATCTGCAGGTTTTCTAGGTTTAGTTTATCTGCAGGTTTTCTAAGTTTTGTCTTTCTGCAGGTTTTCTAAGTTTTGTCTTTCTGCAGGTTTTCTAAGTTTTGTCTTTCTGCAGGTTTTCTAGGTTTTGTCTTTCTGCAGGTTTTCTGGGTTTTGTCTATCTGCAGGTTTTCTAGGTTTAATTTATCTGCAGGTTTTCTAGGTTTCGTTTATCTGCAGGTTTTCTAGGTTTAATTTATCTGCAGGTTTTCTAGGTTTCGTTTATCTGCAGGTTTTCTAGGTTTAATTTATCTGCAGGTTTTCTAGGTTTCGTTTATCTGCAGGTTTTCTAGGTTTCGTTTATCTGCAGGTTTTCTAGGTTTAATTTATCGGCAGGTTTTCTAGGTTTAATTTATCGGCAGGTTTTCTAGGTTTAATTTATCGGCAGGTTTTCTAGGTTTAATTTATCGGCAGGTTTTCTAGGTTTAATTTATCGGCAGGTTTTCTAGGTTTAATTTATCGGCAGGTTTTCTAGGTTTAATTTATCGGCAGGTTTTCTAGGTTTAATTTATCTGCAGGTTTTCCAGGTTTCGTTTTCCTGATGCGTTTCTGGTTTTAGTCCATCACCTGCAGGATTTTTTCGGTTCCTCTCTTTCTGTGTGACTCAGACCCCGTTCAGCCCGTCAGCGTCTGTTCCTGTCGTTACCCATGGGCCCCCGGCGGCCCCCCGTGGAGCCGCCCCTGCGTCGGGTCTCCAGGTTGACCGGAGCCTCCTGAGGAGCAGGAGCCAATCGTGTGGCTCCAGGTGAGACCGACCTGGGTTGTCGACGCCGGTCTGGATGACGTCGTCCAGGGTGAAGCCGCTGGGCGTCTCCTTGTCGCGCAGCTGGGCGTACATGTCCAGCGTCAGGATCTTGGCCATGTGGTTGTTGTGCTGGCTGAGGTCGGGATACTCCTGCTCCGCGGAGAAGTTCATCTTAAACTTGTTGTGAGTGTTTCCGAAAGGCATGATGACGTCTGGGCTGCCGACCTGGACACACAAACAGTCACATCCATGTGGGACGGGAAATAATCGATCAGGTCAGAGGTGATTGATCATCAGATCAATGTTTCATTTGGTCCAAACTTTTGATTCTCTTCCAGGTAAAAAAAACGTCTCATAGGTTAAATATTGTTCTTTCAAAATAATAATAAACAAACTTCAAAATAAATGTCTAGATATTAAATTTGTAATTTCTTGCAAAGGTAGTTTTCACATAAAATTATCCTAGAAACTAAAATCTCAGTTTCCACGTTATTTATGTCCAAATTTAATCTATGTAGAATATTTTATTTGGTCCAAACTTTTGATTCTTTATTAGCTAAAAACTTTTCATAGATTAAATATTGATTTTAAAAAATCAATTAACTACATTAAATAAAAGATCATTTATTATTGAAACTGCTTCTGAAAGAAATTACAAAATGTAATATTTAGACATTTATTTTGAAGGGTTTTAACAAAATTAGCCTAAATAAACCTCTAACACTCTTGTAAAATGTTACAATAGTGAGTTTTGTAAAGAAAAATAATAATAAATTGTAATAAAAATAAAAAAAATTGCAAAGTATGTTCTACACTATAAAGATAAAGATAAATGAGCCCATAAATTATCATAAAAGTTAATAAAATTCTAAGTGAAATAAAATCTTAACTTCCAGATTAATTATGGTCAAATTTAATCTAATATTCTGTTTTTTTAAACAAAGTTTTGATTCTAAATAAAAGCCTGAACATTTCTTTGGTTCAATACTAGTTTTTCAAAATAAACCTTTTAAATGTCCCTTCAAAATAAGTGTCTAAATAATTAATTTAGCATTTTCTTTATATTCAACATTATTTATTCATCAAATTTAATTTATGTAGAATATTTAATTTGGTCCAGACATTTTGTTTTTTTTTTCCAAATAAAAACTTTTTGATTCTCTTAGATAAAAACCTAAACATTTCAAAAGTTAAATATTTTGTTTTGTTTTTTCCCGCAAAATAAACCTTTGAGAAACCCTTCAAAATAAAATGACTAAATATATAACGTTGTATTTTCCACATTACTAATTGAAGTAAATATTTCAACAAATCAAAACAAAACCAATAAATCCTCATTTTCCTCAAGCGGCTTCTGGCCTTTCAAAATAAAAGGTTTTCCTCCTTATCATCAGGTTTCTGATTCTTGATGACTTTAACACTAAATCTGATGCTTTTCGGTCCAACCGGATATTATCGATCCAGCTGAGATTGATTTTAAATCAGAAATCTGTTGATCAGCTCTGAAGCCAGAAGGTTTTGTTTGTTTTTTGTTTAAATAAAGATTAAATAAAAACATCAAAATATTAAAGATCAGCAGAGAAGCTGCTAATCATCATCATCATCATCAGCTGATTCTTGTTCTTGACCTTCAGGCTAGAATCTGTTTTTGGTTCTGAATCAGCTGATCCGGGTTCGGCTGATGGAGGTTCGGGATGTAATCTGGACTCTGACATGGCGGCGCGGCGCGGTGCGGGAGGGGCGGTGGGGGGGGCAGGAGGGGGGGACACAAAGGGATTAAATGTGCGGGAGGCCGCGCAGTGACGCAGCTGCGGCGGCCCGCTGCACGCGGCTGCGGCACCGCGCGCGCGTCGCCCCGGTCACCTTCAGCACCACCGGAACCAGAACCGGTTCCGAGCCTTCGAGCCGAACGTTCCCTGAAGGAATCAGAACAACGGAATCGTCCCAAAGCGCGATAAAGTCCCTGGATCTGAGCATGCGCTGTTGGCAGCTCCTTTGTTTGCGCAGATCAAAACGGGCGGATTTAAGGAGGTTCCGATGGTTCCGGTTCGGCCTGCAGGTGGATCCTGCAGAGCGGCGCGCGCATCCCGCTGCTGCGCAACACCTGAGCGCAGGACTGACCGGAAGGTCGGGCGGCGGACCCGCAGCGGCGCTTTGCGGCTCCGCGGCGGTAAACGAGGCGCATCAGCAGGTGCGCAGCGCGCCGGCGCCACCCTGCTGATGCGGGCGCCCCGCAGGCCCCGCGGCCCCGCGGATGAAGCTGCCCATACCTGCTGCGTTCAGTCGAGGTGAAACTCCGATCTCCTCTGCTGCTGCTGCGGATTAAAGCGGCGCTCGCCTTTATACGCGCCCCCCGCCCCCATTGGCTCCTATTGCGGTCCATCATTCCATTGGTCCGCGCGCTGCTGCGACCACGTGACCAGCCTTAGTCCGCCCTCTGTGTCTGCGGTCTGGAGTCAGATTCCTGCCGCAGGGCCTCTGAGCCGTCAGGAGGATGGAGATATGCTCAGATAAAGCAGCTGCTGCCGGCCGGCCGGATGTGTAAGCAAACTCTGCGGCTGCAGCAGAACCTTAGTAAAACCCCCACAGGATAACAAATATACTGTATATAATATATATACAGTGGTGGCTACATTTCAGCTAATCCACTCATAGCTAACAGCAGAGCTAGCTTTTAGCAGTTAGCATCCCCTAAATTAGTTTGCTCCAGATAAACTCTGAAGCGCTAAATTACTGCCATAAAGATTCAGTTGAGCAAAGTTTTGGACGCCTGTTTAAAGAATTTTAAAGATGCTTTTATTTGAAGCCGCAATTTCATTTCCTGTTTCTCCACAATCTCTCCTTTTTTTTCTTCCAAAAACTTTACTGAGTAACAGCGACAATACAAACAAAATGAAATAGAATAATAAAACCTTTACATAAACAAACAACCTGGAGGGTCAATAAAACAAACAGGCAAAAAATCTCATGTAGAAACAGATGTGGCTGTCAACATGACTGAATATAGCGCTTTAGCATTAGCTTCTACTAAATGCTTTAGCGTTAGCAGAGCTAATGCTTCTGATTTGTGCTTTAGCGTTAGCAGAGCTAATGCTTCTGATTTGTGCTTTAGCGTTAGCACAGCTAATGCTTCTGATTTGTGCTTTACCGTTAGCAGAGCTAGCTCTTCTGATTTGTGCTTTAGCGTTAAGCTCTGCTCTGCTTTACTTGGTGGTGTTCACTTAAATGCACTATAAAAAAAGTTATTTAAATGTTAACATATTTTTAAAAAATAAATCAATTGATTGGAAAAACATTTCACAAACATTGAAGACATTTATGAAGAGAGAGAAAGAAAAATCTTTGTTCTTTGCACATTAATCAGTGCAGTTCAGTGTTTCTGGTTTGTGATTATAAAACTAGAAGTTTGTTCTCCAAACATGTCAACATGTCAACATGCTGACATGTTAACATGTTAACTTCCTCAGAAACATGAAACACGTTTACTGGTTATAAATACATTAGCTGCTATGAAACGATGCTATGCAGAAACTAAAGACATAAAATATTCATGTCAGGCTTTACTCTACATGAAATGCACAAACATTTAATAAAAAGCTTCATTAATCCTGTTTTAATGTGTCACAGAAATGGATTTATGGATTGAAGGCTCTGCAGCAGGATGACAAACCGTCCTCAGAGGTGGACAGGATTTCTGTGGTGACTGGGCACTTTCTCCTGCAGCTCTGAATTATTCATCCGCAGTAGGAAGCACTGTGTGTGTGTGTGTGTGTGTGTGTGTGTGTGTGTGTGTGAGAGAGAGAGGACATGCTGTATCCCACAGCAGTGTTCAATATCAGATTGTTAGCATCCACACTGAACCCTGCGAACCCGTTTGAGTCAGAATTCCTCCATGTTTGACTCTACTGGGAATAAAATATAAAAATGGACGACTTCCTGCGCATACAGAAGGAAATAGTGATAGTGAAACCATGCAGGTCTTCAGGAAAGCTGTTCCCAAGCTAGGCACTAGCCGCAGCACCTAGCTAATCCCTCACATAAGGTCCAAACCCAAAACCAGGAAAACGCTCTCATACCGAGACAAACCTCTACATTCAACGTTATGCAGTTAAAACTCTGATTTGTCTTCATTTGAAGTTCAGTCGTTTCTACAACTAAATCAGCTTCTGGGCTTTATTCCAATACGTATTAATGTTGTGAATGTTAGTTCCTCTGGTTTCTGGACCTTGTCAGAATCTGTTGGGGGATTCTGTGATCTCTGTGGTTTTCTATCTGCTGGACTTTAAGGTTTCCCCTCTGGATCTGCTGATGGTTCATCCTCTCATCTTTCACCCGTTCCCCCGTCAGCCTGGATGCTTCCTGCTCAAGGCTGCAGATTATATAATCTGCCCGCTGCTGGATTAAAGCAGCAGGACGGATTTTCTCGCGGCGCCGGCTGCTGTTTGACTCCTGCTTGCTGCTTGCTTTGCATTTCGAAGCAGAGAAACAGATTAGACTCATGAAGAGAACGCAGGTCATCAAAACGTCTGCATCTGAACCATTGATGAATGTGATGTAAACCAGAAGATCTGGGAAAATCATTAAAACGTCGCAGGAACAAATCTGGAACAACTGGAGAATAATGTTTACAGCCAGTGATAAAGACCAATGTTGGATCTCCATGACAAGAAAAACAGTTGAACAGGATGGATAATGGATGGGATGGATGATGATGGATGGATGATGGATGGAATGATGGATGGATGATGGATGTGATGGATGATGGATGGATGATGATGGATGGATATGATGGATGGATGATGATGGATGATGATGGATGATGGATGGATGATGATGATTGATGGATGGAGGTGATAATGGATGGATGGATGGATGATGGATGGATGATGGATGGATGGATGATGGATGGATGATGGATGGATGGATGGATGGATGATGGATGGGATGGATGATGATGGATGGATGATGGATGGATGAGGGATGGATGGATGATGGATGGATGATGATGGATGGATGATGATGGATGGATGATGGATGGATGATGGATGGATGGATGGATGGATGGATGATGGATGGATGGATGATGGATGGATGATGGATGGATGGATGATGATGGATGGATGGATGATGGATGGATGATGATGGATGATGAGGATGGATGGATGGATGATGGATGGATGGATTGGATGAGATGGATGATGGATGGATGGATGATGGATGGATATGGATGGATGGATGATGATGGATGATGATGGATGATGATGGATGGATGGATGGATGGATGGATGATGGATGGATGATGGATGATGGATGGATGGATGGATGGATGTGGATGGAGTATGGATGGATAGGATGGATGGATGGATGATGGATTGATGGATATGATGGATGGATGATGGATGGATGGATGATGGATGGATGGATGGATGGATGGATGGATGATGGATGGATGATGGATGGATGATGGATGGATGGATGGATGATGGATGGATGATGGAGGATGGATGGATGATGGATGGATGATGGATGGATATGGATGGATGGATGATGGATGGATGGATATGGATGGATGGATGGATGATGGATGGATGATGGATGGATGATGGATGGATGGATGATGGATGATGATGGATGGATGGATGATGGATGGATGGATGATGATGGATGGATGATGGATGGATGATGGATGGATGATGGATGGATGGATGGATGATGGATGGATGATGGATGGATGATGGATGGATGGATGATGGATGGATGGATGATGGATGGATGATGGATGGATGATGGATGGATGATGGATGGATGGATGATGGATGGATGATGGATGGATGATGGATGGATGGATAATGGATGGATGGATGGATGATGGATGGATGATGGATGGATGATGGATGGATGGATGATGGATGGATGGGATGGATGGATGATGGATATGGATGGATGATGGATGGATGATGGATGGATGATGGAGTGGATGATGATGGATGGATGATGGATGGATGGATAATGGATGGATGGATGGATAATGGATGGATGGATGATGGATGGATCTTTTTATTGTTGTCTTTCATTAATCTGGGCCTCCAGCTCTGACCTTCAGGGACTCTGACTTGTTTTCCTCGTCTTTTCTGGGCCTGATGACGTCACTGGTGACGTCACTGATGACGTCACCGGCTGCCTTCTCGGCTCGTGTTTGCCTCATGATGTTTGGTCGTCAGCAGAAGAAAGAATCAGCATGGGAGGAAACTTGCTTCTGCTGCTTCCCAGGTTTGGAGCCTCGGACTTTGACTGTTCCCAGGTTTGGAGCCTCGGACTTTGACTGTTCCCAGGTTTGGAGCCTCGGACTTTGACTGTTCCCAGGTTTTCATCGCGCCGCCTTCACGTCGTTTTACGCCCGAGAGTCCTGGTGGTTCCGGGTGTTTTCGTTGTTCTGAAGGACTTTGTGCCAGATCGACCCTGCAGACGCTGTGAACTCCGGCCTAGATTAGGCCCCGCCCACCTGGCCTCCTGATTTGCATATGAAATGAGGTCACAGATGAATGAAACAGTGAAGTCTTTGTTAGTGAGAGTAAATCTGCTTTGGGCCGAGATCAGACCTGCATGCATAACACACAAAATCTAAAGCTGTTCATAATTTATTGGAGCGTTTAATAACATGATGATTTGTGCACAGTGAACCATGAGAAAGCAAAACTTTTATTTTTAAAAAACATGCAGAATATCTATTTGCAATCATTTATGAAAACATGAGGCTTTTATTTTAGAGTGTGTGAGCTTTATTTTGTAGAGCAACAATTATCTTTTTTATACCAAAATAAAATTGCGTAAAGTTATACGACAAAAACTACCAGAATGTGGTATTAAAAAAGTAAATAATTGACCCACAAGGTGTCAATATCAATCAAATCCAGTGGAAAATATTCCAAACAAGACACAGAAATGGAAAGTTTAGCTTTTCTTAAACCCATTTCAGTTTATAGACCAATGTTAATTTAAGAAAAATCTTTTAACACTTTAACACCAGCTGACTTGGACACATGTAGACACTTTTGGGTGTTAATTCAACACCGGCATTTTTACTGTGTAGTAGTTCACAAACCGCAGAAAAACATCAAAGTCTTGGTGGAAACTAAACCTTCCTGATGGAAGCTGCAGCCACTTCCTGTCTGGCTGCAGAGAATGGAGAAACACTTCCTCCAGTGTTTGGATGTTATGTGACCTAAAAGACGTCGTCCCACCGGGACGTTTTTGGGTTAACAAAGATCCTTCCTGTGCAGTTTGGATTGAATCAGATCATGAATGTTGGATTTAAAACCAACAATCCAGAGTACGACTAAATATCGACCTATGAGTTAAAGCTGTGGAAGGAATTGGGCCAACAGACGTTTGAATAAAAATCCTTTGGTGCCTAGTCAAAGTCTGAGGCTTGTCCACGCCCCTTTAGCATGCATAAAACAGTCTGAATTTTGATAACTTTGCATCCCTGATGTCTTATCAGCAAAAGCACCGATCAAAATATCAGGATCAAAATATCAGGATCAAAATATCAGGATCAAAAACAAACGGCCAAAAAGTGACTTAACAGTTAAGTTTAATCCAAAATGGCCGACTTCCTGTTTGCTCTAGCACGTCGGTCCAGGAGACATTTCTGATTTACCAAATTTCCCTCCAATGTGTTAAATTAATAACCCAGTGAGATTGACTGAAGGATGATGGAAACAGATCAGATACTGAATAATAACATAATTCAGATTAAACTGGTTTCTATGTGCTGAGGAAACAAGGCGACTGGCCCTTTAAGGCCCTGCCATGTCCTCCTCAGCGTTGCGTCCACCGTCTCACCTGTTTGTTGACGTCCACGGCCAATGAGAGCAGGCGGAGGCTGACGGAGGCTGTGATTGGCTGCTGGTCAGGTGACCACGGCGTGAGAAGAGCGTCTCTCTCAGCTCCACCATGAATAAATGACATCAGAGGTGGAGGGGGGGGGGGGGGGGGCTGCAGCCGTCTGCATGCTGATGGAGCCAGGAGGAGGGGGGAGGATGGAGACGGGTGGGGGAGGAGGAGGGGGAGACGGGGTGGAGGGGGGGAGGAGGGGGGAGACGGGTGGGGGAGGGAGGAGGGGGGAGACGGGTGGGGGAGGGGGGATGGAGACGAGTGGGGGAGGGGGGGAGGGGGGGGATGGAGACGGAGGGGGGAGACGGGTGGGGAGGGGGGGATGGAGACGGTGGGGGAGGGGGGGAGGGGGGGATGGAGACGGGTGGGGGAGGAGGGGAGGGGGGAGACGGGTGGGGGAGGGGGGGGATGGAGACGGGTGGGGGAGGGTGGGAGGGGGGAGACGGGTGGGGGAGGGGGGGGATGGAGACGGGTGGGGGAGGGGGAGGGGGGAGACGGGTGGGGGAGGGGGGGGATGGAGACGGGCGGGGGAGGGGGGAGGGGGGAGGGGGAGGGAGGATGGAGACGGGTGGGGGAGGAGGGGAGGAGGGGGGAGACGGGTGGGGGAGGGAGGAGGGGGGAGACGGGTGGGGGAGGGGGGGGATGGAGACGAGTGGGGGAGGAGGGGGGATGGAGACGGGTGGGGGGAGGGGGGGAGGGGGGAGACGGTTGGGGGAGGGAGGAGGGGGGAGACGGGTGGGGGAGGGGGGGATGGAGACGGTGGGGGAGGGGGGGGGAGGGTGGGTGGAGCGGGGGGGGAAGGGGGGGAGGGGGGGGAGACGGGTGGGGGAGGGGGGGAGTGGAGACGGGTGGGGGAGGGGGGAGGAGGGGGGAGGATGGAGACGGGTGGGGGAGCGGGGGGGCGAGGATCTGGTTGGTATTCATCTGGTTGGACGCAGGAAGAACCGACAGATTCCTGAACGTCGGTTTGCTGAGATTAGACAGATACTTTCCTTAAAGCTGATCTGCCTCCATCTGCTCTGAGGAACCTGTGGCCCCCCCACTGTGACCCGTCACCATGGCGACCACGCTGTGACCGGGCGTCATGGCCACCACCTGCCAAAGGTCAAGTCAGAAAATCTACCTGATGGATTTGATGAGTCTGGATGGAGAGAAACAGATTCAAGAAACGCTAAAACAAGCAGAGGCGACCTCAGCTCAATCGAGGCCCTGGGCAGCCCTGGTTCATGGGATCCAGGAAAAATGATGAGAAAAAGTCATTTTCATGAGAAAAAAGCTCTGGCAGACTTCAGATGTAAGCTCAGATTCAAGTCGTTTAAATCTCTGCTACTGATATTTTGCTTTATTAAACCAATAAACTTCACCAGTTGCTCAGAATCACTTGCGTTTATTTATTTTTATGTTTGTATTTTAACTAATTTGTTCTGAAATGAAGAAGACTTTATTCTCATATTATTATAACAGAATTTATTCTTGTCATATTGTGATTTTCTTCTGGTAATAAGATTTCATTGTGTTTTGTGATCAACACCACACTGGTGTTACTTTTAATATATTTTGACACTAACACCATTGTAAATGTTAATGTGACTCTGTAGTGTTGAATTTAGCACCAGCTGACTTGAACACATATAGACACTTTTGGGTGTTAATTCAACATTTCGACTGTGTAGTTCAGGTTCTTCTGGGTCGGATACGGGCCCCGACTCCACTGATTGGCCAGAAGGAAACACGGATGACGTCACGGCCTCATTCAGCTCCGCGGTGCCGCTCCAGTCGTGGTCCTGCATGCTGAGTAAAGTTTTTATGCGGCTGAACAAAGCCGGCTGGCAGCTTCTGAACAGCAGCTGTCAGCAGACGCAGCGTTCGCCGTCGCCTCGTCCATCCGACCCTCAGAGGCTGGTTACCAGGCAACCGGAGGTCAGCGGCCAGGACCGCTTTGTTCGGCACCAAGGTGGAAGGAAGGAGGGAAACAACCGAGACTCCTGATCACCAGGAGGAAACGTTTCATTTCTGTTTAAAGAGACAGACCCAGGAAGTTTAATATGCAGTTACATCACAGCAGATAATCTCAGCAAGACGGCGCAAAATTACACAACCAGACATCTGATGTTTTAAAAACATCAGTCATGAGGCTCAGTGCCTCCAAATCCGAGGCCATGATTTGGAAAAGGGTAGAGGTCCTTCTCCGGGTCAGGGGTCGTCCGGCCTCAAGTGGAGGAGTTTAAGGATCTGGGATCTTGTTCAAGAATGAGGGAACACAGTAAAAATGTTGAATTAACACCCAAAAGTGTCAATATGTGTCCAAGTCAGCTGGTGTTAAATTCAACACTACAGAGTCACATTAACATTTACAACGGTGTCAGTGTTAAAATATGTTAAAAGTAACACCAGTGTAGTGTTGATCACAAAACATAATGTGGTGTTAATAAAGGAACTAATTGACCCACAAGGTGTCAATATCAATCAAATCCAGTGGAAAATATTCAAAACAAGACACAGAAATGGAAAGTTTAACTTTTATTAAATCAATTTCAGTATGTAGACCAAAGTTAATTTAACAAAAAAATGAGTGTCAATCTTTTAACACTTTCAAAAGTGTTACTTTAACACCTGTTGACTTGGACACATATAGACACTTTTGGGTGTTAATTCAACACTGGCATTTTTACTGTGAAGAAGGGATCAGGAGATGGACAGGCGGGTTGGGGCGGCGCCGTACCGGTCCGTGACGCGGCGCCGTACCGGTCCGTGACGCGGCGCCGTACCGGTCCGTGACGCGGCGCCGTACCGGTCCGTGACGCGGCGCCGTACCGGTCCGTGACGCGGCGCCGTACCGGTCCGTCCTGGTGAAGAGAAGATGAGTCAAAGAGCCAAGCTCTGGATTTACTGGTCCATCTACGTTCCCACCCTCATCTATGGTCTTTGGGTCATGAATAAAGAACCAGATCAGGATCCAAGTGGCCCAAATGTGTTTCCTCCTCAGGGCAGCTGGACCCTTAGAGACAGAAGCTCAGTCATCAGGAGGGACTCAGAGTCGAGCTGCTGCTCCTCCATGTCCAGAGGAGCCAGTTGAGACATCTGGACAGGATGGAGCCTCCCTGGTGAGGAGTTCAGGTCCCACCGGGAGGAGGGGAGACCAGGACACCTGGAGGGACGATGTCTCTGATGGGGACGCGTTGGGGTTCCTGGAGGAGCTGGAAGAGGCTGGAGAGGGAAGTTTGGGCCTCGTTACTTAGGCTGCTGACCCTGAGATCCGACCTGGATAAGATGGATGGATGGATGGATGGATGTCATAATGTAGTTTGATCAGAGCTGACCCAACGTTTTATCAGCTTCTTTTGGGTCACGTTTGATCATCGTTGCATTTTGCTAAATTAGTTTTGTTAACAACCATTAATTCGCTTAAACCCCAAAAACCTGAGAACAGGAAGTGAGTTCAATCCCTTCACATTAAGACTGATCCTGTCATTATTAATAATAAAACCCTGCAGGTGAATGAGACTTTAACATTTTCAATGTAAAACAACATCCTTCCTAACATAAATGATGCTTTTCTTAGCTTGTGAAGTTGCTTGAAATGTGTATTTAAATCTATATATTCATTAGTAATAATGTACTTTAGTTTAATATAACTTGAACTAACCGTTGTAGAACATTTCCGTTCTGCAATGATCTAAAAACAATAAACTTCCAGCCATCAGAGGGAGAGACGCCTGATGGAACCTGAACCGTCTGACGTTGTGACCGTTGACTGACCCATCGCTCAGAACCAGTGTTGTATAGGAAATAAGTAAAAACACTTTGTTAGAGATTTTTTGGTATTATCATTTTTGTCTATTTCTTTAGTTCATATTCAGTCTAATATTAATCAACATTCAGTCTAATGTGAATCAGTAAATGACGTGCTGTGCGAAACTGATTGTTCCCTTCAGAGTTTGAAAGAACTAGATGACCTGTGAGTTAGATAGAACCAGCCAGCCTGTCGCCTGTTTCATTTCTGACGTTTGTTATTCCAAATAAAAGTCCTGCTGGAGCAGAGAGACGGCAGAAGCTCTGTGACCGACTCAGAGGAGTAGCTTTGCTGAGTCTCCTTCTGCAGAAGTTTGGACATAAAATTATGTTGTTTGTGGTTCTTTTTAATGTAGGTTCATGGAAAAATACCTATCACACTTCACTTCTTTACTTAAGTATATTTTGGAGAACTTAATTCTTTCCTCTAGTATGAAAATTTTTGATAACTTTCACTTTTACTTCACTATATTTCCAAACTTAATTTCATACATTTACTCTGATACATTTTCAATGTGTGGTTTAGTTAGTCTGGAGTTTTGACCCACCTACTGATTGGCTGCTACAGTCGGTAGGCTAATGGGTTTGTTCATCTCCACCAATAGGAAACACCTGTTTCTCTTCTCCCATTAAACACAAAGTCTCCTGATGAGCATCAGCCTCATGTCCCTAATGCCACATAATGTCCAGTTGTTGCACCAATAGTTTGTGAAGTAGAGAAATTGATCATAACGGCTTTTTTTGTTCATGTTGGCCACATTTTTTGTACTGACTATTTTTCTCATTTTCAGCTCTGACCACTTGAAGGGAAACTTAAGTCTTAAAAAAACTTAGTATTTTCTGTCCTGGAGGGGAAACTAAGAAGCTGGTTCAGTTGTAAAGCAGGTTAAGTTATTAACCTTGTAGGTAAAGCAGCTAATTTTCTTAACTAAATGATGCTGCAGGTTTATCTATTAGCAGGTTTAATTTTACCTGCACTTGGTTGTGTTTATTACTTTAACTGTATTTGACAAGTTTACCAAAATATAAAAAATGTCATTCAAACTGCATTTGCCTTGTTTTACTTTTTACTTTTCATTACATTACTTGAGTTCATCCATTTTTACAGTAATTTCCATACTTAAGTACAAGAAACTTCAGATACTTTAAGACTTTAACTCAAGTAACATTTCAGTGACTTGGACTTTTATCAAAGTCATATTTTGGAGAGGAACCTAAACTTTTACTGGACTCTGAGATTCCAGTACTTTATACAACACTGGTCAGAAGCATCGGCTTCATTTCAACCCTCAGCAGAACCTGATCTTCATGTCTCCTGGGCCGAACACATGGGGCCCATTTCACCTGGTTCTCCTGCTCCAGCTTCACACTGCATGCTAACGTAGCTTAGCCAAACTCTGGGCTTTTTCCAGCGACTTCTGGAGAAGTGGGACGGAAAAGTGAACTTATTTAAACTGTTTATGCTCCTTTAGCTGTTTATATAACTAAAATATATCTGATCGCAAGTCACCATCTCCCATGTTTCCAACAAGGAAAGTTGCCCAAACTGGGATCAGTACAATAAGCGGAAAGGAAGGAAATAAAATGTACTTCAGTCAAATACATTTTCCTTAAGATTTAAATTTTACAATTAAAACACATAAATTCTGAGAGAAACATTTGGGTTGAATCGACATCCGTTTCCGATCTCAGGTCTGATTTCACTGAGGAGAAACACGAGGCGGCAGCAGCTGCTGTCATTAACACAGCTAATGGGATAATCCACACACACACACACACACACACACACACACACACACACACCACACACACACACACACACAAGGGGGCAGCAGATTACCGATCAGCCGATCAGAACACCTTCAGCTTCTCCTTCACACTCCTCCGTCCTTCAGCTACGCCTCCTGCCGCATCTCGTCTCCATGACAACCGGCTGGAAGTGATGAGGTCATCGATGAATAACAATCACTGCTCTCACACCCTGACCTCTGACCTCAGCGTTTGGCGGTTCACACTGGTTTCCAGACGTATTGATACCAGAACTAACAAAACGACTGATTTCCAACACACACACACACACACTCACACTCACACCACACCACACTCACACACACACACACACACACACACACACACACACACACACACAACACACACACACACACCACACACAACACACCACCCAGTCGTCGTTGACCTGACTGAAGTCGCCCCCCCACCTTCTTCAAATCAGACAAAATTGGTGTCAAACGTTTGTGCTGGTTTGTGCAGCAAAAAAAAAATTGTGCTGCTTTGGCTTTGAAGATATTAATGGAAGTGTAAAGGTCAAAAGGTCAACCGCCCCCCCCACACACTTTTATGAAATTAAACAGAATTGGTATCAAAAATTTGTGCTACGATTGTGCAGCAAAAATTTTAGTTTGTGCCGCTATCATTTTAAAGATGTAAAGAAAGTTGGATTTCATAAAAGTTTGGGGGCTGGTTGACCTTTTTATTCTTGACAAACAAAAATTGTTTGCTGCACAAACGTAGCACAAACGTTTGACACCAATTTTGTCTGATTTGAAGACCTTCACTCAGGTTTGTCGTTGTCCGGCTGCCTGCTGGAACAGGAATCTGAGGCTTCAGTTCACACAGGTTCATAAAAACTAAAATAACGGACGTGAAAAAGGCAATTTTAGAAAATGTTCACCAAAGTGGGCGGAGCCAGGATACACGGAGGGGCGTGGCCAACGGTGGGACGAGAGGAGTAGGTAAAGGTGAGGACCTGCGGCAAATTTAATGACGTATTTTCAACAAAGGGGCTGGAAAACAAATCTAACAACCTTTTTTCAAAATTCAATAAATCCAGTGACATTTTTCAGGCATGTGACTGGAAGGTTTTACACCTGAATGCGTCGCTGGGTGATGTAAAACTGTTGGAACCAATAGGAAAATTCAGCTGTACTAAATCAGAATATTGCACAAAAATGACTGAAACGTGAGATGGAGCTGGTTTACAGTTCAGTTTCTCTTCCTGTCCTCCGATGGCCTCCAGCCCACAGATCGTCATCAGGCGGCCATCTTGTCAATATGAACCACTATGAAGCATCAATGACTTTATTTTGAGGTTTTGAAAACACGAGGAGCTCCAGATGAGGAACCAGTTTGAACTGGAGCCTCTCCACTGTTCCCAGAACCGGGACTTTCTGGAGGAAGTCCAGACTGAACAGGAAGTCCAGACCTTTTTCTGAGTTTTTAGGGGAACCGGTCCTGAGCTTCTTCTCTTCCAGGCGTTTCGACCTTCGGAGCTCGATCTGTTTCCTTCCCTTTGCAGAAGTGAGAGGAGGCACTTCCTGTTTATGAGGTCGTGACCTCTGCACCAGAACTGGTGATGCTCATCGACGCTGTGATTGATCAGACTGGTCCCACTGGTGGAGCTGATGGTTCTCACAGCTCATGTCTGCATGGGGGAATCTGTCCTTGCGTGACTTTGTCCGCTCCGATTGGCTGAGCTCTGCTGCGGTTATGCAACACCTTATCACAGGTGCATTGTGGGACACGACGCGGAGGTGACCGCGGTCGATTAGGGAGAAACCTGAGGTCGTTTAATCCCCCGTCACCATGGCAGCCAACCAGCTCAAACACGCACACATCAGCAAAGAACGTCGTTATTGATGGATGTCCTGCACCGGCCTCCATTCTGTGATGTCACACACTGGAGGAATCTGATTGGCTGAGGGTTACGTAACAGGAGGCACATCCATCCATCAGGAGGGAGAGAGGGAAGAAAAGGAGGAGAAGAAAAGGAGCGAGGGATGTGTTCAGGAATCCCTGAAGGTCAAAGAATCGAGGATGGAGAAGAAAATGAAGTTTGAAACATTAGAGAGACAAAAAGGAGAAATTGAGGAACAAAACGAGCAAAGGAGGAGGGGGGGGGGGGGCATCTGAATAATCTGGGGCATCGGGAGCCACGTGGCCGTCTCCATGACAACCGTCTCCCTGGGAGAGGGCTGTGATTGGCTGAACCTGTCCTGCACCGACACTGACTGTGTGAAAATATGAGACGTCAGGCGCAACTTTTCTGTCTGACCTCTGGCGCCCCCTGGCGGACGGATTTTAAAGAACCGGTTTGATTTCTTCCAGGTTGAAACAACCTGCAGCTGCTTATGGGTCCAAAAGAACCGGAAATTAACCACGAAGCATCCGAACATAGACAACAGAAAACCTGTTTAATGTTAAGTAGAACATTTCATAATTTAATGTACTGCAGCTGGTGACCAGTTTCATTTACTCACTTTCATTTGTTTGAGTAACGTTTTTTGAAAAGATGTACTCCTACTATATTTTGGAGTATTTTTACTATCTTGTACTTTTAACTTTTACTTCATTATGAAGTATTTTTACTCTTACTTGAGTAAAATGTCTGGATTTTCTTCCCACTGAATGAAAAACAAACATGTTTTAACCAAAAATCCACCAGACAGACTCAAACCTGCAGTTTCTGTTAAAGTTTCATAAAAGTTTTATTGAAAGAAACTGATTTGAAAAAACATTCATTTTGCCTGATTTTTTTTTAAAATTATTAATATGAATTATTGTCATTTTAGTACTAGAGACATGAAAAGTTTCCCATGACTTTATAATTTGGTTTGCCTGTTTGTGTAATTTTTAAATATTAAATGAGTTTTTTACTGGCGTAATTTCTTGTACGGATATTTTTTACCTTTACTTGTGTAAAAATAAATTAAACTTTTACTTGAGCATAATTTTCAGCTTCTCTGCCTCCTCTGGGATCTGCTGTGGAATTATTATGCAAAAATTACATTTTTCATGTTATTTTTCTCATTTGGGTTTATAAAAACAAAACATCCAGCTGGTTTTTTTAATAAATGTTTTTTTCTATGCTTGGAAAACGAGCCGTTTAAACCCAAAAAAATCCAGAATGTAACACCGAGCACTGCCCGTTTCCTAGCAACGCCAGCAAAGCCCAGGCCGTTACCTAGCAACGCCAGCAAAGCCCAGGCCGTTACCTAGCAACCCCAGTGACCTTTCCATTTGGTCCTCTTTGCTTCTCCGTTTCAAACCCAGACTTTCCTACATGAAATGAAACACAAACTTGTTTTTTTTCAATAATTATTACATCAGTTTAGCGTAAACGTGGCCACAAACCTTCTGATTTTAGTTGGCCAGGAAAATTTGGTGGAAAATTTAATTAGATTTTTATGTTATATTACCTGATAATGAAGTTTCCCACCACAATCCTCACTTTGAATTATAAATTATGTAATATTGTTTATTATTCACACATTAAATTGATTTAAAATGTATTTAAATGTCACCAACTCGTTTCCAAATTGTTTCGATTTAAATGTTTTCTACGTCAGTTTGAGCAACAAAAGTATTTGATGAATTTGACTGGCAACTAATCATAAAGCTGAGGAAGAAAACATTTAAATTAATTATTTTAATTTACTAAAACGGTTTTTTCTTCTTTTTAAAAGTCGTTTTTGTTTCTGCTTTGTTCAGGCGAGGCGATGCAGTTTCCTCTTCTTCCACAGCGGGGCGCTAGACTACCTGTTTCTGAAGCTTCAGGGCTTTTCTGCTGCAGCCTTCAAGTCTGAGATATGCATAATTATCATCTGTTATTTGGGTTCAAAATGAGTTATTCTTCTCCTTCTGGGAAACTCGCACAGCAGGATGAAGAGAAATAAAAATAATTTCATTGAGTTTCCACAGCAGAGAGACTGTTAACGTTGTTTTATGTAAATTTTTCTTGTTTTCATGTTGGAATCAATGTTATTTTCTTTAAACCACAGGAAGAACAAAACACCTGATGTGAAATACGTCATCAGATGAATTTAAAACATTTAGAATAATTAATGAAGAAACAGATCGAAAGATGTGATGTTTATTGAGGAATGAAGCACACGGAGCGGAGTGATCTGAAGGACCTGTTTCTGTTTGGACTCCTGGAAAGTGATTTAAAATGTGACGTTTTAGCAGCTAAAAGCAGAAATGATTTAAAATCAGAGGAAAGAGAAGGAAAAAAGCAGCAGCAAGATTTCAACCTAAAGTCCTTGAGAGAATCCATTTTATTGGCCAGATCTGTTCATGAAACTGGAGTTTGACTTTGGTTTCATTTTGCTCTCGACGTAGATAAATTATAAACATAAATATTGACTTAATGGTAAATAAAAAAAGATTTTATTTGAGGACCTCATTGGACATGACAGAACAAATGTTATGTAAAGATTGGTAACACTTTAGACCCGTTTTTATTGTTTGGCGTCAAACTGAAAATGTTTGTAAGTTTTATAGCAGCAATTTAGCTTATCTAGCAGTAGAGACCAAAATTGGAGTTCATATTTCAAGCTCATATTTTCACCATGTTATTCATTGATATAAAATTTATTTTTTAGACTAAATATGTAATTATCAAGCTAAATTTTTATCTTGATAATAACATATTTACCTAGTTCTAGGGTAAATATTTAGTTGGTAAGCTAAATGTTTATCTTTGAACTAGATAAATATTGAGTCATCAAACAATGTTTTTGTTAACCAGCTAAATATTTATGTCTAAGCTAAATAAACATGTAATTAATGAGGTAAGTACTTAGCTACATCAGAGCTAAACAATTAGTTGAAAACTAAATATGTAGCCCTGAGCTAGCTAAATATTTAGTTAGCAAGCTAAATATTTAGCTAACAACTAAATGTTTAGTTTGAACTGTGGCACTTATAAATTAATGAATAACATGGTAAAAAATGAAAACTCTTTGTTTTTCCTAAATAAATTATTGCTGTTACCGTTTCACTGTGTAACTTTACTAACGGTTCCTCGTACCGGACGGGTCACTGGGAACCAGAGACTCAACCAGGTCAGATCGTTTAAAAAGCCTCGGATATTCGTTTCTGCTTTAGCACCGTCTGTATTTGGTTTCAGAACATTTCAAGTCTTTCTTGTCGATTTTTAGAAGAGTACAAAAACCTAAAATCTTTATAAAAGTCAAATATTTGTGTTCTGCTGCAGTTTTTTATGATGGAAAAACTTCATTTCTTTTTTCCTGAAGGCAGAACGTATCGATGGAGTTCTCCAGGTCAGAGCGTGTCTGGTGTCAGGAGGTCACGTTGGCCTGGACCTGGGCGGACGGAACCTCCTGGTCGGCCGCCGCCGTCGGGACGTTGATGTTCGGGTCGTCGTCCACCTGGTAGCACTTCCCCAGGCTCTTGATGATGCTGAAGTTGTAGCAGGCCGTTTCCGCCAGGCTGTTCTCCAGGATCCAGCCCTCTGACTCCGAGTCCGGATCCCCGAGCCGGATGACGTTCTCCATGGCCGTCTGCAGGTACCGAACTCCAGTCAGAACCAGCAGCTGGCAGAGAAAAGCAGCTACGCTTTAGAGTGAAAACGGCTGCATTCACACTGCAGCCTGAAGTGACTCAATTCCGATTGTTTTGACGTAATGCGACCTGTATCCGATCTTTTCATGGCAGTGTGAACAGCTCAGGTCAGATTCTTTTAGGCTGCGTTCACACTGCAGCCTTAAGTGACTCAATTCTGATTTTTTTGGCAATACCAATTTTTTTGCCGGGCCGTTCACACTGCCAGTAAATGGACCTGAAAGTGTCCCGCATGCGCACTAGAGGGCGCTATAGTGTCAGTGTTCACAGTGTTCTGCCAACTGCCATAAAAAGAAGAAGACCTCAGTGTTTGTGGAAGTAAACATGGAGGCTAACGGTGTAGCTTAGCTACATATTTGAAGATATTGCCCAGCCGGAGCAACATATTAACAGCTTAATCCTCATATAGTCCGTCATGGTTGTTGTTTTTCTTCCTGAATAGTGAGATTTGTTGAGAATCAGTGACGTTCAGTTGGGATGAATGAGACCTGGACGTTATGGTCGCATTTGAATCGGATACGTATCGGATATGGGTCACATTCTTAAAGAATCCGACCTGAGCTGTTCACACTGCCATGAAGAGATCGGATACAGGTCACATTACGTCAAAAACATCGGAACTGGGTCACTTCAGGCTGCAGTGTGAACGCAGCCTTAGAATGTGACCCATATCGATACGGATCCGATTCAAATGTGACCATAACGTCCAGGTCTCATTCATCTGAACTGAACGTCACTGATTCTCAACAAATCTCACTATTCTGTGTCCTGATAATCAAGTGGGAAGAAAAACAACAACCATGACGACTATATGAGGGTTAAGTTGTTAATATGTTGCTCCGGTTGGACAACAACTTCAAATATATAAGCTAAGCTCCACCGTTAGCCTCCATGTTTACTTCCTCTGAGCTCTTCTTCTTTTATGGTGGTTAGCAGAACGCTGACGCTATTGCTCCCTCTACTGCGCATGTGGGACACTTTCAGGTTCACACTGCAGAACACATACAGGTCCATTTACTGGCAGTGTGAACGGCCCCGGCAAAACAATCGGAACTGGGTCACTTCGGGCTGCAGTGTGAACGCAGCCTAAGTCTCTGCTGTTGGGTTTAGGGCGCAGCGCAGTGCAGGTTACCTCGAAGAGCCAGATGAGCAGCACGGTGAGGCCGATGGACCGCATGATGCCGGTGTAGTGGTCCAGCAGGGCCTGCTGGCAGCCTCGCCTCCACAGGTTCAGCTGCTGGCTCTGCTCGTCGTAGTGCGCATGCGCTCCAGGGTTGCTCAGGCTGTGCTGGATGCAGGGGCGGGACGACAGGGTGCTGCAGCAGCTGAAGGGAACGCTGTCCATCAGGTACTTCCCCTCCACGTTACTGCGCACACGGCTGCAGAAAACACAGTAGCATCTCCATTCAGTCGTTTTGACTGTCATCTTCTGAAGAATAAACATTTTCACTCTTTATCTGTTGTTTCTAACTAAAGGAAACAACTTAAAATCAGAACCAGGGGATAACTAACAGAAAACAGCCCATTGCTCCAAGTTTCACTGGACCTTTGACTATTGAGAGACGATTGCTTGTTGGAGGCGTTGACTCTGCTGAAGTTTGAAACGATTCGATCTGATTTTACAAAACCGCTAATGTTTGGTTGTGACATCAGCAATCTACGCCATGAAGCTAGATCTGAAATTGCGTCCGCATGAACAACTATCCCCCACTGTGAAAGGAGAAATGCCAAACTGAACGGCATCTTGACAGCTCTGAAGCTTTACTCTTAGTCTGATTTTAATTGGTCAGCATCTGGTGGTGTGATCAACACGGACTGAGTGACTTTGTTCGCTTTCTCTGCTGCCATTGCTGAACTACAACCCAGCATAGACACAACTCCATCTTCTGTTTGCTGATTGAGCTCAAAGAGCGAAATCCCAGACTGGAACTGTGTAGGAAGTCAACTAGATATTTGGTGTTTGAACCATCAAATCAGAAGTGATTCTAGAGGAGATCTCACGTTTTTAGCTACACTCCACAAATACGTGGCTTCCACTCTGTTTAATCCAGTTTGTTTATAGAAATAATTTGACTGATGGACAGAAAACTAAGATCTACCATATAAATACTTCATCTCAAAACCACCTCAGAATGAAACAGAGCCACAAACTGGTTGATCCTTCGGATTCAAAAAGTCATTGCCTTAAAAAGCAACTAAACAATCTGAAAAAACCAACAGTTTTAAGTTGCCAGACTAAAAATGACCAAAAAATGTCAACTTTACATTAGAACTGGAGCATCATCATCACCATGTTCACTTAATGCCTTCACTACTTGCCTGGAGGAGATAAGGAAGTGGATGACTCAGAATTTCCTTCAGTTAAACTGCTCCAAAACTGAGGCCATGTTGATCGGAACATCTCACCAGGTTCAATCTTCAACTATGACGACTGTTTTCTTTTCTGGACAAGACGTCCCCTTTTCCACCATAGTTACAAATCTTGGAGTTAGAATAGATTCTCAACTTGCATTTGAAAACCACATTAAGCATCTGTTTAAAATCTGTTTCTTTCATCTTCGTAATATCTCCAAAATTCGTCCGTTTCTTTCTTTCTCTGATGCTGAGACTCTCGTCATGCATTTGTCTCCTCCAGGCTCGACTACTGCAACTCTCTGTTTGTTGGAATCCCTAAAAAACATCTTCAGAAGCTCCAATACATTCAAAACAGCGCAGCCAGGATTCTCTTGAGGGCCGTAAATCTGCCCATATTACACCTATCCTGCATGACCTTCACTGGCTTCCCATCAGCTGCAGAATTCAATACAAAATCGCTCTCATCACCCATCAGTGTTTAAACGGATCCTCACCGGATTATCTGAAGGACCTTCTCACTCCACATTCATCCACCAGATCTCTACGATCACAAGACTACAGCTTCCTCCACCTTCCTCCACCCAGATTAAGGTTCGCTGTCGCTGCCCCCGTCTCTGGATCTCCCAGATTATTTGAGAAGCTCCACAACCACTGATTGATTTTAAAAGAGGTTTGAAGACTTTTTTATTTAAGCAAGCCTATTCTGCCTCCACATGATTTTTATGATGTTGATTTTATCTCTGATTTTATTTGCACTGTGTAGCACTTTGAGATTTTTGTTAATGAAAAGTGCGGTACAAATTGGATTGATTATTATTATTATTATTATAACTGTCAAGAAGAATTACTGAGACCTTCAGAAAGTCTGGACAAGGTCTTACAGAGAGATAAGATCAAGACCTCTCACAGTGTGTTTGTATAAGCCAGGTCCAGACGGTACCTGACCATTTGACTGCAGTACAGATGGGTTATTCTGAGAGATCTAAACCTGAGATGAACCCTCCTGATTAATCCTTTGATCTCAGTATCTTTCAGGCTTATCGGCAGTGGACTGCTGACCTCAACCTGAGAATCGGCTGTTCTCCGTCTTTAAAACATCCTCGCTAAAACTTTCACTGCAGACAAATTTACACAACACCTCACCAAACGTTTCCATCATGGATAAAATGTTCCTGTGGAGAAATGCAGGTCTATCACAGAAAATACTGAAATGTAAAATCGACTCAGACTCACTTAATCCAATTCATTTTAAGCACCGTTGTTATTGAAAGAAAATGTCATAAATCATTGCTGAAGTTCAACAGTAGAGGAAACAATAGCATGAGTGTTATGTGTAGCATCTCTAGGCACAACAACCCAGTGAAAACCTGACAGCGTTTTGCTGGTAATTTACTGCTGTCCATTGACGGACGGCGTTGTTACACCGCCATCCATCCATTGTCTTATTCGACATTTGGTCACATGGAGTAGCAGGTGCAGGAGGAAAACCCAGACATCTCTTCAGAAACGCTCTCCATGTCATGCTGAGGAACTCCCAGGCATTCCCAGGCATCCCCAGGCATTCCCAAGCATTCCCAGGCATTCCCAGGCATCCCCAGGCATTCCCAGGCATTCCCAGGCATTCCCAGGCATTCCCAGGCATCCCCAGGCATTCCCAGGCATTCCCAGGCATTCCCAGGCATTCCCAGGCATTCCCAGGCATTCCCAAGACGCGTTTATAATCCCTGCAAATCGTTCTGGGTCTCCCACCATTGGGACATGCCCACAACCTGCTCATCATACATCTGAATATCATATTCAGATGTTCAAAGCTCAACTTAGAGGTTCCTCCGTCTTTATTCTACCTCGACACTTGAATTCAGCTGACCTTTGGTGTGTTTATGATCTTGTTTTTCAGTCATCATTCTTATCTGACGACCAAAGACAAAAGGGCAAATCAAGAGAATCACGTTGTGTTTTTATGTTGAATGACTTGCTTTGCAAAAAGGTCTCGTCTCTCACATCCATCTCCTGCTCTCTCTTACCATCCCTTGGGAATCAGGATACTGATCCACAAACATCTGTCCAATCACACAACACTTTACATAAAGCTGGTCTTCCAGCTCATTCTGAGGGATTCCTGGGCCAATTTTTGTCACCCAACTATGTCAATGAGAGCCGATTTTGACACTTTGGATTAAGTATGAGAGCCTTTGAAGGAGCTGAACCTCTCCAAGCATCACTAGTCAACCAACTTAGACACAAAGAATTGTGAGTGCCTTGAAAATGACCCAGTGATCCCAGGAGTTCATTTCTGGTGGGACTTTCCTGGAAAACCTCCACAGGGAGATCTTCAGGACGCATCGTGACCTGAACTACCTCAACTGAGTCTTCTCAACTTGCAGAAGCAACACCTCCAATCCAAGAACCCAGTGTTTGACGGCGCTCCCCACCCTTTTTCTTTCAGGAGTGGCTCTTATCTCCATCATCAGACACAATAGACCACGTCTGTCAAGTTGGACACAAGAGATTTTTGGGGCTTTCAGACATCTTGGAGATGCCAGAACAGTGAAGGACAATGGATTGTAACTCTTTAAGCAAGACTTGGCACCACTTCTTACTCTGCAGTAAGAGTTCTTCAGAGATCTTTAAGAATCCTTCACCAGGGATGCCTGGAGTCTTAACGGCTGGAATCCTCCATGTTTTAGTTCTCTCTGGTTTGCCACCCTGGTAGATACTTTCTTCTCTGCATGTCAATGTTCAGCAGACCTGCTAGCGACCGATTGGTTCAGGTGTGTTGAACCAGGGAGAGAACCAAAGCTAGAAGGATACCCTGCTCTACACCACCACACCTGAGTTAAAACGGGAAATTACAGAACTTTGAAAGTCTTTCAGCAGCTCTGATTAAACTTACTCCACCACAGCGCTGTTGGTCATGTCAAGGTACCGACTGCTGATCCACTGAATCTGGAACCAGTCCCTGTAGTCGGTGTTCCCGCAGCACTGGAACTGGATCTGCAGCAGATCCAGAGTTTTCTTCATGTAGCAGCGGCCAGGTGTGTCCGTGTCCTTGTAAAAACGCATCGTGTTCCTCAGGCCCAGGTACAGGGCCTCCTCCAGCTGACTCCGAATACTGTAGCACATGAGCGCCCCCGCCAGGACGCAGGCGGTGAAGAAGAAGGTGCAAACTATGTAGGGCATCATCACCAGCTTCCAGCGCAGGAACTTGTTAGTGTCAGCGCAGTCCAGGCAGATCTTACTGCCGAGGTAGTTGATGCCGCAGGCTGCTAGTCCTGTGGTGATGAGCATGTGTGGCACGTAGGGAATCCCCTGCTCTGACATCACTTCCTCCCATTTCTGTATCTCTATTTTGAGAAACAAGCCCAGTCCAAACAGAAGGGCTCCAGTCACCACAGAGATCCAGTTGAGCAGCCAGAGGACTTCAGCTAGCTTCTCCCTTTCAGTCTTGGTGAAGGTAATCTTTCCGACTGCCATGTCGGCCCTCTGCTTCAGAGGGACTTACGTCCAGGAGGAACCGAACATGGTCAGCTCCAAGAGAGCCTCAAGGCTGCAGAACCACAACAACCAGTTGGTGTTGGATCATGAACATCTCCAGGGTCTCAAACATGACAACGGCTTCTTGAACAAAGTACCTAAATATCTTTTGCCAGTGGTGGGCAACGCTAGCGAAAACGTTACTAGTGCTAACCCTTAGTTCTGCTAATGTTAAAGCACTAATTTCAATTCAAATGATATCTGCTGTTGAAAGAGTGCAATTTTGACATTATAAATTTTCATGTTCAATAATGCTGTTTTATATTGTATTTATGTTCATATCTTGTTCTTAACAGTCTGTTTATTATTTCTTGTTTCAAGTAAAATTATTGGGAAAAAAGAGGAAATGGAACTAAATAGCCTTAATGCATTTCAAAATAAGAGCATGAATTTAAATGGCTAACTACCTTATTATTCACAGTTGATAGAGATGTCAAACTTTATTCAACTGAAAGTTTACTAAACACCCAACTAACTTAGCATGTCGGAATAAAACTGAGGGGAAGCTAAGTGAGCTAAATGTTTTCAAAGTTAGCCAAAGTTAGCCAATGCTAAAATGCTAAAATGATAAAATTAGCTCTGCAATTAGCAAATGAATGAACTGGGTTCTGATCTGTTCTGAAACTGATCTGTTAATTATCTTCTTAGAGGTTCTCCAAATTTCTCGTTCCACCAGAATAAGCCTTTCAGTTCAAAACACTTTAAGGCTGAAACCGTTTCGTACGTCACAAACAATATTTCTAAGATGTAGGTCAAGAGTGCTTTGTGAAGGTGAAGGCAGCAGTAAAATACAGATGTTTATGCTTCATCTACATACAATTCAAACAGTAAACCTTTCCTGGATAGAGAGAAACTTGCTTTCTCTTGGATTTGGACGGAAACACTCGACTCTTCAACACATCCGCTGACGAATGTGACTTCAACCCACAGAATGGCTGCGATATTAACTGATCACCACACGGCTGGTTCATCTGGTCCACAAGGGTCCAGCTGTCAGAGGTCCAGAGTCGGTGTAGCCTTTGTCTGAGTGAATGCTCCAAGATGGAGGAGGAAGAGGAGCCGAAGCTGCCAGCAGGGTGTCATAAGGAGCTTAATGAAGTATTTTAGGTTCTCCACAACTCCAAAGACAGCAAACACAGCAAACACATTGTACCTGCAGACAAAGAACAAGGTCAACGTTTTACTACTGGAACATCTTCATTACAACGCTGACGGGTTTCTGCCCTACTCAGAGAGCGGACAACAGCAGCTTAGACACATTTCATTTACAAAATAAGAGACACAAACAGTGAAATATTCTACCTAATGTGAAATGCAGGAGTCTACTGCAACAACGGCCTGCGACATTTCCAGTCTGTCGGCATAAAAACAGGAACTGAACTGAATGGAGGAAACAGAAAAGTTTAAACCTGACCTGAAGCCGGACTCTTCCCCCAGGAGGAGCCGTTTTTAATCGCTACGCTCCTGCTCTGCTCTGCGTTCACACCAGACGGCCGTTATCCCCTGGAAAAGTTCGATCTGCCGCAGTTTGAGCCTCGGAGCAAACGCTGCGTTTCTGGAAGGCCGGGTTAACTTCCCCTGCTGCACTTGTAATCTGCTTACTGCTAATCAGGCTTGTTGTAAGCTGCAAAATCTCCCACCATCAGTTCGATTGTTAGCAGGAAGCTGAATCAAGTGAATCCACTCATCTTCCCTTCAGTCATAAAGTGCATCAATAATGCTGGACCTGAAGTACAGAACGATACCCATGTTGTGCTGCTCATCTCAATGCTAATATTAAAGATATCTTTGTTTTTACTGGTTTCTGGCAGTAAAAATTAAATGTTACCATTTCCAAAACAAAGAGCCAACATCCATATTTACCAATAATCTGTATTTTAGCGACAGACTGTAGAAGAATCAAGTTTTCAAATAAGAAAGAAAGAAAAGACAAAAGAAGATGTTAATTTGTAACTCAATACTTCAAGAGAGGTAGGATGACTAAATGTGTGATAATTAAACTGTTAGCTTAGCTAGCTTAGCTACACACTAGTGTTAGCCAGCATTTCATAAGTGAAGTGACATTTTTAGAGCTGTTCATATATTGTGCCTGTACCTTTTACCAAGCTCAGCACAAGTTGAAGTCAGCAGCAGCTCCATTTTTCTGTCCCTATGAAAAATATGAGCAACAGTGTCCAGTGGCATGCTAGGCTAGTTAGCATGAGGGCAAGGCGTCTGTTTGGATTGCTGTTGGGACCAACGTCTATAGACTGATACCTACAATTCACAAGTAGTAAATATTGTGCTATTGCCAGTGTGTATCTTCATATGTTTTAAATTTATGTCTGAGTAAAAGTCAGCTTGAAATATTAAACATTATTATTATTATTTAGCGGTGCTTTGTGCTTGTTTACAGTGTAATTCAGCTGAAACTGGATAAACTGTAACATCTCCAGAACAGACAACATGTCAGCATCAACACTTTTAAATTTATTCACCTTAAACCAACCAGATTTACAGAATCAGATGTTATTCTGCCTGTTCCTCTGTTTCGTCTATCTGCTTACACACACACACACACACACACACACACACACACACTGCAGCTGACATAACCATGTTTATGTGCGACTGCCGACAGTCACATGTAAACAGGCTGAACCTGATTAACGTCCCTTTAGGGAGCTACAGGCTGCAGAGGTCAATAAAACCCAAACTCTCCAGTCCTTCTCTCTCCTGGTTCCGTCCATCAGGAGCCCACTGGACCGGCGCTGGACGGTGACTGTAACTCTGGTTCTGATCCAGTTCTATGACATGCATGGCTTGTAACATTTGATCATTTTCAGACAGTTTTTATATGACCAAATCTCATTATTTCTCAAGGTAATTTACACTCAGGGGTTCTGGTCAGGTTAGGTTGGGTTCTGGTCGGATTCTGGTCGGGTTAGGTTGGGTTCTGGTTGGGTTCTGGTCGGGTTAGGTTGGGTTCTGGTTGGGTTCTGGTCGGGTTCTGGTTTTATTCTGGTCGGGTTCTGGTTTTATTCTGGTCAGGTTCTGGTCGGGTTAGGTTGGGTTCTGGTTGGGTTCTGGTCGGGTTCTGGTTTTATTCTGGTCAGGTTCTGGTCGGGCTAGGTCGAGTTCTGGTTGTATTCTGGTTGGTTTGGTTGGGTTCTGGTCAGGTTAGGTTGGGTTCTGGTTGGATTCTGGTCGGGTTCTGGTTGGGTTCTGGTCTGTTAACCAGCTCCGTTGCACCGAGACAGAAATGATTGAACGCCAACATGTCATTCCAGTCATGCAAATAAACCTGGATAAACAAATAAATCACAAATTCAGACATAAGATTTCAAAGCACAAAATTCATAAAGTTTATTGAAATTAACAAATGAAACCACAGAAACACACCAACTTCACAGTTGTTCTGCTAGGCTTTGCTTTTATTAGTGAGATAAACTGAAAAGGTTTTGAGAGCCAATTGACAAATATTAACTTCAAACAAGGTTTTAAAAACGATTAAATAGAAAACATTTTATTTTGCACAACCCTTCACCCGCACTGAACAAATTAAGCTTCATAATACCACAGCTGTTCTTTTGTTTGATTTGGTGAGTCATAAATCAAAGAAAACAAAAAGGCGTCTTATTTCAGTGGGCTACACCTCGAACAGAGACACGGAGGAGCCGTAGGACCAGGACCCGAACCCGAACCCGAAGGCCGGATACACCGGCGCCGTGAAGCTGGTCTGGAAGGTGTGGAGGTGGTGGAGCTCATCAGAGGCGACGGCGTAGAAGGACATGATGCCGGCGGGGACGTCCACGTAGACGCCCACCCTGCAGGTCATGAGGGCGGCGTAGGGCATGGTGTAGACCGTCTCCTTCTTGTTGTGCCAGAACGAGTACTGCCTCTCGGTGCAGACCAGGCTCCAGCACTGGTCGTTCCAGCCCAGCCTGCAGTCGGCCGTCGGGCCTCTCCTGCCGATCTGCTTGTAGCTCAGGGCGATGACCACGGGTCCGACCCGCTGCACCTCCCAGTAGCTGCGGCCGGTCAGCGGGGTTCTGCAGAGCAGCTGCCAGCAGCAGTAGTCGAAGCGCTCGGGGTGGTCGGGGTACGGCTGCTCCTCCAGCACCACAGTCACCTTCCTGTTGTCGTCTGACAGCTGCAGGTTCCTGTGAGCCGTGTTTGGGTCGAACTCAATCACACAGGCGTCTGAAAAACAAGCCGCAACACGTTGTTCATCAGCGTTATTGCTTTTTAAGTTCATGTAAACGATATTTATGTTGTGATTCATGAACGACCGTCAAAGCAGCAAAGAGAAGAGTTTCTTCCTGTCAGAAGGTGAAGTGGTGAGGAGAGAACGCAGGAGACCCAGATGAGATGAAAATTATGAATTTAATGAAGAAGCTCGACAGTCAGAGTGGAAAACACTGGGGCTCAGCACCGGTAGCAACTGACTCTCAACAAGACCGACAGGATGAGCTGACAAAGACGAGGATCCGACAAGAGACAAAGACAACAAGTGGACTTAAATACACAGAGAGGGTAATCAGGAAACTAGACACAACTGGGATCAATAAACAGGGAGGACAGGACAGAGACTCACAGGGAAACAGGACTAAACACAGAAAATCTCTAAATAACTACACAGAAAAACACAGATCACAACACTTCCACGTAAACAGGTCAAATTGATCTTACACTTCTTTAATCCCGACTTCATCCTCTGTTCTCCACAGTTTTCCACTCTGAAGGAAGGAGCACAGTGAGATCAGTTTAATGGCTTCAATTCAAAAAGCAAAGACTTTAAAATAATGTCAAACCGTTATTATTCTCAGTTTCATACTTGAGAGTTTCTAGTCTGCACATTTTATGCTTCACGCCGCTGGACAGCAGACTGACTCCTTTCTGTCCAGGATTGTTGTAGCTCAGGTCCAGCTCTCTCAGATGTGACGGATTTACGTTCAGCGCAGTGACCAGAAAATGGCAGCCATCCTCTGTAACCTGGCAGCCAGAGATCCTAAAAACATAGCATGTTCATTTTAAATGTATTCGAGTGTAAAAGTGACATTCAACTGGCCGTAGATCAGGCTGACCTGAGAGTTTCCAGTTTGCACTGAGGATTCTCCAGACCCCCAGACAAACTCTGCAATCCTGAATCCATCAGATCGTTGTTGCTCACATCCAGCTCCCTCAGGCTGCACTGGGAGCTGATGATTGTAGCCAGAGTGTCACAACCTCTCCATGTCAACTTGCAGCCGCTCAGCCTGAAGAAGAGAACCGGTCACAGATATCACGAGAAAGCAACAGTACCTCTAAGGAAGGTATTGTTAGAGGCAATGGAAGAAATCATTTGAAAAACTTCGCGGCCGAGTGTGAAGCGGCCGGGATGAGGCTCAGTGCCTCCAAATCCGAGGCCATGGTCTTGAGCCGGAAAAGGGTAGAGTGCCTTCTCCGGGTCAGGGGGGTCGTCCTGCCTCAAGTGGAGGAGTTTAAGTATCTGGGGATCTTGTTCACGAATGAGGGAAGAAGGAAGCGGGAGATCGACAGGCGGATTGGGGCGGCGTCTGCCGTGAAGCGGCGCTGTACCGGTCCGTCCTGGTGAAGAGAAGCTGAGTCAAAAAGCGAAGCTCTCGATTTACCGGTCGATCTACGTTCCCACCCTCATCTATGGTCTTTGGGTCATGACCAAAAGAACAAGATCACGGATACAAGCGGCCGAAATGGGTTTCCTCTGCAGGGTGGCTGGACCCTTAGAGAGAGAAGCTCAGTCATCAGGAGGGACTCAGAGTCGAGCCGCTGCTCCTCCACGTCCAGAGGAGCCAGTTGAGACATCTGGTCAGGACGGAGCCTCCATGGGGAGGAGTTCAGGTCCCACCTGGAGGAGGAGAGACCAGGACACCTGGAGGGACGATGTCTCTTGGCTGGCCTGGCAACGCCTTGGGATTCCCCCGGAGGAGCTGGAAGAAGTGGCTGGGGAGGGACGTCTGCTGCCCCTGCAACCCGACCCTGGATAAGCGGCAGAAAATGGATGGATGGATGGATTTTAAAAAGAATGGTCCATCCAGTCTGAAACAGCTCCAAGTACGTCTGGAAGATTTTCCTGAGAGACAAACTGCTACATCAATGTCTCAGCCAGCAGAAACAAAATGTCCAGAAAGATAGTCAGGTGACTGGACACTGCAAGCTGCGAAACACCTACAAATGGTCTTATCACAGGTTCCACAGGTTAATCTACCATTGCAGTCTGCTGCCAATCAGATTGCTTGCATGCTATGCCCTGCTAGGTCCCACTGGATGACTCCAACAAACAGGGAGGAGCCATGATGTGTCTGCAGATGGAGACGAATCTGGCGATGGTGCAGAGGGAAGGACCTGGTGAAAGCCACGCCAGAACCCTGGACCCCTTACTGGGACTGTTGCTACGTTGGGATGCAGTTGTTGCTGTCAAACCAAATACTGTATTCATGAAAAAACCAGTTGAGGACTACAGCTTTATCCTAACCTGAGAGTTTCAAGTGAACAGTTTGGGCTCTCAAGTCCAGCAGCCAGCTGCCCGACTCCTGCGTCTCCCAGGTTGTTGTAGCTCAGGTCCAGCTCTTTCAGGATGGAGTTCTGGGAGCTGAGAACCGAAGACAAAACTTCGATGCCTTTCTGGGACAGGTCACATGCAATCAGACTGAAAAGGAAGGAAATATAAGTATTACATGTTGTTTTAAACAGTTGATTAAAGAAAATATAGAGATTTGTCTCGTACCGAACCCTCTTTGCAGTTTTGACCACTGGAAGCAATCGCATAAAAGCCTCTTCTGAAGACGAGTACTTTTTCAGGTCAAGCATGTCCATTTCCTTTTCAGCCAGTAAGATGAAGACCAAGGCAGACCACTGAGCAGAGGACAAGTTATCCACAGCAAGACGTCCTGAACTTATGAACTTTTGGATCTCCTCTACAAGAGAATTGTCATTAAGTTCATTCAGACAGTAAAGCAGATTGATGCTGTCTTCTGTAGGCAGCTCAGCATCAAGCTTGTCCTTGATGTACTTGATTGCCTCCTGGATGACCTGGGTGTTGTCTTCAGTTTCTTTGACCAGACCTTTTAACAGACTCTGGCTGGATGGCAGCAAAAGACCCAGGAGGAAGCGCAGAAACATGTCCAGGTCTCCTTTTGGACTTTGCAAGGCTTTGTCAACAGCATTGTGGTAGGGATTGGATTTGCGTCTTGCTAGCATAACAATCCAACTTGACTGCATTTCTTCGAGCACATTGACCTGTGAGGTCATGAAAGTGAGATGAACGTACAGAGCAGCGAGGAACTCCTGGACGCTCAGATGGGTGAAGCAGAAAACCTGCTTGCCTTCTTCCTTGAAGATCTCAGGAAACATTCCAGTGAAAACTGACACTGATTTGATATTGATACCAGATGCGCTAAGGTCTGATTGGTCGAATACAAGGTTGCCTTTTTGCAACTGCTCAAAAGCCAGTTTTCCTAAAGTCAGAATCTTTTCCTTGCATGACGGATTCCACTGTGTCTCTGCCTCTGTTACGGCCTTCTGTCTGAACTGGACCAACAAGAATTTGATGTAGAGCTCAGCCAGAGTCTTCGGGAGTTCTTCTTCTTCTCTGTTCTTCAGCAGGTCTTCTAGGACTGTAGCAGTGATCCAACAGCAAACTGGCATGTGGCACAAGGTCTTCAGGCTTTGGGATGCGTTGATGTAAGGCATGATTTTGCTGACCAGTTTGTCATCCCTACATTTCTTCTTGAAGTACTGCAGTTTCTGAGCATGATTGAACCCTGTAACTTCGGTCACCATGTCAACATGTTTGGCAGGGATCTGGCTGGCAGCGGTAGGACGTGTGGTTATCCAGATGTTTGCAGAGGGAAGCAGAGTTCCTTGGATGAGGCTTGTCAACAGCACGCCCACTGAAGCAGACTCTTTAGGGTCAGTGACTTTCTTGTTACCAATGAAGTCCAGTGGAATTCGACTCTCATCCAGACCATCAAGGATGACAACGATCTGGAACTCCTTAGAGTTGGAGATGTCGACCTTTCTGGTTTCAGGAAAGAAGTGTTGGACAAGCTCAACCAACTTGAACTTTTTGTCTTTCACAGCATTCAGCTCTCTGAAGCTGAGTGGAAATGTGAAGTGGAAGTCTTGGTTGGCTTTGTCTTCAGCCCAGTTTTGTGTAAATTTCTGTGTTAGGACTGTTTTCCCAATGCCAGCCATTCCAGTTGTCATCACAATTTTGATTGGTTCACCTGTTTTAGAGTGGCCTTTAAATATATCATCATATCTGATGGTTTTTTCTGATTTGGCTATTTTCCTGGATGCGGATTCAATCTGCCTGATCTCATGTTCTGTGCTGAATTCTTTGGCTTCGTTTATTGTCAAGTTCATTTCTATAAAGATTTCCTCTTCAGCTTTTGATTTTCCGCCCTTTTTGGGTTTTTCCACTGAACCTTGCAGCTTTTCCAAAAGGCTGGACTTGAGATTTTGCTGGCAGTCAGCAAAACCCTCTGAAGGAAACAATGACGGACAAAATCAATGAGATTGTATTTTGTTAAACGAGAAGGCTACTAAAATAAACTTCAGCATCTGTATAAGTCCTAAACTACATCCAGTATTTACATTTTTGAATATCCTGTGATGAATCTTTCATGACCAGAAGTGGTTAATCCACATACCTGACACTGGTTCCCCGTTTTGACCGGCCAGAACCTGAACCAGGTCGTTACGCTCAAGCTTCCTTAAAACCTTTTTGGTCACCTCCAGAGTACTTTCACAGTAGGTCTGAATCATCTGATCCACTGTGTCAGTCCGGTCTGCTTTATCTATTCGGCTCTTTGGGATTATTGGGAACTCTCCCAAAACCTCAGACTTCTGCAGATACCATTTAAACTCTTTCAGCTCAGAATCTCCAAGATCTTTGAGCGCTCGCAGAACCAGCTCCTCGGACGCTGGGACAGCACTCTTCGTTGCCTGTGAAACAGGGTTAAAGTGGGATACAACTGATCAAAGACTTACTGTTGCAAATCATACAGATTATAGCTGTATTTCTAAACTTTTAAATGTTCCAGTAAGTACTGTTGGAGCCTTATTCTGTCTAAAGAACCGAATTTTACAAAATTAGGTTCCTGATATTAGTACCAGTATCTTTAGTATGATTGGTGTCTGTTATTTTATACTGCTATCAGGTTAGAAATAAAAACATGAATAAATAAATGTAATTTCACCAAAAGTTCTGCCAGAGAAGTCAAAAGAACAATCAAAGTTGTAGAAGAGCTTCAGAAACTCTGCAGTTTTTCCCATGAAAACAAAAATCAACACACTTGGATGTAACAGCTTCCATTTACACTCACTGCACAAGACTCCACTGCTGAAGAAAACAGCATGTTAAAACTTGTTGCAGCTAAATATTTTTGGCAAGCTTTTTTACACAGGCTTGGACCCTTTAATAACTGCTTACAATTATTGCAAATATATCTTCTCTTTGTTCTTAACTTCAATTAATGTTCGAACTTAAATGTTTCAGCCTTAAAATATTAACTAGATTTGCAGCATCTTAATGACTTTCTCAGTAACGCTTCATTGCAATGACTAAGTAATCCTGTTAATAAAACAGCTATCAGTCATCAAATCAAAGCAAAAGTGAATTCCATCCTTCTGTGCCAAACTTGCATCACAAGTTGTTTGGCTGTTTTTTTTATGCGAGTTCAGATGTAACCGTTCCAAACACACAGCAGTGGAGCAATAAGGCTGATTGTGTATCTGATACAAAGCAAACGGACCTCAGATAATTACTGCATGGAGGATCAGGTTTTAGCTTTTTATGAGAAATGCCCATCTTATACATTTTTTTAAATCTCTTTCTCTTTCTCACTGTTTATTCAATGTCCTCAACTGGGGTAAGAACCGAATGTTTTATTTTAATTATGTAAAGCACTTTGAAATACCTTGCTGCTGAAATGTGCTATACAAATAACATTTAATTGATTGATCGAGTTTGCTTCTTTACAACCATGTTGGATGATATAGAAAACATTAAATCTGTTCACAAATATTGGCACCAAGCAAAGAAAACATCTAGAGAGACTGCTGACATTTCAAGATCTGCACAGATAGACAAGTTGTTGCTAAAGCACCTCTCCTTTTTACCCTGAACAAAAAAGGCCCTTCTGAAATCATTTTCTATGTCGAAAGTTTATATTACCAGTGTCTTAATTGTACCCAAAACACCCAGATCCATTTTGACTTTATGTAATCTGTTCTGATTTTATAATCCCACAGGAAGAAAGAAAACATCCTTCACCCAAAGAATAACAGGAGTTTTATCAACAAATGTTTTTTTTTTTTTTGCTCACTGAACTCTGATTGTTTGCTTATAAACCACAAATCTTTCCAAATATTCTCTGCAATCTTTTCATTGTTGTAGTTTAAAGTCAGATCCGACGTGTTAAATATGGATAAATAATTGGTCCCGCCCAGGTGAGACGCTCTTACCTTCTTCATCATCCCTGAGCTGCAGAACAAACAGCGACACCAAAACCTCAGAGCTTCTGCTGTTGGTGTGTCTGTCACTGCCGACTCATATCCTCAGCATGATGACCTCATCGCCATGGCAACGGGAGGGGCGGCGCTTCAGGAAACCTCATAAAATCTTCTTCGCAAAGTTTGATCAAACTAACTCATGTCAGAAACAGGATAGTGAGAGTTTCAGCGTCTTTACAGCGAAGTTGTTTTATTGTGTTGAACTGAAGAGCCTCTAATGGGATTTCAGTCCTTATTTCATGTGAAATGTTTTCATGTTTTCATCTTCTGAGACTGATTCTCTCTTTAATTCATCGATCTGAACAGTTGAGCCTCTCTGTTGCCTGAAAGACGTCGTCGTCACGACTGGCTCAAGGTCATAGCAAAATGGGAGACGGTGCAGTGATTAAAGTGCAAACAAATTTATGTTTATTACCAAAAACAACAATGGATTATGGATATCAGTATCAGTGGTGCAATGTTGCATGAGTGCATATGGAAGTGTTGAAGTGCAAAAACAAAGACAAACGGATAGGGGGGTGAGGTGAGGCCTGGGACCAAAACAGCTCAAGCGTCAAGCGGCAGAGTGGACCCAGAAGACGGAGACCATCAGGTTCAGGTACTCTGAGCTCGATGGGTCAGAGACACCCGCAAAGACAGACAACAGCAACACCTGCAGCCCAGCCCTTAAGGCCCAGGGCCCTAACAACCGTCTTCTTCTTCCTCCTCTTTCTTCCTGCAGAGCCTGGAATCGGAGCCAGATTTCTGAGGAACTGTGTTCATCCTTCAGCTCAGACCAGTTACAGATAATTAACCGTCTGCTGACAGAGAAACCTGATGAGAGTTTTTCATTTTCACTCTGGTTTTCCACTGCAATCAGAAACATTTCAACCGCAAACAAGTAATCCTTGTTTCAAACGAAACTAAATATTTACTTTGAAACTAAATACGTAAATTGAACTTAAATATTTGGACTAAATATGTAGTTAGCAAGCTAAATGTCTAGTTTGGTACTTATCAGTTCCCCATATAGAAATAGATTTTTGGTGGTAAAAATGTCGGCTTGCGTCGCATTCGCCACAGTTTGGACTGAACGAAGGATTAACAGTTTGCGGTTGAAATGTCTCTGATCGTAGTGGAATGTGGTGCTGGAATGAGAACCAGAGTGAAAATGAAAACCTGTGATCAGGATTTTCTGCCAGCAGTTGGTAAATTATCTGTAACTGAATGAACGAAGTTCCTCAGAAATCTGGCTCTGGTTCCAGGTTCTGCAGTTCCTCCTCCATGTTCAACACAAACCCAATGAAATAACTTCACTGTAAAAACAACTAAACCCCCAGATTGGCGTTTCTGACTTGACTAGAACCAGCAAAACATAAATAACTTTTTTCCTCCAAACTAACTGACTGAGTTCACTAAGCTGTTGGATGGAGAAAATAATAGATGAACTATGACTAGTTAATATCAATACAGCACGTTAAGCTCGTTAACAGTAGCTTGTTGTCTATGTTCAGCTACGTTCATTTTGTCCCCCGTTAAGCTGGTCCGTAGTTCTCCAGATAAGAGCTGAACTAGAGACCCTGAGTGAACCGAATCAGTGACACCAGCATTGTGGGTAGTTTCTTCTTCTTCTGTGGTTTGTAGGAAGCTGCCATGTTTTGCGTCATACTATGCGTGAGCTGGTGATTCTCTGGAAGAAAAGATCCGTTTTCTCTGTTTACACGACAACGGAAAACGGTTCGTTTCAGAAACGTCGCACTCTGGACCCGTTTTCAATCTGTGCCGTTTTCAGAGAAAACATTCGGTGGTTTTGTGTAAATTTACGCTGCAAACACAACAAAACTCTTCCGTTTCCGCCCCGAAATCGTTGTGGTGTAAACGGGGCCTCAGTTTGATCAAACATTTTAGAAACTGAAGCTCCGCCCCTCCTGTTGCCATGGCAACCAACACTTGATAAAACTAAGTATTTAATCTTTTTAATGGAATATTTGGTTTGAAACTGTGACGTTTTTAAATGAATTAATAAGTTGGTGAAAAAATGAGTGACATAAAATCTCCTGTTTTTTTCTTTTAGACTAAATAAACCGAATTATTGGTGATAGTTTTCGACTTTAATCGGCTCTTCGTGGCTAACGACCTTCCAGAACCGTCTCAGGTAAATGATGGGCGAATAAATGTTGAGATTCAAAATGCTTTTCTTTCTTTTAAACCGTGAAAGAGCCTTTTAAATAGGCTGGAAGAGTTTCTCTTGACCGCCGATAATCAATTCGGTTTTAAACCCAAACATGGCTCAGACATGTGTATTTTTGCACTACAGGAGATTTTAGACTTGTATAATTTGCACAACACTACAGTATTTATGTGTTTTATTGATGCCTCTAAAGCATTTGATTGTGTGAATCACCAAAAACTGTTCGGCAAGTTAGAAAGCAGAGGTGAACCCAAATATCTAGTTAGGATTCTGGTCTACTGGTTTGGTCATCAATCAATGTTTGTAAAATGGGCCAACACAATGTCTGATTCGTTTAAACTTGGTAACGGAGTGAGGCAGGGAAGTTTACTGTCCCCTTACCTTTTTAACATCTACATGGATGAACTATCAACGCGCCTGAATTGTTGTAAAACAGGCTGTATAGTTGGTGACCAGATAATCAATCACATAATGTATGCAGATGATTTGGTAACCTTACGTCCATATAGTGCTGGCCTTCAACAACTATTAAGGGTCTGTTCCCAATATGGTTGTGACTTTGACATCAAATATAATGCTAAGAAAAGCAACGTTATGATTGTTAAGTAGGGCAGATAAGCATCTGATAACCTCTGACTTCTCTTTATCTGGCATTGTCCTCAACAGATGCAATGAAATTAAATATTTGGGACATTACATAACTGATGACCTGTCTGATGATTGTGACATTCGTAGGCAGTATTGTATGATTTATGCACAAGCTAATACTTTGGTCAGAAAGTTTAGTATGTGTTCAGCTCTTTTTAAAGCTTTTTGCACTTCACTTTACTCAGCCCATCTGTGGCGAAGATACAACAAAAGTGACCTGCAGAAACTTTATGTGGCCTAATGACGGCATGAGGCTCCGACTGCCTAGATGGAGCAGAGCTGGTCATATGTTAGTACATAATGATGTTCCCACATGTGCAGCTGAGCTCAGGAATCTCATGTATAGATGTTTGTGTAGATTTTCTGTGTCATGCAATAATATAATTGCAATTTTAGTAAATCCTGTTTTTAGTACAGTAAGATTTTTCTCAAGATTGTGGAAACACTTGTGTCATCATTTATTTGTGACTCAGTGAATGTCATGTTTTTTTATTTTATTTTTATTTTATTATTTTTCTCTTATTTTGTTTTTACCTTTTTTATTATGGACCTTTTTGGTCTGGAATAAAGATTGATTGATTGATTGAATATTTACTGATTTTATCTGCTACCAGGAAAATCTGCTGGACTTCAGCAGTGATAGCGTCGATGTTTCTACTTCATTTCATGGTGGTAAACAATGAAGGATGAAAGTTTCTCTGGAAATGTCATTAAACAGTTTTTAACTGATGGTCAAATAGACACAGTTAACCTCAACCATCCGGAGGAAAACCACCCAGCGCTACAGCCAGAGGTATTATGGGATGGAATGGCTTAGTCCAAGTCCAGACTTGATGTTCTCCATCCAGACTGGCTGAACTGGACCTGGAGGAAACCCGTCAGCCAGAGGCGGTTCTGCGGGGTCCTGAGACGGGGCCTAAAAACAAAGGCACTCCACACTTTTCAGCTCTTTGCTTTTGAAGCCGCGGGTCAGATTGAGGTTCTGGGCTGAGAAAAAGTTCAGAAGGACTTTGATTGATTTAAATGAGACAAAATCAAACATAAATAAACTTTTATTTTTGAACCGTGAAGCTTCTCTGCTCGGTTCACCTGAGCCGCAGGTTTCGATCCACCTGCGGCTCACAGATCGGAGCGCGTGCGTGTTTGTGACGCCATCACGTGTCTGAGGTTCTGCAGAAGTGAGACCGGCGTGGCGGCCCGACCGGTTCCGGCTCCTCAGGAATGAGGTCCGGGAGCCGTTCCCCACTGATCCGGAATCACCAGCTTTAAAAGGAACGGAAACGGGCCGCAGGGTGTGACGGAGCTGCTTCCTGATCCGGACCAGAACCGGCCAGAATCACGGTCAGAACCTGCAGCTACTTCAGCGGTTTGCTGCCGCCACACCGAGATACCAGCTCCCTCTGGTGGCCACTGGCGGTAAAACAACCAATCTGACAAATTAATTTTAAAATAAAACAGGAAAAGTATAAAATATCATGACATTATATTTCTAATAAATCTTCCTATCAAAACATATTGTAGAACATTTTGAATCAGTAAAATTAATTCTTAAATACGCAAATATGAGTCACCAACATGATCAGATTCACGACTAAAATCAAATTTAATCTGAATCTTTTGACTTTTTTTGTTTCATGGACAACGATTGTGTTTTTCTTCTATTAAATAAATGTGTGTTTTGTCCATATTGTTAGAATTTGAGGTCAAAGAAAAGATGCAAAGTCACAAAACTGAGACCCACAGCATTGATTTATAATTTATTAATTTAATTTTATTTATATTAATCACTTTACATTTTTGTCTAATTTTAATGCCTATATATACACACACACACACACACACACACACACACACATATATATATATATATATATATATATATATATATATATATATATATATATATATATATATAACACCAGAGCAATAGAGGCTCAGATCTACCACACCAGACAAGACCCAAGGTGTAGGTTGTGCAAGGAGGCCCCTGAGACAGTCCAGCACATAACAGCAGGTGAAGATGCTGGCAGGGAAAGCGTACATGGAACGACATAACCAGGTGGCGGCATAGTGTACAGGAACATCTGTGCAGAATATGGACTGGAAGCCCCGAGATCGAAGTGGGAAACACCCCCAAAGGTGGTGGAGAATGACGGAGCTAAGATCCTGTGGGATCCAGATCCAGACAGACAAGATGGTGATGGAGAACCAACCGGACATTGTGGTGGTGGATAAAGAACAGAGGAAAGACGTTGTGGTGGATGTAGCTATACCAAGTGATACAACATCAGGAAAAAGGAGCATGAGAAACTGGAGAAATACCAGGGCCTCAGGGAGGAACTGGAAAAGAACTGGAAGGTGAAGACACAGTGGTGCCTGTGGTCATCAGGGCAGAAACCCCCAAACTGGAGCAGCGGCTAAAACAGGAACAACATCAGACATCTCAGTCCAGAAATGTGCAGCACTAGGCACAGCCAAGATACTGGAGGAGAACCTGAAGCTCCCAGGCCTCTGGGAGAGGTCAGAGGTCAGAGGATGAAAGAGAGAGAGAGAGAGAGAGGAGAGGGTGAGAAGGGAATTTTTTATATATAATTTTTAAACCTATTTTTACATTTCATAAATCTTATACTTTCCAAATCTTAATAAACCCATTAAAATATAAATAACTGCAAAAACGTTTTTTTTACTGCATGAAACATTTTCTTGAGATGAAGAAACTGACTTTATAAAAAAAAATGTAATTGTTTTTGCCAATAAATTAACTAACTAGTATTTTTTTATTAAAGGATTAAAATCTAAAAATTCCTCAAGATTTTTTTTTTAAATTTAAAATCAAAAACACTTAATGAAAAAGGTACAAATAAAATGATGCATCTAATCTTGTAATTTAATTCGATGAGATTATTTGTCCTGATTAGTTTCTGGAAACAAGTGTATGGAGAGCCATTTCAGCCAAAATTAAATAAAAAAAATTATTTAATTTTGGCTGAAATGGCTCTCTATACTCCATACAAGTGAAGCTCCTTGTTTACTTAATTGTTCAGATGATGTCACATGATGATGTCAGTGTGTGTGTGTGTGTGGTGTGTGTGTGTGTGTGTGTGTGTGTGTGTGTGTGTGTGTGTGTGTGTGTGTGTGTGTACCAGTCTCGCTCAGCTCTTGTCAATCACCACATGACGTCATGTATCTGGAGCGTTTCCGGTGCAGGAGGGCGGGGCATGCGCGTTCTTTTGGGAGAGACGCACCGATCTGTAACGTCGTCGTTCAGCCGCAAAGACCAACTTCCGCGCACTGGATTTGAGCCTTCAAAATAAGAGCATGATACCAGGATAAACGTTTGTTAAACAAAAAAGGGCGTTGTAACCAATTTTATCAATCAATCAATCAAATTTCATTTTTATAGCACATTTCAGCAGCAAGGCATTTCAAAGTGCTTTACACAATTTAAAATAAAAGGGACAGACTTTTTGAAAATGATTTAAAAAGATAAAAACATTATTAAAAGTAAATATAAAAACATTAAAAACATTCAGTTTATCCATAAGCAACTCTGACCAGGTGGGTTTTAATTTGAGACTTAAAGGCTCTCAGTGTTTCAGCTGTTTTACAGTTTTCTGGAAGTTTGTTCCAGATCTGTGGTGCATAGAAGCTGAAAGCTGCTTCTCCTGGTCTGGTTCTGGTTCTGGATGCAGAGCAGAACCAGAACCAGAAGATCTGAGGGGTCCGGACGTTGGTACAGCAACAACAGATCTTTAAAGTTGTGGTGCTAAACCGTTCAGTGATTTATAAACTAACAACAGTATTTTAAAGTCTCTCCTCTGAGCTACAGGTGGAGGGACTTTAAAACTGGTGTTATGTCTCCATCTTCCTGGTTTTAGTCAGAACAGCAGCAGCAGCTTCTGCGTTTATGACTAAAATTTACTTTTTAGTATGTATAAAAACAAGCTTGTCAGAAAGGCAGCGGATATGTTAGCAGCACAGATGTTCCTTAAGCGTAGGTACTCAGATGTTTGTTTTTACTGACATATTTAATTAATCACAGTGTTTTGGGGTATTTTTACAATATAAAGTTCTTGTTGCTGGAAATAGATTGAATGAACATTTGACTGTACTGTGAATAAACCATAGGAATTCCTGTCTTTTATTTAGAAAAGCTTAATTTGGAAGCGCAACACAATCCATGTTACTGAACTGGTTAATTAGTAAAATTAAACATGCATCTGCAGGAAATCCAATGTAATAAATTTCAGATTTTTATCCTGTGTAAATCTGTTTTTACATGCCTGCTGGTATTTACACAATTTTAAATAACATTTTTGCTGGTATTGCACATCTGTTTTTATTCATAGATGTAAACATCTATTGTAGTGATCCCACTTAGTTGGAGTAAACTATTCCTAATAACTCAACAGTATTTATTAAGTTATAATAGTGTGCAGTGTGTTATGAATAACCTTTTATATATACATATATATATAATATATAAAAAAGAGTTTCTAATTTTTGTATGAACCTACATGCCTTAATGCTGCTGCTACACCTGAAATAACTCCCCAGTGTCTGGAAACAAAACATATTGTTTTATAAAAACTACAACGTTAAAAATAATAATAATCATAATAAGAAGAAGAATTCACTCAATAATAAATATAAATAGTTAATGTAACACCTAAAATAAATAATGTATGAAAAGAAACAGAAAGACATGTTAACTTTTATCTGCCTCCTATACACATAAAAATAAAATTACCTTTATTATTAGTCTATTAAAAATGTCAAACAAACCAAAAATAAACTACAAAACATCAACTTCTTCAACGCTGCTGAATAAGCTTCTTTTATTTTGAAGCTCCTTTGACCGGAAATGAGGCTCATGACGTTCAGCTTGTTCTGGATGATCCGACCTGGATTCAGCCATATTCCCACTGATCAGCCACACCGGCAGGCGGCTCAAACTGACCGAAAACCGCCTGCAGACGCCCGGAACACCGCGACCCGGTTCCGACGGACGCCCCGAGTCCAGTCGGTTCAGGTTCGGAACTCCTGGCTGCGCTCCTGGACCGACAGACCGACCGGGGGGACATGGAGCTGCGGCGCTCAGCCTGAGAGTCGACGCTCTTACCGACGTCCCGATTTCTGAGCGGAAAGTCCAGATTGACCGGATTAAAGCCGATGAGCAGCGCGGACAGCCGCGGGCCTGGTGGCGGTTCGGCTCACGACCTGACGGGCCGGCAGTAACGGAGCGCAAGGCGGCCAGAACTCAGCGACGTCCCGGCGGCTCAAAATGTCGGGAATGCTTTCCCGGAGCTAACGGGGCTAGCAGCTGCTAGCAGCCTCGGCAGGAAGCGGAGCCTCGGCGGCGGCGCGGACTCGGCCAGCGGGGCAGGCGGCGGCGGCGGCGGGAGTCGGACCGGGGAGCGGAGCGTCCCGGCCGGGCAGGATGTCGGCTCAGGAGCGGCTGCGGCGGCTGGAGGAGCTGCTGCTGGAGCAGAAGGAGGCGGGATGCCTGAGCGTGGAGGCGCTGCTGGACCTGCTGCTCTGCCTCTACACCGAGTGCTGCAACTCCCCGCTGAAGAGGGAGAAGCACATCACCGAGTTCCTCAACTGGGGTAAGAACCGGGACCGGAACCGGGATCTGTTCTGGGATCGGTTCAGGGATTGGTTCAGGGATCTGTTCTGGGATCTGTTCTGGGATCAGTTCAAGGATCGGTTCTGGGATCGGTCCAGGGATCGGTTCAGGGATCTGTTCTGGGATCAGTTCAAGGATCGGTTCTGGGATCGGTCCAGGGATCGGTCCAGGGATTGGTTCAGGGATCTGTTCTGGGATCAGTTCAAGGATCGGTTCCGGGATCGGTTCAGGGATTGGTTCAGGGATCTGTTCTGGGATCAGTTCAAGGATCGGTTCTGGGATCGGTCCAGGGATCGGTTCAGGGATCTGTTCTGGGATCAGTTCAAGGATCGGTTCCGGGATCGGTTCAGGGATCTGTTCTGGGATCAGTTCAAGGATCGGTTCTGGGATCGGTTCAGGGATCTGTTCTGGGATCGGTTCAGGGATCTGTTCTGGGACCGGAACCGGGATCTGTTCAGGGATCGGTCCAGGGATCGGTCCAGGGATCGGTCCAGGGATCGGTTCAGGGATCTGTTCTGGGATCAGTTCAAGGATCGGTTCTGGGATCGGTTCAGGGATCTGTTCAGGGATCGGTCCAGGGATCGGTCCAGGGATCGGTTCAGGGATCTGTTCTGGGATCAGTTCAAGGATCGGTTCCGGGATCGGTTCAGGGATCTGTTCTGGGATCTGTTCTGGGATCGGTTCTGGGATCTGTTCAGGGATCGGTTCTGGATCTGTTCAGGGATCTGTTCTGGGATCTGTTCAGGGATCGGTTCTGGGATCAGTTCAGGGATCGGTTCAGGGATCTGTTCTGGGATCGGTCCAGGGATTGGTTCAGGGATCTGTTCTGGGATCAGTTCAAGGATCGGTTCCGGGATCGGTTCAGGGATCTGTTCTGGGATCAGTTCAAGGATCGGTTCAGGGATCTGTTCTGGGATCGGTTCAGGGATCTGTTCTGGGATCGGTTCTGGGATCTGTTCAGGGATCGGTTCTGGGATCTGTTCAGGGATCTGTTCTGGGATCGGTTCTGGGATCTGTTGAGGGATCTGTTCTGGGATCGGTTCTGGGATCTGTTCAGGGATCTGTTCTGGGATCGGTTCTGGGATCTGTTCTGGGATCGGTTCTGGGATCGGTTCAGGGATCTGTTCTGGGATCGATTCTGTGGGTGTGGTCCTGGGAGGAATGACGGGGAGAAGATCCAGAGCAGCTCCAAGGCTTCATCTGGATCATTCCAGAAGGCCGTTGATCATCGGGCTTTGACTGAGCCACTACCGATTTCTGGCTCACTTAAACCTCCTGGTCTCGTTTTAAAGGGCCAGCGTCATCAGGGTCACACCTGCAGTGTTGCTTTCTTCCATGCTTGTTTGAGAACTCCTTAAATCTCCATGGCAACCACTCAGCTGTCCAAAGCGCCTGGGCGGACCTAGCCCCGCCTCCGAGACGCGGCTCCTCCCACTCTCTCTTCTCCTTCAGACTAGCCAGCAGGAATTAGCAACCAGCTGCTGATCAGAGCAACGATGGTAAAAACCTTTAAGGGTTAATAGAGGAGCCATGTTGGGATGACTTCCTGGAGGCGGAGCTTCAGGAAGAGCAGGAGATTTAAAGAGACGGAGGCCCAATTTCATGTTTTCCTGTCATATTTGATCATTTTGTGACATCAGAAGGTAAAAGGGTCTGGATTAAAATGACACCATGTGTCTGGAAAATGGTAAATGGACTGAACTTATATAGCACTTTATCCGATTATTTTTTTGACCACTCAAAGCGCTTTACACTGGAGCCACATTCACCCAGTCACACTCACAAGCACTCACACATTTATACACCGATACGCAGCTCGGTGGGCAATGTGGGGTTGGGTGCCTTGCCCAGGGGCACATTGACATGTGGCAGGAGGAAGCTGGAATCGAACCCACAACCTTCTGATTGCAAGACGACTACTCTACCCACAGAGCCACAGTCGCCCCAGAAAACACGTCACTGCCGTTTTAAAAAACACGTCGCTGCCCCTTTAAAAAACGCGTCGAAACGCGTCGCTGCCCCTTTAAAAAACACGTCGCTGCCCCTTTAAAAAACACGTCGCTGCCCCTTTAAAAAACACGTCGCTGTCCCTTTAAAAAACGCGTCGAAACGCGTCGCTGCCCCTTTAAAAAACGCGTCGAAACGCGTCGCTGCCCCTTTAAAAAACACGTCGCTGCCCCTTTAAAAAACGCGTCCCTGCCCCTTTAAAAAACGCGTCGCTGCACCTTTAAAAAACACGTCGCTGCCCCTTTAAAAAACACGTCGCTGCCCCTTTAAAAAACACGTCGCTGCCCCTTTAAAAAACACGTCGCTGCCCCTTTAAAAAACGCGTCGAAACGCGTCGCTGCCCCTTTAAAAAACACGTCGCTGTCCCTTTAAAAAACACGTCGCTGCCCCTTTAAAAAACACGTCGCTGCCCCTTTAAAAAACACGTCGCTGCCCCTTTAAAAAACACGTCGCTGCCCCTTTAAAAAACACGTCGCTGCCCCTTTAAAAAACACGTCGCTGTCCCTTTAAAAAACACGTCGAAACGCGTCGCTGCCCCTTTAAAAAACGCGTCGCTGCCCCTTTAAAAAACGCGTCGCTGCCCCTTTAAAAAACACGTCGCTGTCCCTTTAAAAAACGCGTCGAAACGCGTCGCTGCCCCTTTAAAAAACACGTCGCTGTCCCTTTAAAAAACACGTCGCTGCCCCTTTAAAAAACACGTCGCTGCCCCTTTAAAAAACACGTCGCTGTCCCTTTAAAAAACACGTCGCTGCCCCTTTAAAAAACACGTCGCTGTCCCTTTAAAAAACACGTCGCTGCCCCTTTAAAAAACGTGTCGAAACGCGTCGCTGCCCCTTTAAAAAAACACGTCGCTGACCCTTTAAAAAACACGTCGAAACGTGTCGCTGCCCCTTTAAAAAACACGTCGCTGTCCCTTTAAAAAACACGTCGCTGCCCCTTTAAAAAACACGTCGCTGCCCTTTAAAACCTCGCTGCCTTAAAAAACACGTCGCTGTCCCTTTAAAAAACACGTCGCTGCCCCTTTAAAAAACGTGTCGAAACGCGTCGCTGCCCCTTTAAAAAACACGTCGCTGCCCCTTTAAAAAACACGTCGCTGTCCCTTTAAAAAAACGCGTTGCTGTCCCTTTAAAAAACGCGTCGCTGTCCCTTTAAAAAACGCGTCGCTGCCCCTTTAAAAAACGCGTCGCTGCCCCTTTAAAAAACGCGTCGCTGCCCCTTTAAAAAACACGTCGCTGCCCCTTTAAAAAACACGTCGCTGCCCCTTTAAAAAACACGTCGCTGCCCCTTTAAAAAACACGTCGCTGTCCCTTTAAAAAACACGTCGCTGCCCCTTTAAAAAACACGTCGCTGCCCCTTTAAAAAACACGTCGCTGTCCCTTTAAAAAACACGTCGCTGCCCCTTTAAAAAACGTGTCGAAACGCGTCGCTGCCCCTTTAAAAAAACACGTCGCTGACCCTTTAAAAAACACGTCGAAACGTGTCGCTGCCCCTTTAAAAAACACGTCGCTGTCCTTAAACACGCGCTGCCCCTTTAAAAAACACGTCGCTGCCCCTTTAAAAAACACGTCGCTGTCCCTTTAAAAAACACGTCGCTGCCCCTTTAAAAAACGTGTCGAAACGCGTCGCTGCCCCTTTAAAAAACACGTCGCTGCCCCTTTAAAAAACACGTCGCTGTCCCTTTAAAAAAACGCGTCGCTGTCCCTTTAAAAAACGCGTCGCTGTCCCTTTAAAAAACGCGTCGCTGTCCCTTTAAAAAACGCGTCGCTGCCCCTTTAAAAAACGCGTCGAAACGCGTCGCTGCCCCTTTAAAAAACGCGTCGCTGTCCCTTTAAAAAACGCGTCGCTGTCCCTTTAAAAAACGCGTCGCTGCCCCTTTAAAAAACGCGTCGAAACGCGTCGCTGCCCCTTTAAAAAACGCGTCGCTGTCCCCTTAAAAAACTCGTCGCTGTCCCTTTAAACTGGAAAGAGCCTAAAAATCAAATAATCTGCAGCTTTCAGCCACTTAATGTTTCTGCCCTTCGCCAGTGAGAGGAGTCGGAGGGGAACCGGGCTCTGAGGTGCGTTTCCAGGCTGGTTCTGCTCACAGCCAGAACCAGGCCCGGCTGGGCGTGGAGGCTGCTGCTGCCTGGTGGCCCAGTTTGGCCTGGTTCAGTCTGTCCCCGTTTCTGTCCTGATTTAAATGACCTGGATCCAGGAGCCGCTGAAGGCTCAGATGGTCCGATCAGGTTCTGCTCGGGTTCGGCTGGTTTCGGAGGTTTAACGTCGGTTTGAACGAAGACAGAATAAATGGGCCAAACGACAGGAGCTGCTGTAACGCAGTCAGAACTGCTCAAAACCAAATCCACAACTCTTCTCTGTAACAGAACCGGGCGGAACCAACCAGCTTTAGTAACATATTTTATTTCTTTTTTAGGAAAATGAAACATTTGTCAGCCGAATGAAGATCAATCAGGTTCAGATTCTGATCAAAACGCGGGTCGGTACCACCGAACGGATCGGTACCACTGAGCCGGCTCTGGTCCAGCTGTTTGGTTAGAGGTGATGAATTCTGGCCATGACTTCTCATCATCATGTTCTTAGAGGTTCTGATGGTTCTGTGGACGTGTTGGGTGAGGGTTGGCGTGGTACCGGACCGCCCAGGGGAAATGTCCCTTCCAGAATCCCGTCGGTTCTGTGTTTGGTTGGCCACAGCATGACGCCTCCTCCATCGTGCTGGACTGGCGTGAAGGTCTTCTGCCTCATCTGGACCATCTGGACCTGCAGGATGAAGGTGTTGGTCTCCCTCAGTCCCGGTTATCTGGTCGTTTTGGGTCCAGCAGAACTCGGGTCCCAAACCAACTGGGAGACGTTTAACCGGTTACTGGTGATGTCTGGTCCCGGTTAAAGGTCCAGATTAACCCGAGGTTGGTGCTGCTGGTTGCCGTGGAAACGCAGACGGCTCCATCTCGTGTTGCCATGGTGACGCAGCAGAAATCCTTCTCCGAGTGTGGGATCTGGATCGGATCTGTCTGGGAAGTTCTCCAGAACCGGAGCCTGCGGTTTCTATTCTGGGCTCTGCCTCAGAGTGACCCAGATAAATCTGATCCCAGATCGGATGAATTAAAGATGCCGCGGGGCCCCGGCGCCTCCGGATCGGGCCGGTCCTGTCCAGAACCTCTGAGGTCCGACGTGTGTTTGTGTGTCTGCAGTGAAGCCGTTCACCAGCCGAGTGAAGGACCTGCGGCTGAAGAGAGACGACTTCGAGATGCTGAAGGTGATCGGAAGAGGAGCCTTCGGGGAGGTAGGACTCCGGCCCGGTTCTGCTCCGGCCCGGTTCTGCTCCGACCCGGTTCTGCTCCGACCCGGTTCCGGCCCCATACACAGTTCTCATTTACAGGGTTTGGAAAACGTCTCTTTCCTTCTCTGTGACCTTCATCCCTCCTTCATGGTTTTCTTTCACACCTTCACTCCTTCCTTACATTCCTCCTTCTCTCCTTCCCTTACATTCCTCCTTCTCTCTTTCCTTCCTTCCCTTACATTCCTCCTTCTCTCCTTCCTTCCTTCCCTTACATTCCTCCTTCTCTCCTTCTCTCCTTCCCTTACATTCCTCCTTCTCTCCTTCTCTCCTTCCCTTACATTCCTCCTTCTCTCCTTCTCTCCTTCCCTTACATTCCTCCTTCTCTCCTTCCCTTACATTCCTCCTTCTCTCCTTCCCTTACATTCCTCCTTCTCTCCTTCTCTCCTTCCCTTACATTCCTCCTTCTCTCCTTCCTTCCTTCCCTTACATTCCTCCTTCTCTCCTTCCTTCCTTCCCTTACATTCCTCCTTCTCTCCTTCCTTCCTTCCCTTACATTCCTCCTTCTCTCCTTCCCTTACATTCCTCCTTCTCTCCTTCTCTCCTTCCCTTACATTCCTCCTTCTCTCCTTCCTTCCTTCCCTTACATTCCTCCTTCTCTCCTTCCTTCCTTCCCTTACATTCCTCCTTCTCTCCTTCCTTCCTTCCCTTACATTCCTCATTCACTCCTTCCCTTACATTCCTCCTTCTCTCCTTCCTTCCTTCCCTTACATTCCTCCTTCCCTCCTTCCCTTACATTCCTCCTTCTGTCCTTACCTTACATTCATCCTTCTCTCCTTCCTTCCCTTACATTCCTCCTTCACTCCTTCCCTTACATTCCTCCTTCTCTCCTTCCTTCCTACTTTACATTACTCCTTCTCTCCTTCCCTTACGCTCCTCCTTCTCTCCTTCCTTCCTCCTCCTTCTTCCTTCCTTTACATTCCTCCTTCTCTTCCTTCCTCTTCTCTCCTTCTCTCTTACATTACCTCCTCCTTCTTCCTTCTCTTCCTCCTTCCTTTCCTTCCTTCCTTACATTCCTCCTTCTCTCTTCCTTCCTCCTTTACATTCTCCTCCTTCTCTCCTTCCCTTACGCTCCTCCTTCTTCCTTCCTTACATCCTCCTTCTCCTCCTTTCTTCCTTCCTTACTCCTCCTTCTCTCCTTCCTTCCTCCTTTACATTCCTCCTTCTCTCCTCTTCCTCCTTCTCTCCTTCCCTTCCTTCCTCCTTCTCTCCTCCTTCTTCTCCTTCTCTCTTTCTCTTCCTTTCTCTTTCATTTCCCCCTTCTCTCCTTCTACTCTTCTTCTTCTCTCATTCTTTTTCATTTCTTCTTCCCTCCGTCTTATTCTTTCTTTCCTCTGTTTTTTGTAAGCGTCCCTCTCTTGTTTCCTTTCCTTCTTCATCTCCTTCCTCTCTTCCTTGTGGCCTTTTATCTATTTCCTTTTGCAAACTGAATCTAAAACTGTTAAATATAAATAAACTTGGTAAAAATGTTAATTATAAAAACTAAATAATCTCTTTAAACTCCTGATGAAAATCCTGACCTTCCTGACTGGAAACAGTTTTAAAGCTGAAGGCGTTTTGGGTCTAAACCGGGTCAGAAGAACCAGTTTAAGTGTTGGTCAGAGCCCAGAGCTGCTGGTGAACTTTGACCCCAGCATGATGTTTGCTCTGGCTGCAGCGCCGCAGTGCAGCAGCGATAACGGCCCAGTCAAAGTCCAGGTCCAGCAGGGAGCCGGGCCTCAGCGTGTAAACAGCCCGGATGGTTCTGCTGCGACCCGTCCGAGGTCTCCGCCACCCTGGGAGTTTATTAACTTCTCTATTAATGTAGATCGTCGCATGTCGGATGGAAAGCAGCTGCTGTGAGTTTCGACTCTGAACATCTGGAGTTCGATGTGACGTCAAGCTGACGGTTCATCCGACAGCAACATGGAGAGTTAATACTGGGCTGATGATTACAGACCGACCTCTGCTTCAGTTAACGCTCACATCATGGTCACATGACCACAAAGGTCACAGTACCACACAAGGTCACGTGACCACAAAGGTCACATGACCACACAAGGTCACATGACCACACAAGGTCACATGACCACACAAGGTCACATGACCACACAAGGTCTCATGACCACAAAGGTCACAGTACCACACAAGGTCACATGACCACACAAGGTCTCGTGACCACAAAGGTCTCATGTCATGACCACACAAGGTCTCGTGACCACAAAGGTCTCATGACCACAAAGGTCTCATGTCATGACCACAAAGGTCTCGTGACCACAAAGGTCTCGTGACCACACAGGTCTCGTGACCACAAAGGTCTCATGTCATGACCACACAAGGCCTCGTGAAGACAAAGGTCTCGTGACCACAAAGGTCTCATGTCATGACCACACAAGGTCTCGTGACCACAAAGGTCTCGTGATCACAAAGGTCTCATGTCATGACCACACAAGGTCTCGTGACCACAAAGGTCTCGTGACCACAAAGGTCTCGTGACCACAAAGGTCTCGTGACCACAAAGGTCTCGTGACCACAAAGGTCTCATGACCATAAAGGTCACATGACCACAAAGGTCTCATGTCATGACCACACAAGGTGTCGTGACCACACAAGGTCTCGTGACCACACAAGGTCTCGTGACCACAAAGGTCTCGTGACCACAAAGGTCTCGTGACCACAAAGGTCTCGTGTCATGACCACACAAGGTCTCATGTCATGACCACACAAGGTCTCATGTCATGACCACACAAGGTCTCATGTCATGACCACACAAGGCCTCATGTCATGACCACAAAGGTCTCGTGACCACAAAGGTCTCATGTCATGACCACACAAGGTCTCATGTCATGACCACACAAGGTCTCATGTCATGACCACAAAGGTCTCGTGACCACAAAGGTCTCATGTCATGACCACAAAGGTCTCGTGACCACAAAGGTCTCGTGACCACAAAGGTCTCATGTCATGACCACACAAGGACTCGTGACCACAAAGGTCTTGTGACCACAAAGGTCTCGTGACCACAAAGGTCTCATGTCATGACCACACAAGGCCTCGTGACCACAAAGGTCTCGTGACCACAAAGGTCTCATGACCATAAAGGTCACATGACCACAAAGGTCTCATGTCATGACCACACAAGGTCTCGTGACCACACAAGGTCTCGTGACCACACAAGGTCTCGTGACCACAAAGGTCTCGTGACCACAAAGGTCTCATGACCATAAAGGTCACATGACCACAAAGGTCTCATGTCATGACCACACAAGGTCTCGTGACCACAAAGGTCTCGTGACCACAAAGGTCTCGTGACCACAAAGGTCTCGTGTCATGACCACACAAGGTCTCGTGTCATGACCACACAAGGTCTCGTGTCATGACCACACAAGGTCTCGTGTCATGACCACACAAGGTCTCGTGTCATGACCACACAAGGTCTCGTGTCATGACCACACAAGGTCTCATGTCATGACCACACAAGGTCTCATGTCATGACCACACAAGGTCTCATGACCACACAAGGTCTCGTGACCGCAAAGGTCACGTGACCGCAAAGGTCACGTGACCGCAAAGGTCACGTGACCGCAAAGGTCTCGTGACCACAAAGGTCTCATGTCATGACCACACAAGGTCTCATGTCATGACCACACAAGGTCTCATGACCGCAAAGGTCTCGTGACCCAAAGGTCTCGTGACCACAAAGGTCTCGTGACACAAAGGTCTCGTGCAGACCACACAAGGTCTCGTGACCGCAAAGGTCTCGTGACCACAAAGGTCTCGTGACCACAAAGGTCACATGACCACAAAGGTCTCGTGACCACAAAGGTCTCGTGACCACAAAGGTCTCGTGTCATGACCACACAAGGTCTCGTGACCGCAAAGGTCTCGTGACCACAAAGGTCACATGACCACAAAGGTCTCGTGACCACAAAGGTCTCATGTCATGACCACACAAGGTCTCGTGACCACAAAGGTCTCGTGACCACAAAGGTCACATGACCACAAAGGTCTCGTGACCACAAAGGTCTCGTGTCATGACCACACAAGGTCTCGTGACCACAAAGGTCACATGACCACAAAGGTCTCGTGTCATGACTACACAAGGTCTCATGACCATAAAGGTCTCGTGACCACTAAGGTCTCGTGACCACTAAGGTCTCGTGACCACAAAGGTCTCATGACCACAAAGGTCTCGTGTCATGACTACACAAGGTCACATGACCACAAAGGTCTCGTGACCACAAAGGTCTCATGACCACAAAGGTCTCGTGTCATGACTACACAAGGTCACATGACCACAAAGGTCTCGTGACCACAAAGGTCTCATGTCATGACTACACAAGGTCTCGTGACCACAAAGGTCACGGGACCACAAAGGTCTCGTGACCACAAAGGTCTCAGGCGGAAGGCTCAGCTAGCATGTTAGCTTTGCAGCGAGGAGCTAGGTTGCTGGATGCTAGCAGCGTCCTGACCGCCTGGCTCTGATGAGACATGGAGCGTAGAAACATCACTCTAGATCAGCAGGAAGTTGTCTGGATTCCCTCCTACAGGAAGTCCTTCCTCTCAGCGGTGAGACTTATTGTTTCCAGCTCCGAATGACTCCAGGCCGGGATCGGTTCTGATCCGACTGGACTCGTGTTCCTGTCCGTTTCCAGCAGCTGAGCTCAGACGGAGGTTAAAACCTGTGACCAAAAGTCAGAGTTTCTAGAGTGGCTCTGAATTCCCTTTGGGTTTGGATTTTATTCCAAATTCCTGAGAACAGGAAGGACGTGGACGGGATGAGGTCCAACAGGAAGCGAGAGTTTCCTGCACTTCCTGTCCTCCTTCGCTCACAGGTTCCTCAGGAACGCGTTGCTGAGCCATCGCTTGAGCAACCAGCTGATCCGCCGCTGCTGCTGCTGGTGTGTGAGTGTGTGTGTGTGCATTGCCCACATACCAGAGGAAAGGTGTGGCTGCGCCACACCTGCCTGCCGCCTCGGGACTCAGACACACTCCTAGCGCCGTGTTGCCGTGTCAGTGGGGAACGTCGGTCCTCTGAATCGCACTCGGAGCGTAGCGGGCGGAGCCGACCGACCGGCCCGCAGCCGTCCTGAGCCGTGATCGGGCAGGTATTCCAGGTGTGGCTGCCTTTGTTCAGCCAAAGCTCTTAAAGGTGCAGCTCTGCCCTGAACCTGCTCTGGAAGCTCAGGTTAATCCCAAAGCAAACTCCAGTAAAACTCCGGAGTGGAGAAACGAAACCTGCAGCTGCCAAAGAGCAGAAAACGCGACAAACAAAACACACAGTTTCAGTTTGCAGCATCAGAACTGAACAGTTTGTCGGGTTTGGCGGTGGCAGGATGTGGATTAATGAAGAACAATCCTACATTTTATTTATTTCCTTCAGATCCTCCTGCCAGGTTTCCAGGTTTCATGTAGAAACATTCAGGAAATCACATTTTAGTTGGTCAGTCAGTTGCTAAAAATGTTCAGGTATAATTCCTGATAGATGATCTGTTGGATTCATCTGTTCAAAGAGCAAAACAATATGACCAAGAAATCTGATGTGTTCCAGGAGCATTTATCCGACCTTTACATCTTATTTGCTGTCGGCTTTATTCCTTGGTCTGCTGACCATCCTGTCGCTCTGAGCAGCTTTACAACCCGTCCAGAGACGGCGGCCATCTTTAAACACAGATTCACCAAATGTTTTTAGTTCCTGGATTATTGAAATTCCTCGAGTTTCAAAAATGATCTGCCTCACAGCTTCCTTTAATTATGTTTTACTATTTACTCTGCGCTCTCAGGCCGGATGATTATTTGTGTTGTGCAACGCTCTCACGTCCGCCATGTTGTTGACCAAAGCTAACTGCTACTAGCATAACGAAGAGCGAGCAAACGGCCGCTTTTCCCGTAAATGTCGAGTTTTCATCAAAGATCCGTCGATCACAAGGACACAAAACCATAAATGGTCCAAAGAGAAGTAATTAATTCCCTCAGTTTAATTTAGTCATGAGAATCATCGATAGATTATTATTAGAATGTGTGTGAACATCGTTGACTCTGTTGCTGTTGCAGGTTGCCGTGGTGAAGATGAAGAACACGGAGCGCGTCTTCGCCATGAAGATCCTGAACAAGTGGGAGATGCTGAAGAGAGCCGAGGCGAGTCCAGCTTCCTCCTCCTCCTCCTCGCCACGCGTTGCTGCCAGCAGCGTGTTGCCAACACGTAAACTACATGTTGGCAACACACTGCTGCCGTGTTGCCAACATGTAAACTACATGTTGCTGCTGTGTTGCCAACATGTTGCTGCCTTGTTGCCAACATGTAAACTACATGTTGGCAACACGCAGCTGCCGTGTTGCCAACATGTTGCTGCAGTGTTGCCAACATGTAAACTACATATTGGCAACATGTTGCTGCTGTGTTGCAACATGTTGCTGCTGTGTTGCAACATGTTGCTGCTGTGTTGCAACATGTTGCTGCTGTGTTGCAACATGTTGCTGCTGTGTTGTAACATGTTGCTGCTGTGTTGCCAACATGTAAACTACATGTTTACATGTTGGCAACACGTAAACATGTGTTGCCAACATGTTTACGTGTTGGCAACACGTTTACATGTAAACATGTATGTGTTGGCAACATGTTGCTGCCGTGTTGCCAACATGTTGCTGCCGTGTTGCCAACATCTAGTTTACATGTTGCCAAAATGTTGCTGCTGTGTTGCCAACATGTTGCTGCTGTGTTGCCAACATGTTGCTGCTGTGTTGCCAACATGTTGCTGCTGTGTTGCCAACATGTTGCTGCAGTGTTGCCAACATGTTGCTGCCTTGTTGCCAACATGTAAACTACATGTTGGCAACACGCAGCTGCCGTGTTGCCAACATGTTGCTGCAGTGTTGCCAACATGTAAACTACATATTGGCAACATGTTGCTGCTGTGTTGCAACATGTTGCTGCTGTGTTGCAACATGTTGCTGCTGTGTTGCAACATGTTGCTGCTGTGTTGCAACATGTTGCTGTTGTGTTGCAACATGTTGCTGCTGTGTTGCAACATGTTGCTGCTGTGTTGCCAACATGTTGTTGCCAACATGTAAACTACATGTTTACATGTTGGCAACACGTAAACATGTGTTGCCAACATGTTTACGTGTTGGCAACGTTTACATGTTTACATGTAAACATGTATGTGTTGGCAACATGTTGCTGCCGTGTTGCCAACATGTTGCTGCCGTGTTGCCAACATCTAGTTTACATGTTGCCAAAATGTTGCTGCTGTGTTGCCAACATGTTGCTGCTGTGTTGCCAACATGTTGCTGCTGTGTTGCCAACATGTTGCTGCTGTGTTGCCAACATGTTGCTGCAGTGTTGCCAACATGTTGCTGCAGTGTTGCCAACATGTTGCTGCTGTGTTGCCGTCACATTGCCGCCAAGTTGCCGTCACGTTACCAACATGTTGCTGCTGTGTTACCGTCACATTGCCGTCACGTTGCTGCCACGTTGCCGTCACGTTACCAACATGTTGCTGCAGTGTTGCCAACATGTTGCTGCAGTGTTGCCAACATGTTGCTGCAGTGTTACCAACATGTTGCTGCTGTGTTGCTGTCACGTTGCCGCCACGTTGCCCCCACGTTACCATCACGTTACCAACATGTTGCTGCTGTGTTACCTTCACGATGCCGCCACGTTGCCGTCACGTTGCCGTCACGTTGCCGCCACGTTGCCGCCACGTTGCCGTCACGTTGCCGCCGTGTCCCCCCTGTCCCCTCAGACGGCGTGTTTCCGGGAGGAGCGGGACGTCCTGGTGAAGGGGGACAGCCAGTGGATCACCACGCTGCACTACGCCTTCCAGGATGACAACTTCCTGGTAGGTGTGGTTGCTTCCGACGCGCCTGCAGTTGCTGCGGCCGGTTGACGGGCTGGTTGCTGTGCTGCAGTACCTGGTGATGGACTACTACGTGGGCGGAGACCTGCTGACGCTGCTCAGTAAGTTCGAGGACCGTCTCCCTGAGGACATGGCCCGGTTTTACGTGGCGGAGATGGTTCTGGCCATCCACTCCATCCACCAGCAGCAGTACATCCACAGGTAGCCGCTGCTCCACTGCTGCCCCCTGGTGGAGCCTCTGGGCGGCGCAACCGTAACCGTGACTGTTGCTTTTCCAGAGACATCAAACCGGACAACGTCCTGCTGGACGTCAACGGCCACATCCGGCTGGCCGACTTCGGCTCGTGTCTGCGGATGATGGAGGACGGAACGGTGAGCTACTTCCTGTGGCTTGCAGGAAGTAGCTACATTTTGTCTCAGTTTAGTTTTTTCTTTCAGGCAAAAGTTTGCAGACATCTTCATTTGAGGAAGTTGATGCTAATGCTAAATAGCGGCTAGTTACCATAGAGCAGCCGTGTGGTTCCGATCGGGTCGGGTTGATGGTGGCCCTTCAGAATAAGAGCCCGTGTTGCGCTGCAGGTGCAGTCGTCCGTCGCCGTGGGAACCCCGGACTACATCTCCCCGGAGATCCTGCAGGCGATGGAGGACGGGATGGGCCGCTACGGGCCGGAGTGCGACTGGTGGTCGCTGGGCGTCTGCATGTACGAGATGCTGTACGGGGAGACGCCGTTCTACGCCGAGTCGCTGGTGGAGACCTACGGCAAGATCATGAACCACGAGGTCAGAGCTGGAGCTGGAGCTGGAGCTGGAGGTGGAGGGTGGAGCTGGAGGTGGAGCTGGAGCTGGAGGGTGGAGGTGGAGCTGGAGGTGGAGCTGGAGGTGGAGGTGGAGGGTGGAGCTGGAGGGTGGAGGTGGAGCTGGAGCTGGAGGTGGAGCTGGAGGGTGGAGGTGGAGCTGGAGGTGGAGCTGGAGGGTGGAGCTGGAGGTGGAGCTGGAGGTGGAGCTGGAGGTGGAGCTGGAGGGTGGAGCTGGAGCTGGAGGTGGAGGTGGAGCTGGAGGTGGAGCTGGGGGTGGAGCTGGAGGTGGAGCTGGAGGTGGAGCTGGAGGTGGAGCTGGAGGGTGGAGGTGGAGCTGGAGGTGGAGCTGGAGGTGGAGGGTGGAGCTGGAGGTGGAGGGTGGAGCTGGAGGTGGAGGGTGGAGCTGGAGCTGGAGGTGGAGCTGGAGGGTGGAGCTGGAGGTGGAGGTGGAGCTGGAGTGGAGCTGGAGGGTGGAGCTGGAGGTGGAGCTGGAGGTGGAGCTGGAGGTGGAGCTGGAGGTGGAGGGTGGAGGGTGGAGCTGGAGGTGGAACTGGAGGTGGAGGTGGAACTGGAAGTGGAGGTGGAGGGTGGAGCTGGAGGTGGAACTGGAGGTGGAGCTGGAGGTGGAGCTGGAGGTGGAGGGTGGAGGTGGAGGGTGGAGCTGGAGGTGGAACTGGAGGTGGAGGTGGAGCTGGAGGTGGAGGGTGGAACTGGAGGTGGAGCTGGAGGTGGAGCTGGAGGTGGAGGGTGGAGGTGGAGGGTGGAGCTGGAGGTGGAACTGGAGGTGGAGGTGGAGGGTGGAACTGGAGGTGGAGCTGGAGTGGAGCTGGAGGTGGAGGTGGAGCTGGAGGTGGAGGGTGGAGCTGGAGGTGGAGGGTGGAACTGGAGGTGGAGCTGTAGGTGGAGGTGGAGCCGGAACCGGAACCGGAACTGGAACCGGATCCTGAACCGGCAGAGATCCAGGCACAATGAGCCTCATGTCACAAACCTTGTTTACATACCAACCTCAGAGGAAACACGGAAGGAAACGAACGACAGACGCCTAGGATCCTTCCTTCCTTCCTTTCTCTGCTTTTCATTCCTTGTGTCCTTCATCCTCCCTCCCATCTTCCCTACCTCCTTCCTTCCTTTCTTCCTTCAACATCCCTCCCTTTCTTCTCTCCTTCCTTCCTTCCTCCCTCACTCTGCTCCTCCCTCTCTCCCTCCCTCCTTCCTTCCTTCCTTCTGTCCTTCCTTCTGTCCTTCATCCTCCTTTCCCTCCTTCCTTCCTTCCATCTTCCCTCCCTCCCTCATTCCTTCCTTCAATCCTTCCTTCCGTCCTTCATCCTCCCTTCCTTCCTACTTTCCATCCTTCCTTCCCTCCTCCTTTCCTTCCTCCCTCCCTCCTTCCTTCCGTCCTTCACCCTCCCTTCTTCCTTCCTTCCCTCTTTTCTTCCTTCCTTCCTCCCTCCCTCCCTCCTTCTTTTCTTCAATCCTTCCTTCCGTCCTTCATCCCTCCCTCACTCCCTCCCTCCTTCCTTCCTTCCCTCCTCCCTACCTCCCTCCTTGCCTCCCTCCTTCCTTCCTTCTTTCCTTCCTTCCCTCCTTCACAGCCACCGTTTCTCTCGTCTCGCTCGCCCTCTGGTTGCCTAGCAACAGCCTATCGTACCTCAGGTTTCTCCGTTGCTTAAATAAAATGCTGTGAAACAGGAAGTGACGCGCCAGGAAGTGACGCGCCAGGAAGTGACGCGCCAGGAAGTGACGCGCCAGGAAGTGACGCGCCAGGAAGTGACGCGTCAGGAAGTGACCGCCAGGAAGTGACGCGCCAGGAAGTGACGCGTCAGGAAGTGACGCGTCAGGAAGTGACGCGCCTCCAGTGTGGCTGGATCTTGGAGACCTAAACCATGAAACTAATCAGTCATAGATGATTATTGACCAGAACCGTGATTGTTGTTTTGCTTCCTGTGTGAGCCCAGAATGTAATCAGATTACTCTGTCTGGCGTCTTCCTGCCGCTCCGCCTCCAGACTCCTGTCCTGTAAACGGGACTTTGTCCCTGTTGTCCCGCGGTCCTGACGCGCTGCGTTGTGTCCAGGAGCGTTTCCAGTTCCCGTCCCACGTGACGGACGTCTCTGAGGACGCGAAGGACCTGATCCAGCGGCTGCTGTGCTCCCGGGAGCGACGCCTGGGCCTCAACGGCATCGCCGACTTCAAGGGTCACGCCTTCTTCGCCGCCATCGCCTGGGACGACATCCGCTGCGCCGAGGCGCCGTACATCCCCGACGTGTCCTCGCCCACCGACACGTCCAACTTCGACGTGGACGACGACGTCCTGAAGAACCCGGTGAGGCCCGGACCGGACCGGAAACCGGACCGACGACAACCGGATCCTCCAGTCGTCTTCCGCTGCTTCACGCCTCTGTTTGTCTTCAGGACATCGGACCGCCGGTGTCTCACACCGGCTTCACCGGCCAGCACCTGCCCTTCGTCGGCTTCACCTTCACCAGCGACAGCTGCTTCTCGGACCGGGCGGCGCCGGGGGTCCGAACGGAGCCGGACGGCGCCGGCGGCGGCGGCGGCTCGGAGGTGGAGGCGTTTGAGAAGAGGATCCGCCGCCTGGAGCAGGAGAAGCTGGAGCTGAACCGCAGACTGCAAGGTGGGCAAACGCCGGGGGTTCTGGACCCGGCCCGCCGCCGTCCGACCCGGTCCGGCTCGCGCCCTGACCCCTCCTCCGACCCCTCAGAGTCCACACAGGCCCTCCAGGCTCCGGCGCGCGGAGGATCTGTGACCCGCGACAAAGAGATCAAGAAGCTGAACGAGGAGATCGACCGGCTCAAGAAGAAGCTGGCAGGTCAGTGAGTGACCCGGTTCTGGTTCTGGTGTTCTGTCTGGCCCTGGGTTCTGGTTCTGGTGTCTGTCGACCCGGTTCTGGTGTCGTCGCCCGTCGACCGGTCTATCTGTCCCCCCGACCCGGTTGTGACCGGTTCTGTCGCCCTGGTTTCCCGGTTCGTCCCCCGGTCCGGTCTACCTCTGTCCCCCTGGTCCCCTGGTTCTGCCCCCTGGTCCTGGTTCTGCCTCGACCCCTGGTCCTGGTTTGCCCGTCTGTCCCCCGGTCCTGGTTCTGACCCGGTTCTGACCCCCTGGTCCTGGTTCTGACCAGGTTCTGTCCCCCTGGTCCTGGTTCTGACCCGGTTCTGTCCCCCTGGTCCCGGTTCTGACCCGGTTCTGTCCCCCCAGTCCCGGTTCTGACCCGGTTCTCACCCCCTGGTCCTGGTTCTGACCCGGTTCTGTCCCCCTGGTCCTGGTTCTGACCCGGTTCTGACCCCCTGTCCTGGTTCTGACCCTCCGGTCCCGGTTCTGACCCCCTGGTCCTGGTTCTGTCTCCCTGGTCCTGGTTCTGACCCTGGTCTGTTCTGACCCGGTTCTGCCCCCTGGTCCTGGTTCTGACCCTCCGGGTTCTGACCCCCGGTCCGGTCTGACCGTTCTGACCCCTGGTCCTGTCGACCCGTTCTGTCCCCCTGGTCCTGGTTCTGACCCCCTGGTCCTGGTTCTGACCCGTTCTGACCCCCTGGTCCTGGTTCTGACCCGGTTCTGTCCCCCTGGTCCTGGTTCTGACCCCCTGGTCTCGGTTCTGACCCGGTTCTACGGTTCTGTCCCCCTGGTCCCGGTTCTGACCCCCTGGTTCCTGGTTCTGACCCGGTTCTGTCCCCCTGGTCCTGGTTCTGACCCGGTCTGGTCCCCGGTGTCCCTGGTTCTGTCCCCCTGGTCCTGGTGTTCTGACCCGGTTCTGTCCCCCTGGTCCTGGTTCTGACCCCCTGGTCCTGGTTCTGACCCGGTTCTGACCCCCTGGTCCTGGTTCTGACCCGGTTCTGACCCCCCTGTCCTGGTTCTGACCTCTCCCCCGGTCCTGGTTCTGACCCGGTTGACCCGTTCTGACCCCCCTGGTCCTGGTTCTGACCCGGTTCTGACCCCCGGTCCGGTTCTGACCCGGTTCTGACCCCCCGTCCTGGTCTGACCGGTTCTGACCCGGTTCTGACCCCCGGTCCTGGTTCTGACCCGGTTCTGACCCCCTGGTCCCGGTTCTGACCCCCGTCCGGTTCTGACCCGGTTCTGACCCGGTTCTGACCCCCCGGTCCTGGTTCTGACCCGGTTCTGACCCCCTGGTCCTGGTTCTGACCCCCGGTCCTGGTTCATCTGACCCGGTTCTGACCCCCGGTCCTGGTTCTGACCCGGTTCTGACCCCCTGGTCCGTTCTGACACCCCCTGGTCCTGGTTCTGACCCGTTCTGACCCCCTGGTCCCGGTTCTGACCCGGTTCTGACCCCCTGGTCCCGGTTCTGACCCGGTTCTGACCCCCTGGTCCCGGTTCTGACCCGGTTCTGACCCCCTGGTCCCGTTCTGACCCGTTCTGACCCCCTGGTCCCGGTTCTGACCCGGTCCCGTTTTCTGACCCCCGGTTCCTGGTTCCTGACCCGGTTCTGACCCCCTGGTCCCGGTTCTGACCGGTTCTGACCCCCTGGTCCCGGTTCTGACCCGGTTCTGCCCCCTGGTCCCGGTTCTGACCCGGTTCTGTCCCCAGACTCCGACAGGCTGGAGCACCAGCTGGAGGAGGTCGTGACCCTCAGGCAGGACCTGGATGGATCCACCTGCAGGATGAGGAGCCTGGAGAAGCAGGTGAAGCAGCTGAAGCAGGACAAGGACGACGTCCACCAGGTCGGCGCCGTCCGTCTGTCCGCCTCCCCCCCGCCTCCCCCCCCGCCCCCCCGCCCCCCCCCCCCCTCACCGCCTCCCCCTCTCCCCCAGCAGCAGCTGGCCGACGCCCTGGACCGCCTGCGGGGTCAGACCAAGGAGCTGAAGGAGGCGCAGGCCCACAGGAAGCTGGCGCTGCAGGAGGCGGCGGAGGCGGCGGAGCGAACGGCGGAGCTGCGCGCCGCCAAGCAGCGCCTGTCCCGCCAGCTGAGGGACAAGGAGGACGAGGCGGACGCCGTCACGCACAAGATGGACGCCCTGAGGCAGGACGTCCGCAAGGCGGAGAAGAGCCGCAAGGAGGTGAGGCGGCGGAGGCGGCCCTTCACAATAAAAGCCTTTGGTTCTGGGGGCTTCCAGCCTCTAGTTCAGCATTTTATGCTGGTAAAGATCCTGAGTGAGGCTGGAAACCCAAGACTTTGTCCACAAACCAATGATTGATTAGTGGAATTAACTGGGATTCAGTGATTATCTGTTTATCTCCGATCAATAAATACGACTAAAGATCCGCCGTCTTCCAGCTGCAGTTACGGTTCACGGCCACCAGGGGGCGACATGCGACCTCTCTGTCGACCTTTGACATCTGAATGTCAAGTAGAGAAAGTGAAGCCGACATTCATCTCATCACGTTTCTTTACTTCTCCACTTTCCGACTTACTGGAAATGAAAACCAGATTTTAGTGTCTCAGGAAGTTACAGTCCAACAGCAATGTAAAAAATAAAAATATTATAGTTATAATAAAAAAAATATATATTTATAATATTAAAAAAATATATTATTTATAATATTAAAAAATAAATAAAAATATATTTATAATAAAAATAGAAATAATAAATAAAAATATATTATTTATAATATAAAAAATAAAATAATAAAAATTAAAATAATGTTTATAATATAAAAAATTAAAATAATAAGAAAATAAAACTTTATATTTATGATATAAAAAAATAAAAAATATAATAAAAAATATATTTAATATACAAAATTTAAAAAATAAAAATATATTATATTTACAAAATAATAATAAAATATTATTTTTTATTATTACAAAAATATTATAAATAATATTTTATAAAATATATAGCATATATTTTATATATTACATATTATATTATAAATATAATATTATACATAATATTGTAGATATATAATATATTTATTATATATCACAAGTATATATATATATATATATATATATATATATATATATATATATAATATACTTGTGATATTGTATTAATAATGTAATATAAAATATTATATTCATAATATTTATAAATAATAAAAATAAAAATATATTTATATTAAAAATAAATAATAAAAATTTTATTATATTACTAATATACATTATTATTATTAAGGACCATCTGGGACCCACCATCATCTAAAAGACACAAATATTAAAATCTTCCAGATGTTCCTGTGTTTTACTTCCTTTGCTCCTTTCACAATAAAAGCCTTTTTGTCTCCCAGCTGGAGGCTCAGCTGGACGAGGCGAAGGCTGAGGCATCGAAGGAGAGGAAGCTGAGGGAGAACAGCGAAGTTTACTCCAAGCAGCTGGAGACCGAGCTGCAGAGCCTGAAGGTGGGACCGGCCCGAACCGGAACCGGAACCGGAACCAGAACCGGCGAGTTCCCTGCAGCAGCCCAGTCATCGTGGTTCTGTTTGCAGTCCCAGCAGGGCCGAGGAGCCGTGGGGCGGCGGCGGCGGCGGGCCGAGTCCCAGCAGGAACTGTCCCGGCTGAAGGCGGAGCTGGACAAGAAGGTTCTGTTCTACGAGGAGGAGCTGGTCCGGACCGACTCGGCCCATTCCGCAGAGACCAAGACGCTCCGCAAGGGCCTGCAGGAGTCGGAGGCGGCGCTGCTGTCCGCCAACAAGGAGCTGCTGCAGCTCAGGGACAAGCTGGACAAGGCCAACAGGGACAGGTGGGTCCCGCGGACCGGACCGGGTCGGGACGGCGCCGGGTTCTGACCCGGTCCGTGTGGCTCCGCAGGCAGAACGAGGTGGACGACGCCGTGGCTGAGCTGAAGGAGAAACACGAGCGAGAGAAGAACAGGCTGACCGAAGAGAACCGCAAGCTGACGACCGAGGCGGACAAGGTGAGCCGGCCCGTCCAGAACCAGAACCGGAACCAGCCGTGAGAACCCCACCTGAACGGGTCTCGTCCCGCAGCTGTGCTCGTTCGTGGACAACCTGACGGCTCAGAACCGGCAGCTGGAGGACGACCTGCAGGACCTGACCTCCAAGAAGGAGAGCGTGGCGCACTGGGAGGCCCAGATCGCAGAGATCATCCAGTGGTGACCGGCCCGGCCCGTCAGAACCGCCGGACCCGGGCGGCGCCGTGCGCTCACCGCCGCCGTTTCCTCTGCTCAGGGTCAGCGACGAGAAGGACGCGCGCGGATACCTGCAGGCGCTGGCCACCAAGATGACGGAGGAGCTGGAGACGCTGCGCGGCTCCGGCCTGGGGACCCGACCTCTGGTAACCAGAACCGCCTCAGAACCGGGTCGGCGCTCTGGTTCCTGGGAACCTTCGGCGCCGGCCCTCGTTTCAGAGGCTTGGCCGTGTTCCCTTCGCTCTTATTATGAATGTGGACGCTGCGGCCCGACCCGTTGTAGCTCCTCAGTGTCGGTTCTGTTTCTGACTCGCTCCGGCAGCCCGAGTCGGGACTGGCCACGCCCCCTAGGAAGCCCTGGCCTCCCATTGGTGGAGACAGGATGGTGAGTGTTGGCCGTGACGGAGCCGCTCCGCCTCATCTGTCGGTCGGACGCTTGCATGGCTGGCAGCATGTGGACCGTCAACGGGTCCAGTTCGAGGTTCTGGTCCCGACTGAACCGATCCAGGATCGTTCCAGTTCCAGCGCTAATGGATTATGCTATGTAGCTGAAGCTAATGCTAAAGCTACACCACCATGGTTTCCAGCTAAGGGTTAGGCTAGCATGCTAGCCAATGTAGAATTTAGCTGAAGCTAATGCTAAAGCTACACCACCATGGTTTCTAGCTAAGGGTTAAGCTAAAATGCTATGTCAATGTGTTATTTAGCTTCAGCTAATGCTAAAGCTACATCACCATGCTTTCTAGCTAAGGTTAAAGCTAACATGCTATGCTAATCTAGTATGTAACTTAAGCTAATGCTAAAGCTACACCACAATGGTTTCTATCTAAGGTTAAAGCTTACATGCTATGCCAGTGTAGTATTTACCTGAAGCTAATGCTAAAGCTACTTTACCGTGCTTTCTAGCTAAGGTTAAGCGAACATGCTATGTCAATGTGTTATTAGCTTCAGTAATGCTAAAGCTACCAACAGTTGTAGCTAAGTTAAAGCTACATGCTTGCATGTAGTATTTAGCTGAAGCAATGCAAGCTACATCACCATGCTTTCTAGATAAGGGTTAAGCTAACATGCATGTCAATGTGTTATTTAGCTTCAGCTAATGCTAAAGCTACACCAACATATTTTCTAGCTAAGGATAAAGCTAACATGCGATGCCAGTGTAGTATTTAGCTGAAGCTAATGCTAAACATGAATGTAAACGACTTCAAGACGGATTCAAACTTCATTAACCTGAAACTTTACAAAACATGAAAGTAAATTAGCTCTTTAGGTTTAATGTAGCCTAAGCTAAGCTAAGCGTCTGAAGGTAGCTGGTTTGAAGACGTTCCTGCCGTTTGTTTTAAAGCTCCTGGTGTTCTGGTCCGAGTGAAACCAGTGATTTTTCTGAAGCGTTCTGGTTCCATCTCATGCTTCCCCACTGTGTGCTTCATGCTCTTCCTGCCTGCGCTGCTCTTTGCTCGAGCTCACCGCTGCAGTTTCATCCTGCTGCGTCCGGTACCTCCGTCCGCGCAGACCCGCTGTGGAAGTCCGCCGCAGCCAGAAGCTGGACATGTCGGCCCGCCTGGAGCTGCAGTCGGCTCTGGACGCCGAGCTGAAGGCCAAGCAGATGGTCCAGGAGGAGCTGCGCAAAGTCAAGGCTGCCAACATCAACCTGGAGAGGTCAGGGGTCACTTCGGCTCAGGCTTAGACGGGAGCGTCGTGTTGCTCGGCGCCTCATTTGCCTTAAGCTAATGCTAAAGCTACACCACCATGGTTTCTAGCTAAGGTTAAAGCTAACATGCTATGTGAATGTAGTGATGTAGCTTAAGCTAATTCTAAAGCTACATCACTATGGTTTCTAGCTAAGGTTAAAGCTAACATGCTATGTGAATGTAGTGATGTAGTTTAAGCTAATTCTAAAGCTACATCACTATGGTTTCTAGCTAAGGTTAAAGCTAACATGCTATGCCAATGTATTATGTAGCTGAAGCTAATGCTAAAGGTACACCACCATGGTTTCTAGCTAAGGTTAAAGCTAACATGCTATGTGAATGTAGTGATGTAGTTTAAGCTAATTCTAAAGCTACATCACTATGGTTTCTAGCTAAGGTTAAAGCTAACATGCTATGCCAATGTATTATGTAGCTGAAGCTAATGCTAAACATGTTTTGTGCGCCCGCAGTAAGCTGAAGGAGTCCGAGGAGAGGAGGCGGGAGGCGGTGGAGCAGGTGGAGGGTCTGAAGAAGGAGGTGGAGGAGAGCCGCTCCCGCTCCGACAGAGGTCAGGAGTCAGTCCTGCACGCGGACCCGGCCGGACCCGGCGCTCCGTGTTCACCCCGTTGTGTCTCCGCAGGCCTGAAGCTGCCAGACTTCCAGGACTCCATGTTCGATTACTTCAACACGTCTCCCCTGGTTCCGGACCTCACCTTCAGGGTGAGTCTGCTCGCCACGCGCCGGCCAATCACAGCCCAGCAGGTGTGATGACTAAATGTCTGCTGCTTGTGTCTCTCTGTGACCCGGAGGCGTCACTTTGCTCCGCCTCCTCACTGCTCGCCCTTGTCTCCTTTACTGCTCCCCCTTCACGGCGTCTCCTTCACGGTGTCTCCTTCACTGCGTCTCCTTTACTGCGTCTCCTTTACTGCGTCTCCTTTACTGCGTCTCCTTTACTGCGCTCCTTTACTGCGTCTCCTTCACTGCGTCTCCTTTACTGTGTCTCCTTTACTGCGTCTCCTTCACTGCGCCTCCTTTACTGCGTCTCCTTTACTGCGTCTCCTTTACTGCGTCTCCTTTACTGCGTCTCCTTCACTGCGTCTCCTTCACTGCGCTCCTTCACTGCGTCTCCTTTACTGCGTCTCCTTTACTGCGTCTCCTTACTGCGTCTCCTTCACGTCGTCTCCTTACTCTGCGTCCTCCTTACTGCGTCTCCTTCACTGCGCCTCCTTTACTGCGTCTCCTTCACTGCGTCTCCTTTACTGCGCCTCCTTCACGCGTCTCCTTCACTGCGCCTCCTTCACGTCGTCTCCTTCACTGCGCCTCCTTCACGGTGTCTCCTTCACTGCGCCTCCTTTCACTGCGCCTCCTTCACGGTGTCTCCTTCACTGCGCCTCCTTCACGCGCCTCCTTCACTGGCCTCCTTCACTGCGCCTCCTTCACTGCGCCTCCTTCACTGCGCCTCCTTCACTGCGCCTCCTTTCACTGCGCCTCCTTCACTGCCTCCTTCACGTGTCTCCTTCACTGCGCTCTCCTCTTCACTGCGCCTCCTTCACTGCGCCTCCTTCACGTGCCTCCTTCACTGCGCCTCCTTCACTGTGTCTCCTTCACTGCGCCTCCTTTACTGCGCCTCCTTCACGTGTCTCCTTCACTGCGCCTCCTTCACGTGTCTCCTTCACTGCTGCCCTCCTTTACTGCGCCTCCTTCACGGTGTCTCCTTCACTGCGCCTCCTTCACTGCGCCTCCTTCACTGCGTCTCCTTCACTGCGCCTCCTTACTGCGCCTCCTTCACGTGTCTCCTTCACTGGTCTCCTTTACTGCGCCTCCTTCACGGTGTCTCCTTCACTGCGTCTCCTTTACTGCGCCTCCTTTACTGCGTCTCCTTACTGCGTCTCCTTCACTGCGTCTCCTTCACTGCGCCTCCTTACTGCGCTCCTTCACTGCGCCTCCTTCACTGGGTCTCCTTCACTGCGCCTCCTTCACTGCGCCTCCTTCACGGTGTCTCCTTCACTGCGCCTCCTTCACTGCGCCTCCTTCACTGCGTCCTCCTTCACGTGTCTCCTTCACTGCGCCTCCTTCACTGCGCCTCCTTCACGGTGTCTCCTTCACTGCGCCTCCTTCACTGCGTCTCCTTCACGGTGTCTCCTTCACTGCGCCTCCTTCACTGCGTCTCCTTACTGCCTCCTCACTGCGTCTCCTTACTGCTCTCCTTCACTGCGCCTCCTTCACTGCGCCTCCTTCACTGTGTCTCCTTCACTGCGCCTCCTTACTGCGTCTCCTACGCCTTCACGGTGTCTCCTTCACTGCGCCTCCTTCACGGTGTCTCCTTCACTGTGTCTCCTTACTGCGCCTCCTTCACGGTGTCTCCTTCACGTGCTCCTTCACTGCGCTCCTTACGTCGTCTCCTTACGCGTCTCTCTTACTGCGCTCCTTCACTGCGCTCTCGCTCTCCTTCACTGTGTCTCCTTTACTGCGCTCCTTCACTGCGTCTCCTTCACTGCGCCTCCTTCACTGCGTCCTTACTCGCTCCTTACTGCGTCTCCTTTACTGGTCTCCTTACTGCGTCTCTTCACTGCGCTCCTTACTGCGCTCCTTACTGCGCTCCTTCACGCGCTCCTCACTGCGCTCCTCACGCTTCCTCACTGCGCTCCTTCACTGCGTCTCCTTACTGCGCCTCCTTCACGTGTCTCCTTCACTGTCCTTACTGCGCTCCTCACTCTCTTCACTGCGCCTCCTTCACGCGTCTCCTTCACTGGCCTCCTTCACTGCGCTCCTTCACTGGCTCCTCACTGCCTCCTTACGTGTCTCCTTCACTGCGCTCCTTTACTGCGCCTCCTTACTGTGCCTCCTTCACTGCGCGCCTCACGTGCCTTCATGCGCTCCTTCACGCGCCTCCTTCACGGTCCTCTTACTGTCGCTCCTTCACGTGCTCCTTACTGCGCTCCTTTCGGCCCTTACGGCTCCTCACGGTGTCTCCTCACTGCGCTCCTTCACGGTGTCTCCTTCCTGCGCTCCTTCACGGTCTCCTTCACTGGTCCTTACTGCGCTCCTACGGTCTTGGCCTCCTTACTGCGCCTCCTTCACGTGTCTCCTTACTGCGTCCTTCACTGCGCCTCCTTCGGGTCTCCTACTGCGCTCTTACTGCGCCTCGCTTCACGGTGTCTCCTTCACTCGCGCCTCCTTTACTGCGTCCTCTGCTTCACGTGTCTCTCCTGCGCTCTTTACTGCGCCTCCTTCACGTGTCTCCTCAGCGCCTCCTTCACGGTGTCTCCTCACTGCGCTCCTTACTGCGCTTCACTGCGCCTCCTTCAGGTTCGTCACTGGCCTCATCATCTGGCCTCCTTCACGGCTCCTTCACTGGCCTCCTTCACGGCTCCTTCACTGGGACCGTCTTCACTGGCGCTCTGCGTTCAGGGCTCCTTCAGGGTCCTCTCCTCAGCTGCGTGCCTCCTTCACTGGTGCTGTCTCCTATTTCACTGCGTCGGCTCCTTCACTGCGCCTCCTTTATGCCTACGTGTCTCCTCCTGCCCCCTTACTCGCCTCCTTCACGGTGTCTCCTTCACTGCGCCTCTTCCTTCTCACGGTGTCTCCTTCACTGCGCCTCCTTCACTGCCCTCCTTCACGTGTCTCCTTCACTGCGCCTCCTTTACTGCTCCTCCTCACGGTGTCTCCTTCACTGTTCCTTCACTGCGCCTCCTTCACTGTCTCCTTCACGGGTCCTCCTTCTACTGCGCCTCCTTCACTCTCCTTCACGTGTCTCCTCACTGCCCTCCTTCACTGCCTCACTGCCCTCCTTCACGGTGCTCATCCTGCCTCACAGTGTCTCCTCACTGCGCCTCCTTCCTGGCCTCCTCCTCTCTGTCTCCTTCACTGCCCTCCTTCAGGTGCGTCCTCACGTGGCCTCCTTAAGGGCTCACGCTGCCTTCAGGTGTCTCCTTACTGCCCTCCTTCACGGTGGCTCAGCCCACTGCGCTCCTCACTGGACCGCTCCCCAGGTGTCTCCCACGGCCTCCACCGCCCTCCTTCCGTGCCTCCTGCACGGGTCCTTCACTGCGCCCTCACGGTCCGTCACGTGCTCACTGCCTCGTGCCACGTGTCTGCTAGCCCCGCTCTCCCACTGCGTGAGCTCATCCAGCTGGATCCACAGACGGCCCAGCGCACCTCGCTCACGCACGGCATGCGGCCACCCGCTACCAAGGGCTCTCCGCGTCAGGGGTTCTGCGTGTCTCGGACGTCCTGGGTCCCGGGTCCCCCTGCACGTCTGGCCCTCAGCGCGTCTGAGGTCCGAGGTCACGCAGTGGCATCGACGGCGTCCAGGGCCGCGGCATCGGTCAGGGCGGACGCCTCAGGCTACGTCCGGTAGGGTCAGGGTCAGGGGTCGGGGTCTGGGGGTCGGTCCAGGTCAGGGTCGAGTGGTCGGGGTCAGGGGTCGAGGTGGTCAGGCAGCGGTGGTCGGCCAGGTCAGGTCGGGTCAGGGGTCGAGGTCAGGGTCGGGGGTTGGTCGGGGTCGGGCAGTGTCGAGTGGTCAGGTCAGTGTCAGGGGTCTTGGGGTAGTCAATGTTGGGTCAGGTCGAGTCAGGGGGGTTGAGGTCGGGGGTCGGGTCAGGTGTCGAGTCAGGGTCGGGGTCAGGGGGTCGAGGTCAGGGGTCGAGGTCAGGGGTCAGGGGTCTAGGTCATGGGGTCTAGGTCATGGGGTCAGGGGTCTAGGTCATGGGGTCGGGGTCAGGGGATCGAGGTCGGGGTCAGGGTGTCGAGGTCAGGGGTCGGGGTCAAGGGTCAGGGGTCTAGGTCATGTGGTCGGGGTCAGGGGGTCGGGGTCAGGGGTCTAGGTCATGGGGTCAGGGGGTCGGGGTCAGGGGTCACCCTCTTCCCTGCAGCAGCCTCACTGTGTCCTTGCTGCAGATCCCGAAGCCCAGCGGCGTGAAGAAGGGCTGGCAGCGAGTTTTCGCCGTGGCGTCGGACTGCAAGCTTTTCCTCTACGACATTCCGGAGGGGAAGTCGACCCAGCCGGGGGTGGTGGCCGCGCTGGTGCTGGACCTCAGGTGAGTCCAGGTCCGGCTCATTTACACAGCTGGACCTCAGGTGAGTCCAGGTCCGCTCATTTACACAGCTGGACCTCAGGTGAGTCCAGTCCGGCTCATTTACACAGCTGGACCTCAGGTGAGTCCAGGTCCGGCTCATTTACACAGCTGGACCTCAGGTGAGTCCAGGTCCGGCTCATTTACACAGCTGGACCTCAGGTGAGTCCAGGTCCGGCTCATTTACACAGCTGGACCTCAGGTGAGTCCAGGTCCGGCTCATTTTTAAAGCTCTTTACAGCAAATGACATTCAAACACAACTTCAGAAACACTTTGAAACTAGATGCTGCTGCAGGTGAAGCCGAGTCGTCTGACCTGCAGAGACGAGTCGGTCCATAACTTAGGACCATGACAGAGAAGCCCTGTCCCTCTCAGCTTCCTGTCCCTCTCAGCTTCCTGTCCCTCTCAGCTTCCTGTCCCTCTCAGCTTCCTGTCCCTCTCAGCTTCCTGTCTTCCTCTCAGCTTCTGTCCCTCTCAGCTTCCTGTCTGTCCTCTCAGCTTCCTGTCCCTCTCAGCTTCCTGTCTGTCCTCTCAGCTTCCTGTCTGTCCTCTCAGCTTCCTGTCCCTCTCAGCTCCTGTCCCTCTCAGCTTCCTGTCTGTCCTCTCAGCTTCCTGTCCCTCTCAGCTTCCTGTCCCTCTCAGCTTCCTGTCTGTCCTCTCAGCTTCCTGTCTGTCCTCTCAGCTTCCTGTCCCTCTCAGCTTCCTGTCCCTCTCAGCTTCCTGTCCCTCTCAGCTTCCTGTCTGTCCTCTCAGCTTCCTGTCCCTCTCAGCTTCCTGTCTGTCCTCTCAGCTTCCTGTCCCTCTCAGCTTCCTGTCTGTCCTCTCAGCTTCCTGTCTGTCCTCTCAGCTTCCTGTCCCTCTCAGCTTCCTGTCTGTCCTCTCAGCTTCCTGTCTGTCCTCTCAGCTTCCTGTCCCTCTCAGCTCCTGTCCCATCTGACTTCCTGTCCTCTCAGCTTCCTGTCCCATCTGACTTCCTGTCCTCTCAGTTTCCTGCCCTCTCACTTCCTGTCCTCTCAGCTCCTGTCCCACTGAGCTTCCTGTCTGTCCTCTCAGCTTCCTGTCTGTCCTCTCAGCTCCGTCCTCTCAGCTTCCTGTCCCTCCTCAGCTCCTTCCCTCTCAGCTTCCTGTCCTCTCAGCTTCCTGTCCAATCCAGTCAAAATAAAACTGGATCACTGTTCAAATGCTGCGAAAGAAAACATTAACTGCTGCATCGCCTTAAATGATAAAAACTGGACTGAACCACGGCTCTGATTTGGCTGTCCACCTTAAAACACTGTCCACCTTAAAACCACTGTTCACCTTAAAACCACTGTCCACCTTAAGACCAAGATCTGTAATAACAGGTTTAAAATGAACCTCCAAAGGTCACAGGTCAGCAGAGGACGACTCACAGGAGCCACTGGGTCCAACACCATGACCTGTGTTTTCATTACAGTTGAACCAGTTCAGGGCCAACAGAGCCAAATATCACCTAGACAAGCAGGAGCTGTTTGCTGAGCAGCTTCATCTCTGACTCTGTGTTTCCGTTCTTCAGAGACGAAGATCTGTCCGTCAGCTCAGTGTTGGCGTCGGACGTGATCCACGCCACCAGGAAGGACGTCCCCTGCATCTTCAGGGTAGGAAACCCCGCCTGCATCGGGCCGCCGCCGCCGCCGCCGCCGCCGCCGCCGCCGCCGCCGTGTCCTAACTGTCGCTGATGCAGGTGACGTCGTCGCAGCTGAGCTCGCAGTTCTCCTCGGTGTCGCTGCTGGTGCTGGCGGAGAGCGAGGAGGAGAAGAAGAAGTGGGTCCGGGTTCTGGAGAGCCTGCAGAGCATCCTGACCAAGAACCAGCTGAAGAGCCAGCAGGTCCACGTCCTGCAGGAGGCGTACGACGCCTCGCTGCCCCTCATCAAGTCGGCCCTGTGCGCCGCCGTGCTGGGTCAGTGCCGCACGCTCTGTGATGTCACTTCCTGTTACACCTTTTGAACCAAAAATGTCCTGTTTTCTTGCCGTTTTGAGTTTGGAAATACAAAATATTCAAAACATTGTGAAACTTGGTCCAGAAAAAAAAACATTTTTTCACAACTAAAAATCTGAAAAATAGTTTTTTAAATGTGATTTAAACTTCAGTACCTGCATCAGTTTGGATGTAAAGTTCGTCTTCATGCTGATGACATGTTGCTCTTGGTCTGATTGTGATCTTCTTGTCTTCTGCGCAGACCGGGAGAGAATCGCCCTGGGGACAGAAGACGGCTTGTTCATCGTCGAGGTCACCAGAGACGGTGAGTCCCGACGTTTAGAACAGCTCCAGGTTTTACTCTCCCAGTCCTTCAGTCGTCCCAGTCCGTTCCAGTCCGTTCCAGTCCATTCCAGTCCGCCCTCCGTCCCATCCGTTCCAGTCCGTCTCGGGGCAGAAGGAAAGTCATCCTGAAAACGGACCTGCTGGCTGTTTGGACCTGAAACGTGCAGGAACCAGAGCGAAGCTGACAGACGGGGCAGCATCATGCTGGGGGTCCAGGTCTAACTGGGTCCATTCCAGCTGGACTTCGGACATCCAGATCAGGGTTTCCCCCATAAACTCGCTCAGCCCGGCGGTCCAGTCGGTCCTCCGTGTTTTTGTGTTAAAAGATGTTGAGTTGACAGGAAATGCAAAAGTATTGCTGTGTAATTATATGTTACGGGTAAATATCTCCAGTGAAATGATATTTAAACCCACAATTAGTCTAAAAACAACAAACTTGAACTTCAGTTTAATCCACATTAAGTCAGCAGCTCCATCAGGACTTCAGGCCCCATAAACACTAATATATAAAACAGACACAGATACATAAATGTAACATTTGTTTATTGAGATTATCAATGTTGTTAAATTTGATTCAATTGTTTAGGCTACATAAACTAAAAGATTTTAAATTGTTTAACATTTAGATCCAAGATTTTAAGGACTTGGCAAGTTTACTTTGTAAAACTTAAAAAACAATATTCATAGTTAGATTGTTTTGTTACATAGCATAGCATAGCAACAATCTGATGCTGGGAGTTTATCTTTGAATTCACAAATACCTTTTCTAGGCTGGACAGTTAAACTTCTCCCATATTTCACTAAATCAAACACAGAAGCTGTTAGAGCTGCTGATGGTTTTGGCAGCAAAAGGGGCCCATAAGTCAGATTCTGCTCCAGGCCCCATCCAGCCTTGGACCGGCCCTGTAACCTGAGCAACAAACGGAGATTTAACTCAATGCTGCTAATGTGGCTTTAGTAGCTCTAACATTTAGAGTCTGTTGAGTTTTTAATAAGAGTCACAGAAACTATTCTGGTTGGTGGAGTTTCTCAGATCTGTGTGAATTAACTCTAAGTAGGAAACGCATTTCAAATGGTTTGATGCATCTGTAACCGGAAAAATAACACTAAAAATAATAACATAATGTAAAACCAGCGTGACTCAGAGCAGAGCATTAAAGCTGAACCTGCATGATGAGGTTAGCTTAGCGCTGCTCGTTATCCGCAGGCAGAAACATGGCAGACAGACGCAGAGCCACAGGCTGAGCAGCGAGTTGACATGGAAACGCTGCATATAATTGTTGGTTCACAAACATAAATCATTCTCACTCCACAACGAGCCTCTGAATTCACTACAAGTTGTTCCTGCGGTTCACATGGAGCTACAACCAGAGCAAACGGCTGGTTTTAAACTCTGACCCAGCAGAGGGTCATAGTTCCTCACTGTGGGTTGATATAAACATCCATACAGGTCAGCCTGAGTCCAGTTGGACTGAAGGGAGGCGGCGGCTGTGATTGGTCCACAAACTGTCGGTTTAAATGCATAAACTATAAACATATTATCAATTTATCCTTTAGGAATCAATCTGCTCTGCTGCTGACATGCTAAGACAAAACAGACGCTTTCAGCCCGGCTAAAAAAAAAGAAGCAATTTTCTTCTCTTTTTCCCCCTAGAAACGTAAACAAGCAGCGCTCAGCCTGGCGGTGGGGCTGGTAAAGCCTGGTGGGCCGCCAGGCTGATGATGCACTGGGGGAAACCCTGCAGAACCAGCAACAGAGGCCTGAAGGGCTCGTGGCGGTTGTCTGTGTTGCAGCGGTTCTATGTTCTGATGTCTGCTGCAGCCGGTTCTGATGGTCTGTCAGGTTCTGATGGTCTGATGGTTCTGCTGCAGCCGGTTCTGATGGTTCTGCTGCAGCCGTTCTGAGGGTTTTGTTGCAGCGGTTCTGATGGTCTGCTGCAGCGTTGTGTTCGAGTCTGCTGCAGCCGTCTGATGTTCTGATGGTTCTGCTGCAGCCGGTTCTGATGGTTCTGCTTGCAGCCGTCTGTGGTTCTGATGGTTCTGCTGCAGCCGGTCTGATGTTCTGATGGTTGCTGCAGCGGTTGATGGTTCTGCTGCAGCCGGTTCTGATGGTTCTGATGGTTCTGCTGCAGCCGGTTCTGATGGTTCTGCTGCAGCCGTCTGATGGTTCTGATGGTCGCTGAGCGTTCTGATGGTTCGATGTCTGCTGCAGCCGGTTCTGATGGTTCTGATGGTTCTGCTGCAGCCGGTTCTGATGGTTCTGCTGCAGCCGGTTCTGATGTTCTGATGGTTCTGCTGCAGCCGGTTCTGATGGTTCTGATGGTTCTGTTGCAGTCATCGTCCGGGCCGCCGACAGTAAGAAGGTTTACCAGATCGAACTGATTCCCAAGGAGAAGATGGTGGCTCTGCTGTGCGGCCGGAACCGGCAGGTCCACTTGTACCCGTCGGGGGTTCTGGACGGCGCCGAGTCGTCCTTCGACACCAAGCTGGCAGAGACCAAGAACTGCCAGGTTCTGACCACCGGGCTGCTGCGACCCGGAGGCCCCGCCTGCCTGCTGGCCGCCGCCAAGCGCCAGGTCAGAGCCGCCGCCGCCGCCCCGGCCCGGCCCGGCCCGGCCCGGCCCGTTCTGACCCCCGGTTCCCCCCCCCCCCCTGCAGGTCCAGTGCTACGAGATCAGCCGGGCCAAGCCGTACCACAGGAAGCTGTGGGAGGTGCAGGCGCCGGGCCCTGTCCAGTGGCTGGGCATGCTGCGGGAGCGGCTGTGCGTGGGCTACGCGTCCGGCTTCGCGCTGCTGGCGCTGCAGGGCGAAGCGTCGCCCGTCAGCCTGGCGAACCCGGCCGACCCGTCCCTGGCCTTCCTGGCCCAGCAGCCCATGGACGCGCTGCACGCCCTGGAGGTCGGCGCCGCCGAGCTGCTGCTCTGCTTCAGCCAGCTGGGCGTCTACGTGGACGGGCAGGGCCGGCGCTCCCGGACCCAGGAGCTGATGTGGCCGGCGCCGCCGCTGGCCTGCTGTAGGTCCACCATGATGATGATGATGATGATGATGATGTCACAGCTTGCTCCAGTTACAGATTATCAATAAACGACATCCTGATGAATATTTAGCACTTTAAAGGTTCAAAGCGGCTCTGGAGACGAGCAAACTACAGATTAGAAGTGATAAATTAATCAAATGGAGATTATTGATCTGTTAATTGATTTATTGCTTATTGTAACAGGCCTGTTGCTGCTCTTAAAGGGCCGGAACACACTGATAAAACAATAAGCAAACCTAAATATCCATCACACCTCCAGGATGTCAGAATAGTTTTTCTCTAATGATCTACACTCTAAAAAGTGTTTTTGGGCTTAAGTTCATCTTATGGACTTATTTACATTAATTTAACTTAATGCTGTTGCTATGCCAACTTACTTTTTCCTGATCATTTAACTCAAAACTAACACCAAATAGTTGAACCAACAAGCAATTCAATTAAGTTTCTCCAACTTAATTTATTAAGTTTAACCAATTATCCATAAACTTAATTGAATTGCTTGTTACCTGTGGAAGCATTTCAATTAAGTTGGTTCAACTTTGTTTTTTTAGTGTAGAAATATTAGCAAGTCACTTTGCAGCATATTGACTGTAAATATGACATTTTTCAGCAGCTTCACACATGAAATGATTAAAAATCACCAAATAACAGGAAGTTCTCCGCAGTTCTTAGTCTGATGGTTTCATTAGACGCATGGTGGTGGCAGCGTCATGCTGTGGGATGGTTCATTCCTGTCTCTGGTCTTCAGGCTCGAACTCGACCCACCTGACGGTTTACAGCGAGTACGGAGTGGACGTGTTCGACATCCACACCACCGAATGGGTCCAGACAATCTCCCTGCGCAAGGTAACCAATCAGAGCTGGGCTCGGCTCGGCCAATCGGGGCTCGGCCAATCAGCGCTGACCTGGCTCTCTCCCCAGTTCCGCCCCCTGAACGCTGAAGGGACGCTGAACCTGCTGAGCTCAGAACCGCCTCGCCTGGTTTACTTCAGCAACGCCTCGTCAGGTAAAAACACCGACCCGGACCGGGACCAGAACCGGGACCAGAACCGGGACCAGAACCGGACAGACCGGGACCAGAACCGGCTGACGGCGCTCTGTCTTGGCAGAGGGAGACCTCACCATCCCGGAGACGTCGGACCACAGCAGGAAGCTGATGGTTCGGACTCGCAGCAAGAGGAAGTTCCTGTTTAAGGTTCCAGAAGAGGAGCGGCTCCAGCAGAGGAGGTGAGTCGGATCCCCAGAACCAGGAAAGGTTCTGTTGAGTGGGCGGTTCCCTCGGACGCTCCGTCTGCGCCAAGTGTTTGATTAAGAACTGACAGTGTGGAGTTAAAGTGACGGTGAGCTACAGGGAAACTTCATCACCGTTCAGACAGTGAACGAGTGAGGAAGCCTGTCATCTAAGCCCCGCCCCTCTGCTTCCTGTAGAGCCTTTCATCGTTAAGCCCCGCCCCTCTGCTTCCTGTAGAGCCTGTCATCTAAGCCCCGCCCCTCTGCTTCCTGTAGAGCCTGTCATCTTTAAGCCCCGCCCCTCTGCTTCCTGTAGAGCCTGTCATCGTAGGCCCCGCCCCTCTGCTTCCTGTAGAGCCTGTCATCTAAGCCCCGCCCCTCTGCTTCCTGTAGAGCCTGTCATCTTAGCCCCGCCCTCTTGCTTCCTGTATAGTCGTCCTCGTTAAGCCCCGCCCCTCTGCTTCCTGTATAGTCGTCCTCGTTAAGCCCCGCCCCTCTGCTTCCTGTACAGTCGTCCTCGTTAAGCCCCGCCCCTCTGCTTCCTGTATAGTCGTCCTCGTTAAGCCCCGCCCCTCTGCTTCCTGTACAGTCGTCCTCGTTAAGCCCCGCCCCTCTGCTTCCTGTTGTCAGGGAGATGCTGCGGGACCCGGAGCTCCGGTCCAGGATGATCTCCAACCCGACCAACTTCAACCACGTGGCTCACATGGGACCAGGAGACGGCATGCAGGTCCTGATGGCATCCTCCCCCTGGTAACCCACTCTCCTCCTCCCCTCTCTCTCTCCTCCTCCTCCTCCTCCCTCCTCCCTCCTCCTCTCCCTCCTCCTTCTCCTCTCTCCTCCTCCTCCTCTCCTTCCTCCTCTTCCTCTCTCCCTCCTTCCTCCTCTCTCCTCTCCTCCCTCCTCCTCCTCTCTCCTCCTCCCTCCTCCTCTCTCCCCTCTCCTCTCCTCCTCTCCTTCTCCTCCTCTCCTCTCTCCTCCTCCTCCTCCTCCTCCCTCCTCCTCCTCCTCCTCCTCCTCCCTTCCCCTCTCCTCCTCCTCCTCTCTCCTCCTCCCTCCTCTCTCTTCCTCCTCCTCTCTCTTTCCTCTCCTCCTCTCCTCCTCCTCCTCCTCCTCCTCCCTCTCCTCCTCTCCTCTCTCCTCCTCCCTCTCTCCTCCTCCTCCTCCTCTCCTCCTCCTCTCCTCTCTCCCTCCGTCCTCTCCTCCTCCTTCCCCTCTCCTCTCCTCTCCTCCTCCTCCCTCCTCCTCCTCTCCTCCTCCTCCTCCTCTCCTCCTCCTCCCTCCTCTCCTTCCTCCTCCCTCCTCCTCCCTCCTCCTTCCTCTTCCTCTCCATCCCGCCCTTCCTCTCAGCCTCCCTCCTCTCTCTCCTCCTCCTCCTCCTCCTCTTCCCCCTCCTCCTCTTCCTTCCCTCTCCTCCTCCTCCTCCTCCCCTCCTCTTCCTCCTCCTCCTCACTCTCCTCCTCTCCTCCTCCTTCTCCTCCTCCCCTCTCCTCTCCTCCTCCTCCCCTTTTCCCTCCTCCTCCTCCTCCCTCCTCTCCTCCTCCTCCCTTCCCCTCTCCTCTCCCCTCCCTCCTCCCCCCCTCTCTCTCCCTCCTGTCCCTCCTCTCCTCCCTGCATGTCATGTTCTCCTCTCACAGCTCTAGTCATCACTGACTCCTCCTCTCTTCTTTCCTTCCTCCTGCTCCTCCTCTTCCTCTCTGTTCAGGTCGGTGACCTCACCTCCCTCTCTCCCTCCCCGTCTCCTTCTCCCTCCTCCTCCTCCTCCCGTCACACCCTCATCTCCCCCCCCTCCAACTTTGAGCACATCTATCACATGACGTCGGCATCGGCCGGCGCCTTCTTGCAGAAGGAGGCCTCGTCTTCCTGCTCCTCCCAGCAGAGCCTCCTGCAGCCTTCCTCCTCCTCCTCCTCCTCTCCCTCCATCTCCTCTCTGGGAAGGGTAGGCAGCTGCTCTCCTCCTCCTGCAGCTTCAGGGAAGCGACTAACCCGGAGCGATCGAAGGCGACCCGAACGCTGCGGCCTCATTTTTACCGGGGTCGCCATAGCAACGGGGACGCAGAACTGGTTCTGAACCCGGTTCCCTCAGAACCGCCCAGAATTCAGCTAATCTGCTTTAAAAAGACGCTTTTAGCTTAAATATTTTACTCAAATTGTCCAATTTAGAGCTGAGATTAATGAGAGCTTTATTGACGTGCCTGAAATTAATCAGTAATATTACCATATTTTTGTTGCTTTTGGATTTAAATCTTGCTGTGATGTTGCGGCTCAGAGTCGCTGCTGGAGCCCAGCCTGGATTTCGGTCGGTCACCGCGTCTCTCTGCTTCTGTCTGCAGAGCGTGATGCCCTCCGGCCAGGACGAGCCAATCAGAGACAAGCCCCGCCCACTGTCCAGCATCTCCCGGCAGCACAGGAGCAAGTCGCACATCACGCGCACGGCGTCAGGTGAGAACCCGCCACGTCGCCGCGGCAACGCAGAGGGAAGCATCAGCCCGAGACGCCGCCGCCGCCGCCGCGCGTTGCTCACGCTTCTGTTTGTTGGTCCAGATTTCAGCTCAGGAGCTTCAACACGCGGCGCCTCTGAGCCGGACCTGGACCTGGACCGAGAGGTAAAACCACCACCAGCTTTCCCAAAGGCAGGGGGTCCAAAGTGTGGCTCCTGGGCCGTTTGTGGCCCCCTGGAAGGTTTTAAGTGGCCCAACAACACGTCTGTTTTTTATTGTTTAGGATGAGATTTTCACAGACAAAATGTTTGGCACAACAATTTATTTATTTATCAGGTTTCACAAACATACGGCAACCTTTACTTAAAAGTAAATTCTCTCTCAGTAAGTTGATTAATGCAGGAAGTAGTTTAGAAGACGGAGTTACTCCAAAACAGAAACGATCCAACCAAAACCGGTAATCCTCTCCTGTAATAGACATTTTTATGTTTTAGATCCTCCTGTTCAGTTTTTGGCTAAAGCTAACTGCGCTAGCCTAGCCGTAAACATTAGCTCCACTTTTTCTACATTCTTGGAAAAGTGACTCAGTCAGACCCTTCGTCTCTGGATCTGGTTTTTATGATCAATAAAGTTTGTTCCCATTTACCAGAAACTAATGTGCCAAATTGAAGCCCAGCAGATGATATCGCCCTCTACAGGATCAGACCTGTCATTACACGCCTGCAGGAAGCCGCTTCAGGAAATGGTTCTTTGCTGGTTTCACTTTTTTTAGCTGTTGGGTTTTGCTTACTCTGTCGCTAATTTAGCATAATTAACTACAGTAAACATGAAGGACATCAGGAGATTTTAAACTGTTGCATTCTGGGTAAGGAACATGACAGGAAACGGAACTGGTGCGCACAGACTTCAAAATAAGAGCATGAATATAAACTTTACTCAAATGAAAGTTTACAAAACTTCAGAAATTATCAGGAAAAACTGTTTTTACATGAAGCTAAGTGAATGTTTTCAATGTTTAAGCTAAAGTAGCGCCGTTAGCGGGTTAGCAGTTTCTAAAACTCAGTTCATTTAGTGAATTTTTGCTCTGATGATTTTGTGATTGTCATCATTCTCTCTCTCTCTCGCTCGCCCAGCCGGACTCGGACTCCACCAAACACTCGACCCCCTCCAACAGCTCCAACCCCAGCAGCCCCCCCAGCCCCAACTCCCCCCACCGCAGCCAGCTCACCCTGGACGGCCTGGAGATGGAGCCCTAGGCCCCGCCCCTTGCACACCTTAGGCCCCGCCCACCTGCTGGGGGGCGGGGCCTGTCGAACGGACTGAAGACGGGCAGTTTAGCTTTTCCTTTGAGGATTTTATCATGACAGAGTGAGTCTGAGGTTACTGCTGCTTTTACCTGCTGGGAAGCCCCGCCCCTTTCCCCGCCCCTGGGACCAGTCACTTCCTGTTCTTCCTCTTCTGTATTAAAAACTCTTTCCATGTGTTAGCCGCTCAGACGGACGGGAGGTCTCACTCTGAGGAGAAAAAGAAAAACACTGTATTAATTATTTTAAAGTTTTGTTAAGCTTGCACATCATCATCATCATTGTTGTTGTTGTAGGAGAAAAATAATCTTTGATTTGTAAATGATGATCTTTACTCTTCCCCCCCCCCCCATTCACCACCTTTAATCTGGCTCCGCCCCCTGGCTCCGGACAGGTAGCAGGGGGCGGAGCCACACCTGGACACTACTGCTTTTACTTCTTCCAGAATCAGTTAAGGAATATTTGTAATGATGAAATAAATGTTTAGCAGCCAAAAAGCCACAATAAAGAACCAGAGGAGAGTCTGAGTGAGTCTCACCTGTACAGGTAACAATCAGTGGAATCCTCCATGAACCGACACAGACGGTCTAGTTAAAGTATTTACACCGGCAGGATTTCTGGGACCTGTCTGACAACACGAAGCAGGCTGGGAACGCTTCGCTCCGTTTCTAAACTGCTGGCACTTCAGGAGACATTTTATTTTCTTATTTATTACTAAAACATTCATTTAAGACCTAAAACTCAAATTATATTTCATAATTATGACATAAAACTCACGATTACAACGTTTATCTTTGTAATTAAGACATTAACAACTTGTAGTTTGGCGATCCCTACATGAGAACTTGTAGTTGCATTTTCCTGTTGGGCTTTTATTTTTTTAATTCTTGGCATGAATGGGTTTTCATATTCAACAATAAGAGAGAGAGACTGAGGGAAAATATCAAACAAAACGCTAAAGGTGAATGAATCAGGTGAAGCCGGTTTAGTGGAAGGAGGACAGGTGAGGTCAGGAAACATCCCATCAGAACCGTCTCAGCTGGGCTGAACAGAACCAGAATCGGATCAAAGTAAAGTTTTGATTTTGTGTGGAGAAACGAGCTGAAGTTCCCACTGGGAGATGAGCTGCTGGTTCTGGTCCCAGTCCAGCGGGTCGACCAGAACGTCTCAGACCCTGGAGTCGTTTCGGTGAGATAAAAACCTGGAGCTCGTCGTGTCGCCAGGCTGAGCTACTCTGAGCTTCTTCTGGAAAGTTGAGTGGAAGGACAACAAAGTTCTGGATGAAGATTCACCCAATAACAGCAGGTGGATTTATTTTCAACACTTTATTTGTTGTAAAAATGATAATTTCTTCTTCCTTTCATGATAATTTTCCTGTGAACTGATGAGGATGTGAAACTTCTCATCATTTGGTGATTAAAACATGTTCTGACAAACTGAACGTGAGTTGCTCAAAGCGGAAATCATGCCTTGTTGCCATGGCAACGCCGCATTTTTTTTTCCCCCTTTCGTCGGTTTCAGGTCACGTATCAATGATTAATTTGGCCCTGCGGCGTGTCTGACAGGCGCGTTAATCATTGATTAGGCGGCGTGTGTTCGGCCAATCAGAGCGCGGCCTGGGGCCGGAAGCGACAGGCCGGCCAATCAGAGCGGAGCGGAGAGGGAACCGGGTCAGACCGAGTCAGAACCGGTCAGAACCAGAGCTGCTGGAAATAAATGATCAAATTCAGGTTTCAAAGGAAACTTCGTCAGTTCTGAATGATTTCCGTCTGAACTCAGTTTGACCTTGACATCCGCTCTCTCTCTCTCACACACACACTCACACACCACACCTTCTCACACACACACACCTCACACACACACTCACACACTCACACAGTCACACACACACACTCACACACACACTCACACACTCACACCTTCTCACACACACACACCTCACACACACACTCACACACTCACACAGTCACACACACACACTCACACACACACTCACACACACACTCACACACACACACCTCACACACCACACACACACACCACCCACACACACACACCTCACACACACACTCACACACCACACACCACCTCACACACCACACCTCACAACACACTCACACACTCACACAGTCACACTCACACACACACTCACACACACACCACCACACACACCTCACACACACACACCTCACACACACTCACACACTCACACATCACACTCACACACACTCACACACACACTCACACACACACTCACACACACACACCTCACACACTCACCACACCACACACACACCTCACACACTCACACACCACACTCAACACACACCTCACACACTCACACACACACACACACACACACCTCACACACCACACACACACCACACACACACACCTCACACACTCACACACACACTCACACACACACACCTCACACACACTCACACTCACACACACACTCAACACACACACTCACACACACACTCAACACACACACACACACACACACTCACACACACACACCTCACACACACACTCACACTCACCACACACTCACACACCTCACACACTCACACACACACACTCACACACACACACCTCACACACTCACACACACACACACCACACACACACACACTCACACTCACACACACACACACACACCTCACACACTCACACACCACTCCACACACACACACCTCACACACACACTCACACTCACACACACACTCACACACACACTCACACACACACTCACACACCACACCTCCACACACACACATCACACACACACACTCACACACTCACACACACACCACACACCACTCACAACACACACTCACACACCACACACACACACCCACACACACACACCACACACACACACTCACACACCACTCACACACCACACACACACACTCACACACACACACTCACACACACACTCACACATCACACATCACACTCACACACACACTCACACACACACACCTCACACACACACACACTCACACAGTCACACTCACACACACACTCACACACACACCACACACACACCACACCACACATCACACCACACCACTCACACACTCACACACACACTCACACACACACTCACACACACACCTCACACACACACTCACACCACACATCACACTCACACACACACTCACACACACACTCACACACCACACACCACTCACACACACACACCTCACACACTCACACACACACCACACACCACACCACACACACTCACACACACACTCACACACACACACCCACACACCACACACACACTACACACACACACCTCACACACACACACTACACACACACCACCTCACACACACTCACACACACACTCACACACACACACACACACACACACACACACACACACACACACACACACCTTCTCACACAGTCAGTCTGTGGTTTGCGTGTGAAGAAGCGGCTGGATGTTTAACCTGCGGCGGATTTGAATAAAAACGTTGCAGGTTTGCAGCAAACAGGAAACAGTTCAGCAAAAGTTCAACTGACTTCTTCAGATCTGTGACGTCATATTTATTTAGATAAAATCATTTAGATTTTCATCACTTTACAAAACGTTTTAATTTTGGTTCATTAAAGTTTAGTTTTAATTCAGTTTTAATTATTTCATGTTTCATAATCATGACTTTAAATCACAACTTATTTTATGACTTATTTTATTTTGGTAACTGGTTTTAAAATGTGTAATTACAACTTTTATTTGTTTTGGTTTACAATAAACTGACATATTGCTTTAAATGTAATCAGGTTACAAACATCCTGGGGTCAAAGTTCAGTTTTTAATTTCATGTTTTATCCCAGAAGAACTCGTCCTTCCGGTCGACCCGGTTCTACTGGACCCAGAACATCCGAGTCCAACCAGCCGGTTCCCCTCCCGGCCTGTGGCGGCGCTGCACCCAGAACCACCGAGAGCAACTTCCTGCTTCACCAGATGGAAACAAGATGGAGGATTTTCTCTTTCTGCTGCTAGCGCTAGGCTAGCATGTTAGCTTTGGTTGGATTTACCCAGAATGCCCTGCTCCGTAGTCCACTTCCTGCTTCTGGAGCGTCTCCGGTCCACTTGGTGTTCACATATCAAACCGAACCAGAGTTCAGTTTCCCTGACGGACCGGAGGCCGGTGGCGCATGCGCAGCAGGCGCCGATGACGTCTTAATGATGTGTAGTTGCTCAGATAAGGTTCACCAGCCGAACTGGAGTCGGTCAAAGACCCGCATCCGGTCCAACCGCTTGTCTCTCGGTGTCGGTTCCGGTTCCGGCGTTCGGTCCGCGGCGCGCCGCCGCGCAGAGCTGCGCCAGTCCGCGGCGGACCTCCGCGCGGACGTTGTTGCTGGACAGGACGTAGAGGACGGGATTGACGGCGCTGTTGACGGTGGACAGACCGAGGGACAAGGTGTAGGCCGAGTACAGCGCGTCCTGCACCCGGCAGGCCGCGTCCGGCGGCGGGGCGAACCGGGCCGCGACGGCCCGGGCCAGCAGCACCAGGTGATACGGGCCGAAGCAGAGCAGGAACAGCAGCACCACGGCCGCCGACAGCCGCCGGACGCGCCGCTTCTGGCCGCCGTCCAGCGCCGCGCTGCGCTGGACGTCGGTCAGGACGCGGCGGTTGGTGGCGGCCAGCAGCAGCAGCGGCAGCAGGAAGCCGATGACGACGCGGGCGTAGCTGAAGCTCGTCACCTTGATGCTGCGGCTCGGCTCGAAGCAGCGCCGGCGGCCCCGGACGGCCCCCTCCCTCATGGTGAAGACCGCGCCGTGGGCCGCGGCCACCAGCGCCACGCCGGCCGCCGTGACGGCCGCGGCGTGGCGCAGCCGCCGCCGGCCGCGGGACTCCAGGCTGTAGGCCACCGCCCAGCACCGGTCGCAGGAGACGCAGCACAGCAGGAAGATGCTGATGTACATGTTGGTGAAGAAGATGTAGCCCGTCAGCCTGCAGAGCGTCGAGCTCCACCGCCACTCGTGGCCGCGGTTGACGTAATCCGCCCACAGCGGCAGCGTCAGCAGGTACGTCAGGTCGCACAGGGACAGACTCCACAGGTAAACGCCGAGCACGTTCTTCCTGCGCACCTGCTGCCAGGTGAGGAACAGAGTCAGCAGGTTGGCGGGAAGCCCGACGACCAGCACGGCGCCGTAGAGCAGCAGCAGCGGCAGCCGGTCCTGCCCGTACGGCGGGTCACAGCCGACCCAGCTCCGGTTCTCCCCGAACCCGCCTGTCACGTTCTGCATGGCGGCCAATCAATGAGTCCGATCACACCAACCGCGGGGTGACGTCAGACATCACACCGTGACGTCAGCATCTGGAGACAAAACCAGGGAAGTTTTGAATCTTCAGCCTGAACCAGTAAAAGTGTTGAATTAACACCCAAAAGTGTCTTTATGGTGTTAAATTCAACACTAGTCACATTAACATTTACACCGGTGTCAGTGTTAAAATGTTAAAAGTAACACCGTGTAGTGTTGATCACAAAACACAATGTGGAGTTAAAAAAGTAAATAATTGACCCACAAGCTGTCAAATAGGCCTGTAGTGATACAACAATCTCACGATACGATACGATATTCTGCCCACGATATGATAATATATATATTGCGATATCGATATTATTATACAGCCCTACTGTCAATATCGATCAAATCCAGTGGAAAATATCCAAAACACACAGAAATGGAAAGTTTAGCTTTTCTTAAAATCATTTCAGTTTTTTTTTTTTGTTTAATTTAACAAAAAAAATGGCTGTCAATCTTTTAACACTTTCAAAAGTGTTACTTTAACACCAGCTGACCTGGACACATATAGACACTTTTGGGTGTTAATTCAACACTGGTATTTTTACTGCTGAGTAAATGCATCTGGAGTTCCCCAAGGCCCAGACCTCCATCCTCTTCAGAGTCTAAACCTGTTTGTTTTTCTTGATGGTTTTTGTTTTTAACTTCTTCCTATCAGCACTTTGAGCGTCTTTGGCTGAAAGGTGCTATAAAATAAAGTTGCCTTGTCTCTGGTTCTTAAGGTTCTTTCATACTGAGCGAAGAATCAGAGCCTGATGACTTCAGAGTCGATCAATATGAACATCGTTCAGAAGTAACGGATCTCAGTGTGAAGTCTTGGCTGTTCCTCTTTATCTCAGCCGAAGTTCCTCTTTCTGCAGCATCACTAACTGAGTCGGTTTGTTCACATGAGCTGAGGCACGTCTGAAACAGGAAACGAGCCGATTTCTGAGGCCGGGTTCACTTTCAGAACCAACCCTGGAGCTCCTGGCGTCTCGCTCTGCTTCATGTCGGTCTGTAGATTAGAGGACCGGCGTTCAGGTCAGACTCACCCGTCTGAATCTCAGTCAGAGGTCAAATGAAGAAGCAGCTCAGCTTTAAGCGAAATTATCTTCATCATTCTTCTGTTATTAAATTTATTTATGTTATTGATATTAAATTTGATTAGTTTCTTTCTGATTTAAGTCAGATTTACCATATTGTGTAGGGCTGATTTGTAGCTAAACAAATATTTAGCTACTAAACTAATTAAATGTTTAATTTGAAGTGAATGAACATTGTGAAAACATGAATTTTTTCTCTAGTAACAGACTAAATAATAGGCCTGTAGTGATACAATAATCTCACGATACGATACACAATATTCTGCCCATGATACGATATATATATCGCGATATTCAGCAAACGATCCAATTCGATACACTTTTGGATTTCTGAAAGGTTTCAGAGGGACAGAGTGATTTTGGTGACATTTTGTGACTGTTATAAAGTTGGATGAATTAATTTAACTGAAAACTGATTAAAAGCTCCAACTACACAATACCTGGTTCTGGTTGGACACAGACTTAAAGTGGACAGCTGGACAAAATGAACCAAAGAAGTGGAGAGAAAACATGTTTCTTTTAGTTGAAACAGTCCAAACTGTAGCTGACATGCATTAGTAAAGTAAATAAAGTGAACCAAGTTCCTGCTCTGAATAGTTTGATACCTTTTTAACCTGAACATCTGAAGGAATCACTCTGAGCCTGATGACCTGGTGAAGCCAGCAGTGAGTGAACAAGGTGATTATACAGCCCTAATATTGTGTCACTTTGGCCACGGCTCACATCCCCCTTCATCAGCTACTGTTGAGGGACGATGTCTTTCAGTTGCTGCTAACCTACAAACACCAAACCGCACAACAGGCTCTAGGAACAATACGGCTCGCCTGTTTTTGTCTGGACACAGGAAGTGAAGGATCCCTGCTGGTTTGTTCTGAGGCCACTGATCGGGTCGCTCTGCGCCAGCCGCTTCGCTAACAACCATCCCTGCATCAGCGCTGAGCTACAGGAGCAGTTAAAACTGGAAAAAGTCTGAAAACTAGAAAACAACCAAGACAGGAAACTATTGAGACGTAAACAGGAGAAGAAGAAGAAGCTACAGGAAGTCCTTCCTGCCCACAGCTTCCAGCACATCTCTGAGAACAAAATGTGAGAAACCAGCTAGTACTTTCCACTAAAACCATTTTCAATTTAATTGATAGAATTTTATGATTTTTATTACAAAGATAAAAAGGTTTGAGCTTAAGAGTGTCCACCTTTCAGACGTCAGCGGCCGACTCATCATTTCTTTGTTTCCACGTTTAGAACCAGGTGACAAACTGACGACAGGAACAACAAGCTGCCTCTGAAAACCTGGTGGGTTTTTTCTGATTCTGCTGGAAACTTTGAGGTCAGATTGTGTGTCAGACAGGATGTGCTTTTATTCTGGCAGGAAGAGTCAAAAACCAGACCAGATTCCTGTTTAAACTGGTTCACTGTGGGTTTATCTCTGCATCCAAACTGGAATTTATTCAACAGATCAGAAAAGGAAACTTTAGCTGACCTAAAGGTGTAAAAACCTCTTCAGAGCAGCAAACAGCTGGTAGTTTATAAATATTCTGGTTGAAGTAATCAGAAACAGGAAACCTGTCCAGTCAGCTAGCAGGTTAAAGGTCGCGAACAGTGGTGGAACCACTGAGTAAAAAGTTAGCTGTCCTAAATATGAACACGAGTTTTACTGATGCTAACACGCTACGTCCACCATGGTATTTACTGAAAGCTAATGAGCTTTGCTAACATGTTATTTACTGAAAGCTAATGTAAATGTAAAGTAACATGGCAGATGATATTTAGCTAAAACTAATTTAGCATAGGCTAATGCTAAAGCGCTGCATCTGGATGAAGGACAGAATCACACATGAAGATGATCACAGAACTTCAGGACGGTTAGGAAGTAAACCTGCTATAGGGTGTGTTCACTTTTTATAGCCCTTATAAACATTCAACCGTCTAAATTCTGACTTTATCTTTTCTTTTATTACGGCAAACGTTTTTGAAATGAATTTAAATAAAGAGCAGCAGCAGTATGGAGCACGGTGGTGGTGCAGTGATGATGTGGGCTTGTTCTGCATCTTCCTGGTCTTCCCATCAGTGAAGCTGTTTTAGGTTTCCTTTCCTATATTTAACTAATATTCAGGTAAAACCACCAGATTCCAATAAGTCTGACAAATAAAACCCCAAATAACTGTAAATGAAGACATTTTACCTTCATTTAATGTCCGTCTTCTTCTTCTCTGGTGTAGCTGGAACGGTTTCTTTAATAAATCCCGGCCGGATCAGTTTTCTGAGGATAAAGAGTCACTCAGCCGTCCGCAGTTTCCTCAATACATGAATAGTGACGGTCGCCTCGTTCCTCTCTGACGGTTCTGGACTCTGATCCTGCAGATACGACACAATGCCGACTCAGAGCCTGGTTCTCGGTGGTTTGAGGACATTTTGTTTCTGCGTCACCGAGTCGTGGGAGTCGTCGGTTCGGTTGCATCACCTCTGAGTCAGAACTTCTGCTGAGGAATGAGCAACATCTTCCCGTAAAGTCCAGCCTGGGGGTCGACCAGCTGCTCTGCTCGGTCATCAGGCTAACGTCTGCTAGCATGGCGGTTCAAGGACAGGAACTACGTGAAACTCCAGCAGCAGCAAATCTGGAGATGATGCCTCTGACTGAAGATGGTTGCTGTGCGGCAGCTTCATGACTGACATGCTAACAATAGCTAAAGAGTAGAGATGATGTCCAGCAGGGAGACGATGGAGTTTTTGACGTTTTATCAGCGCCGCTCTGAGCAGCAGCTCCTGTAACGAGCTCAGCAGCTGGTTGCTGATTGCTGCTGGCTAGTCTGAAGGAGCGGAGTGGGGGAGGAGCTGCGCCTCGGGGGCGGGGCTAAGCCCACCCAGCGTTTTACAGCTGAATGGTTTCCATGGAGATAAACGGATTTCTCAAGGCAACAGGTTTGATTGGATGAGAGAAACTATAAAAAGCAAATTTATCAAGTTCCAACAGAACCGGGCAGAACCCGGCGGTACAGATCACGAGAACTCAGAACGCGGTACCAGACTCACAGCAGAACCTCCAGAACCCGGCGGTCAGATACCAGACTCCAACCAGCAGAACCTCCAGAACCCGGCGGTACCAGACTCACAGCAGAACCTCCAGAACCCGGCGGTACAGACTCAGCGAACTCAGAACACAGCGACTCAGAACCGCGGTACCAGACTCACAGGAACCTCCAGAACCGGCGGTACCAGACTCACAGCAGAACCTCCAGAACACGGGCACGAACCTCCAGAACCCGGCGGTACCAGACTCACAGTGGAGGACAAGCAGAATAACCTGGAGCCCAGTGAGATGATCCACCAGGCCGGATCCTGGTGGTTCTGGTGGTTCTTCTTAAAACCACATTGACCCTCAACGTCTGACCAGATGTGGGAAGTAAAACCAGTAACCAGCTACACAAAGAAACGTTTTGATCAGAACAAAGTATTTTTACTACATCGTACTTTTTACTTTCACTTCAGTAATTTTATTATGGAGCATCAAGACTTTTCTGGCCATGAGGAACATGAGCCCAACCAGACAGACCACAATAATATATATATACAGTTTTTCTTTCTGAAAGCATCATTGTGAAACATTTAATCAGATATTTTATACTGCAGACTTTTTACTTTGGAGTAGAAATATGAATCTGGTCCTTTGCTGTAGTTAAAACACTTACTGATCGTTCGGTTTTGATTTTTAAATTAATTATGTTGGTTTTTCCTCCAAGACTTTTTTCCATCTTCAGGTTAACTTTTCCATACAGAGATTTAATGTTTGTTTCATTAATGGACATTTTATTAACATTTTGTCAAAATGCTTCAGTAAAAGATCCCTGTGATTATGAGCATTAATTCTTGTTTTTATGTAAATAAACCATCAGAAGGTCCTAAATCCTCCATCAGATTCTAAGCTCCATAAATGCGGTTCAAAATCAGTTTATTCCAGTAAATAAATGATCTGATTTAATACCTTTTCTTTACATAACGAGGTAAATAAACTGAAACGATCGTTAATATTTCCTGACGGTAAAAATGTTAATATTCACTGAGCTTCATCTCTTTGTTTCCTCATCATTCCTCAGTTTTATCGACATGAATCTGATCGATCATCCAGGTAAAGACTCACCTGTGAAGCCGCGCGCGGTCCTGAATGAAGCGACACGCGGCTCCCTTCAGAGAGACCGCCTGGTGACGTCACCGCGCGGCCTGGTGACGTCACCGCCCTGCCGCGGCGCCACCTGGCGGCTGCAGCCGGCCCGACCTGCCGGTTACCATGGTGACCGGAGATGACCCGCTTATTTCAACGGTTCTTCCGTTTCCGGGACGGAGGATTTGATCAGAACTGGAGTTTTTTTTATTTTTTAAACTAATACAGCTTCAAAAATTTAAAATATTTCACCAAAGTGCAAATAATTCAAGCTGCAGTATTTAACTTTTGTAAAAAAAAAAAAAAAAGAAAGCACCAAAAAAACAACCAATCAGAGGCAGGAGGCGGGGCTTAGCGCTGTCAGTCAATCAGTGAACGCGCTGCTAAATGTGCGAATCAACTGAAGAGTTTCTGTGTCTAAGCAGATTAGCATAAAATTGAGTGGAAGGAAGACGTGAGAACCAGAGTCATGGCAGGAAATCTGTTCAAACTTCACACAAACTTTAAAAAAATCTGAATTTTCCAGAATTTCTTTCACTTGTAAAACGGCAAAAAATAAAAGCTTAGATATTTTCCTCTGTGTGACGAAATATATGACGTGTTTTATATCTGTGCTACAGACAGAGTCTATTTATGGGACTCTAGATTTCAGAAAATGACCAGTTTGTTTTTGTTAAAAGTCTTATTTTCTGTGAATGTAGCTCTTAAAACAGAAACATTAAAACATTTCAGCACCATATTAAGTATACAGTTGCCACATATACAGTGTTTTCTGTTTCTTCTGCTGAAATGAGTTTGTGGGTTCAGGCGTTCACCTGGGTGAGGCTGCTGCCCTCTGCTGGAGCTCCGACGCCACTGCAGCCGTTATTATCAACCTTTATTCATTTTTCCTTTGCAGTTTTGATTTTAAAAAATCACTTTATTTCTTCATATGTCATGTTTTCTAACAGTTTTCCTTCTATAAGACTCAGACACGGTTAATATGACGTAAACATGGACTCAGAACCGGTTCTGACCCGACTGGACCGGCGCTTTCTGTTGTTACAGTTTTTCTCTTTTTATTTCGGATTTCTGAAGTTTTCCAGGGAAACAGGAAGCTGGCACTGGAGTTTCACAATAAGAGTCCTCAGTTTTTCCATCGGATCTGCTGCGAGAGAAGACCAGGTGAGTGACGTGACCTAAACCGTAACAGGACTTCCTCCTCCTCCTCTTCCTCACCTGGTTGCTTAGCAACTCGTCGATCCTGCGCGCCGCCGCCGACCCGCGCTCCACCCTCTTCCGGTACTCCGCCAGCTGCTGCCGGTCCTTCATGTCTCGGTACGTCTGATTGGCCGACAGGCGGAGGGAAACGTCAGAGCCCCGCCCCCAGCGCTTCCATTGGTTCAAACGGCTACGGAAAGCAGCCAATGGGAGAACTCACGTTGATGACGATGTCGTGGCATTTGTGTTTCTGAGCCAATCCGATCCTGAGCTCCGCGTTGCTAACGAGTCCGACGTATTCCTGTAGGACCTGTTAGCAACCGATAGCGTTAGCATGGAATATGGCAAGACACTTTGACATAAAATCAGTTTAATACGACTACCTGTAATTACATTGTAAATATCTAAGAAAGCGTTTTTACTGTCCAGAATGCGAACTTAAGATATCTTGAATTATGACTAGTTAAAACTAAAAACGAGATCTTGAAATGAGTTGAAGATATGTGAAATATTTTCTCCAGAATCTTTGTAGATATCGTGGATTGAAGCCGACATACAACTCAACAGTAAACGTTACGTTGCTCCCACCAGGCAGGATGTAATTCTGTCAGGTTCCTGTCTGATCCAAAGGTTCTTAACCTTTTCTGAGGAACCAAACCCACCGGTTTCATATGCGCCTTCACTTCTGCAGCGATAAATAAAATATGTTTTTTCTCCCAAATTCAAGACATAGAGGTGACCCAACTAGAGTCTAGTGACCCAACTAGAGTCTAGTTGGGTCACTAGACTAGTTGTGACCCAACTAGATTAGATCACCAAGTCTTATTAAAGGTCGAGTCTCTGAGATCAGGTCTTCAAACTACAGTCAGTGTTTTCAGCAAAGTTTATCTGACTGTCCAGGAACGACCCAAAGTATTTAAAATGTTTCACCAGGTTGGAACTGGAACCACTTTAAGGTCTAGATCATTTAATTAGCTCCACATTCTGAAGAGAATGAAAAATTAACAATGAATAAAGACTTTGCGGTATTCTGATTTATTAATGTAATGATATTAGCTGTGTTTCCACCCCTCACCACTAGAGGCAGCACCAACCCCGAAAAGATGCGACTAAGCAGCAGATTTACACTGAAAGCTACAGAGTTTGGTAAAAACTGTGAGTTTTGCTGAAGTAAATAAAGACACAAGTTCAAATCCCTGCTGAGAGAGAGCCCACAGGCTCCTCCAATCAGAGCTCCTCCAATCAGAGCTCCTCCAATCAGAGCTCCTCCAATCAGAGCTCCTCCAATCAGAGCTCCTCCAATCAGAGCTCCTCCATCACAGTCTCAATCAGAGCTCCTCCAATCAGAGCTCCTCCAATCAGAGCTCCTCCAATCAGAGCTCCTCCAATCAGAGCTCCTCCAATTCATCAGAGCTCCTCCAATCAGAGCTCCTCCAATCAGAGCTCCTCCAATCAGAGCTCCTCAATCAGGCTCCTCCAATCAGAGTCCTCATCAGCTCTCCAATCAGAGCTTTAAGCATCCAATCAGCTCCTAGTATTGGCTAAGCACTGTAACGTGATCCTCTGCAGTAGTGATGTCAAAGCGCGGCGTCATCACGACTTTACACAGGTGAGTCTTTACCTCCGCGGCTCCGCCGAACCCCTGAGGTTCATCGAACCTCAGGTTAAGAACCGCTGGTCTAATCAAATTATAATTAGAGGCAATTTAATCATATGCGGTCATAAGGCAGTGTCGTATATTTTGAATACAAGTGTGATAAAAGCGATTGTATGTGAAAACGGCTTGCCGTAGCCCTGGCTCCGCCCACTCACCTGCGTGGGGGCGGAGTTCTTCTGCAGGATGTCGACGACGCGCTGGAAGCCGAGCGGAGATTTCTTCTTGGAGAAGCCGAGCCAGTTCCTGGAGTGAAACATGGCGTCCACATCGGCCCAGTTCTTCAGCTTGGCCCGCGCCGCCAGCGCCGTCGTGAAGTACTGCTTCTCCGAGATCTGAGGGGCGGCGTGGGCCAGAGGTCAGAGGGCAGAGGTCAGAGGCCAGAGGTCAGAGACCAAAGGGCAGAGGTCAGAGGGCAGAGGTCAGAGGCCAGAGATCCGAGGCCAGACGACCAGAGGCCAGAGACCAGAGGCCAGAGGTCAGAGACCAGAGGCCAGAGACCAGAGGTCAGAGGCCAGAGGTCAGAGACCAGAGGGCAGAGACCAGAGGGCAGAGGCCAGAGGGCAGAGACCAGAGGGGCCAGAGGCCAGAGACCAGAGGTCAGAGGCCAGAGGGCAGAGACCAGAGGGCAGAGACCAGAGGGCAGAGGCCAGAGGTCAGAGACCAGAGGCCAGAGACCAGAGGCCAGAGACCAGAGGTCAGAGACCAGAGGGCAGAGACCAGAGGTCAGAGACCAGAGGCCAGAGGTCAGAGACCAGAGACCAGAGGCCAGAGGGCAGAGGCCAGAGGTCAGAGGGCAGAGGTCAGAGGGCAGAGACCAGAGGTCAGAGGCCAGAGACCAGAGGGCAGAGACCAGAGGTCAGAGGGCAAAGACCAGAGGGCAGAGGTCAGAGGCCAGAGGCCAGAGGTCAGAGGCCAGAGGTCAGAGGGCAGAGGTCAGAGGCCAGAGACCAGAGGGCAGAGGCCAGAGGTCAGAGGCCAGAGACCAGAGGTCAGAGGTCAGAGGGCAGAGACCAGAGGTCAGAGACCAGAGGGCAGAGACCAGAGGTCAGAGGGCAAAGACCAGAGGGCAGAGGTCAGAGGCCAGAGGTCAGAGGCCAGAGGTCAGAGGGCAGAGGTCAGAGGCCAGAGGTCAGAGACCAGAGGGCAGAGGCCAGAGGTCAGAGGCCAGAGACCAGAGGTCAGAGGCCAGAGGCCAGAGACCAGAGGCCAGAGACCAGAGGGCAGAGGCCAGAGGGCAGAGGTCAGAGACCAGAGGTCAGAGGTCAGAGGGCAGAGGTCAGAGGCCAGAGGGCAGAGGCGCACAGAGGTCAGAGGCCAGAGACCAGAGGTCAGAGGTCAGAGACCAGAGGCCAGAGGTCAGAGACCAGAGACAAGAGGCCAGAGGTCAGAGACCAAAGGGCAGAGGTCAGAGACCAGAGACAAGAGGCCAGAGGTCAGAGGCCAGAGGGCAGAGACCAGAGGGCAGAGGCCAGAGGTCAGAGGCCAGAGACCAGAGGGCAGAGGCCAGAGGTCAGAGGCCAGAGGGCAGAGGTCAGAGACCAGAGGGCAGAGGCCAGAGGTCAGAGACCAAAGGGCAGAGGTCAGAGACCAGAGACAAGAGGGCAGAGGTCAGAGACCAGAGGTCAGAGGGCAGAGAGACAACACGCCTCACCTTGAACGTCTGCCGCAGGTTGAGTGGGCTGCTGAAGGTTCCCTGAAGACAGAAACACAGGAAGTTGATCTGGGTCGGCTGAGCTCCAGTTCAACCAGTGGATCCAGGCTGACCTCCGGCTCGCTGTAGTGGTAGAAGCAGCAGTAGTACAGGGTGGTGATGAGCGGCATGTGGAGGATGGAGGCCTTTCTGGGAAACATCTGGAAGACGTCCAGATGTCCGTCCAGCTCCGCCTTCGGTCGGCCGCCTGCAGAACCACAGGGAGAATCAACAGGAGGAGGGGGGAGGAGAGGGAGGAGGGGGGAGGAGGGGGGGGAGGAGGGAGGGGAGGGGGGGAGGGAGGGGGGAGGAGGAGGGGGAGGGGAGGGGGGAAGGGGGGGGGAGAGAGGAGGAGAGGGGAGGAGGGGGAGGAGGGGGGAGGAGGGGGGAGGAAGGGGGGGAGGGGGGAGGAAGGGGGGGAGAGGGAGGAGAGGGGAGGAGGAGGGGGAGGAGGGGGGAGGAGAGGGGAGGAGGGGGGAGGAGGGGGGAGGAGGAGGGTGGAGGGAGGGGGAGGAGGGTGGAGGAAGGGGGAGGAGTGGCAGCAGGTCACTGGGTTATTAACTCTTTGCTTCACTCGCCTCAGGTGCTTAAATCTTACAGTGCAACAGAATAACTGCTAATATTCATCTGACCACTTGGGGGCGCCAGTCTAATATTCATGGTGACCAGTCAGAACCAGTGTAACCCGGTTCTGACCCGGTTCTGACCTCGATGATGATCTGCCGCTCCAGCAGGGTGTAGTGATCCTGGACATGATTTCCATCTTCGCCGCCGAACTGGAGGCTGGAAACCAACGAAACTCATGAGAACGTAAACAAACAAGCAAACAAGCAAACAAGCAAACAAACAAGCACTTCCTGAGTTATTCATCATTTCCTCCCCCCTCCTCACCTGAGGCAGCTCTTCAGGAAGTCCCGCCTCTTGTTCTCATCCGCTATGTTCTTGTAGTCTTTATACTGCAGCAGCTGTTACCATGGAGACAGACAGTCGTCCGTCTCTAACGAGCGTTTATCATTACCATAAACAAAATGAAGAGCAGACCCCACAACGGAAATACGGCGGCCATCTTGGAGAGGTCATGCTCCCTGCTTGGCTAAGCTAACAGCAGAAGATGCTTCAGCACAGCTGGATGTTTCTGTTCAACACTGAGACTGTTTAGAATCTCAGTAGTTTGTAAAAACAAAAACATTCTGTTAATCCGACTAATAAACATAATGAATCATCAGTTGATCCAATTCAAAAATACTTTTAAAGAAAACAAACACGTCCTCACACACATGGTTATAATAGCTGAGTGAATTTGATCTATGAATGATTAAATGTGTTATCTGCCAAGCAGAAAACACAGAGTAGAGCAGTCGACCTCTCCAAGATGGCCGCCCTGCAGCAGGTCAGCCTGCATGAAGGGTCTACTGCTTACAGCGGACGACTTACAGCGGCTTCGTCCGTCCGGCCAGTGCCCTGAGGAGCAGAAGAAGAAGAAATGAGATGCAAACCAACAAACAGAGATTCCAGGTGAGTCCAGACCTCAGCAGCTCCAGCAGCAGCCTCTGCTCTCGGCTCTCTGTCAGGTAGTGGATGAAGTGCCTCAGCGCCGTCTGCCTGGACTCCAGCTCCCGGAATAAAACCTCTGAGCAGGAAAACCCAAACAGGGAGAAAGTGACATTCAGCCAGCGGCAGCAGAACCGACAGACTCACCTTTACTCAGCGTCCTCTTCAGGTAGATCAGAACCTGCAAACACAAACAGCTTCAACAAGTCGGCAGGACGTTTTCACTCTACTACTAAATCAGCTGACGATTATTTCAATAGCTAGTTGCGATTAATCGTGATTAATGTGATAATCACAATTAATCACATTAGTTGTGATTAATCACAACTAATGTGATTAGTCACGATTAATCATGACTAATGTGATTAATCACAACTAATGTGATTAATTGTGATTAATCACGATTAATGTGATTATTCACATTAATCGTGATTAATCACATTAGTTATAATTAATCGTGCTTAATCACATTAATCATGATTAATCACATTACTCGTGATTAATCACATTAGTCGTGATTAATCACATTAATCGTGATTAATCACATTACTCGTGATTAATCACATTAGTCGTGATTAATCACATTAATCGTGATTAATCACATTACTCGTGATTAATCACATTAGTCGTGATTAATCACATTAATCGTGATTAATCATGACTAATGTGTTTAATCGCATTAATCGTGATTAATCACGATTAATGCACATGATTAATCGTCTCAGCCTTCCTATTAAACCATCTAAAAGTTTTTGCTTCAGGAATGTCAGCCTTAATTTAGATACATCTTCTAAAATATTGCTCCGAATTAAGATATGCTAACATAAAACACAACTGTTAGCCTTGGTTAGCATTTTACTTCCACATCTGGTTTATTTTTATGATTCATGACCAGTGGAGACATGTTGGTGTATAAAACTGAATCATATTTTTAAAAAAATACAGCAAAATGTTCAGCTTTATAGCGTTAGTTAGCCTGCTGCTATTAGCTAGCCTGAATCTGCATCATTTTGTATGTAAGAAATGATTTTGACTGTAATTTCAAATCGTTTCCATTTTATTTGAACTTTTCTACAAATTAATAAATGTAATTATTGATTATATAGAAGCTCTCTAAATAAAATGTTGAGTTTTGCTAACAGCTACATGTTCATAAATAAGCTAGTTTAGACAGAATGAAAATTTAATGGATTTATTTAAATTTCTGTCAAAGATTTTGGGTCGTTCTCTTATATTTTGAAATATTTGCTGCGTTTTCTTGTCAGAAATGTTTTAATTAAGTCAGAACCAGCAGCGTCATGTGATCGGGTCTCGGTGACGATGAGTCGGGACTTTACGGCAGTGATGGCGTTCCCGTCGTGGGCGGCGACGGCCAGGTCCAGCAGCAGCAGTTTGTCCTGCAGGGAGCGGAACTTCTCCAGAGTCACGGCCTGTGGGACACCAACAGGGAGGGTGGTTCTGGTGTTCTGGTTCTGGTGGCCCGCTGGACGCTCGCCGCCGCGTCGCTTACCTTCCCCTGCTGCAGCCTCTGAACCGTTTCCTCTGCCGACCAATCGCTGATCAGATCCTAGTGACATGATCAAGACTGTAATCAGATTACACTGTAGTCAGATTACACTGTAGTCAGATTACACTGTAGTCAGATTACACTGTAGTCAGATTACCTTGTACTCTGATTTGGGTTTCCGGAGCTCAGGAGTGTAGAGGCGTAGCGACGAGTCGCCGAGGACTGAAACGGATCAACGTTAGCATCGCTAAGTGACTCACTGACTCGTTCGTTCGTTCGTCTGACTCACCATCGTTGAAGGTCTGCAGGTTTCCTCCTTTTGGTTTCCCTGGAAACAGAGCAGAGGTCGGTCACATGACCATTCCAGCTGGCTCCGCCTCCCAGTCACATGACCTGATGGCTCCGCCTCCCAGTCACATGACCTGATGGCTCCGCCTCCCAGTCAGGTGACCAAATGGCTCCGCCTCCCTGTCACTGAGCTGATGGCTCCGCCTCCTGTCACTGACCTGATGGCTCCGCCTCCCTGTCAGGTGACCAAATGGCTCCGCCTCCTGTCACATGACCTGATGGCTCACGCCCTCCCCCAGTCACCTGAGCTGATGGCTCCGCCTCCGTGTCACATGACCTGATGGCTCCGCCTCCCAGTCAGGTGACCAAATGGCTCCGCCTCCTGGTCACCTGACCTGATCCGGGTCTCACCTTTGAACAGAGAACTCAGAGAAATGCCCGACTGGCTCTTGCTGAGCGACGGCGTTTCCGTGGAGATCTTGGGGAAGGCGGGCTCTCTGTCTGCCCTCTGATTGGACGCCGCCATCTCTTTGACGGACCATGATATACCTGAGCACACAGGAGCCACAGGTGAGCAGCCAATGAGAGCAGAGGACCCCCAGCAGGCGGGAGGGAGGCGACTCACTGCCGACAGGCTCTCCGCTCCAGCTGACCCGCTCCCAGTCCTCCTCCTCGTCTTCGGCCAGCAGGGGGCCGATGCTGTTCACCGCCTTCTTGGTCGCCTTCAGCTGGACAACAAGCCAACAGGACGTGATGCGACGCTCAGCAAGGAAGTCACAATGAAAAACCTCTGAGGATTCAAATCTGAAGAGTGCAGCATGCTTTTTTATTCAACATGATCGTAGTTTATTGTGAAACAGTGGAACCTCTGCCTGACGGAGGACATCTGGGAAATGCTGCCAAGGAATCTCAGATTTTATCTTTTTTTTTCCCCAAATCTCTTTCTTACTGTTTATTCATTGTCACATGCTGGTTTTGTTTTTTAATTATGTAAAGCACCTTGAAATATCTGGCCTATACAAATAAAATCTGATTGAGTTATAATAGTAGGTCTAAACTTTGACTAGGCCACTGATCTTAACCAGGGATTGGCAATAGATATACTTTAATTTATTTAAAGGACATTTCATTTTTAATCATTCTATATTTATACATATATAAATGTATTTCACTGTATATTTCTGTGTCTAATTTTTTCAATCCACAGCGCGACACCATTAAATACACTGAGGGTTTGCCATAGCCCCGGTGGATCTGGACTTTCAGCAGCTTTGTCTCCGTTTTCGTCCTGTAAACCGAACCCGAACCTTTTGGATTCCGGTTCCGGTTCCGGTCTTACCGCGCTCAGCTCATCGTCAGCATCATCGAAAGTGAAGGCGTTGTACTTGCTGCTGTTCCAGTAGTCTTCCTCCTCCGCCTTGCTCTTCATCATCTGGACACACAGAACCAAACTGAGCTTCCAGAACCGTTTCCGGTCCAGTTAGCTCACACCCGGTCCGGTTCCGGTGCTGACGCTGGACTGGTTCAGGACCAGCAGCTCGTTCCGGACTGTGTTTTGATTTGTTAGCATGCTAGCAGGCTAACAAATGACACAACCTAAGTGATTTTTTTTCCCCCTACGGTGACGTCATCTTGGGGTTTGATGACGTAACAACATGCATCACAAAAACCCCCTGGATATGAAACGGTTATCGATCAGGATCGATCAGCTGTTGTTACCTTGTTCACCTGACGTCGCTCCTCAGTCTTTTTTCCGGAATTCGACGTCACGGCTTCCGGGTGCGCGGGGGCTTCTGGGAGTTGTAGTGGATACGCGCTGCCTTCCTTACCAGAAGCAAATCTTCCTCTTGTTCTTCTTCTCTTGGTGTTACTGGCGCAACAGGAACAAATCGTTCCTCTTCATCTTTCCTATTGCTGAATCCTGACCTTTGACCTTAACTGAGCCGGTCAAAGCTTTATTAGTAGTTCTGTGAATCTGTGGTCTCCATATCTTTGTTATTAAGATGGGCTGATATTTAAATAAATCTTTTTTTACCTTTCTTGTGCTGTGTGATCCATCAAAGCTGCTTTTATTTTGTCGACCTGTGTGTGGTTTTATTTTGAAAGTCTGCGTGGCGAGCAGCAGCTCAGGTTTCAGCTGCTGTGGGTCAAACGTCAGACTGAGGGTCTCCCAGTCCAGTTCTGGTCCAGTTCTGGTCCAGTTCTGGTCCTCTGGATCCATCCGGTCTGGAGTTTATCCATCATCGATGGCCAAGTGGGGGGAAGGGGACCCTCGGTGGATCGTCGAGGAAAGAGCTGACGCCACCAACGTCAACAACTGGCACTGGTCAGTGAAACATTATTTTGAAATTCTAGCTTTGGAGAGTTTAAATGTTTTCACCTTTAAAGTTGTGTGAAAGTTTCTAAATGCTAATATGAGGACAAATCCTGGACCTGAAGGCAGAAGCTGTCAAACTGGTGTCCATGTTGGTGTCCATGGTTACGCTCAGACAGAGGCAGAACCCTGCAGAATGACCCCAGGGGTCAATCTGGAGGGTTATTTTAGGGCGGCGGCGTTATGAGACCCGGCAGCTCGGCACATGTGCGGATATTTTTAAACGCTGTGATGTCAGAGGTGGGCGGAGCCAGTTCGCTCACCCTGCTCCCGTCCTCCCTGGCAGGACGGAGCGGGACGTCACGGCCTGGTCCTCGGACCGCCTCCGTCAGCTGCTGCTGGGCGTCCGGGTGGAGGGGTCAGAGGGCGTCTGCGAGGTCACGGAGGTCAGCAGGCTGGACGGAGAGGCGTCCATCAACAACCGCAAAGGAAAACTCTTCTTCTTCTATGAGTTCCAACTGAGGGCCAACTGGTTAGGTCTGTGATGTCACTGATGATGCAACGCCACCGAGGCTCCTGATAGGGCGACACTGATGATGTCATTCACTCCAGGGACGTCCTGCGGTGGACTGAAGTACCGAGGGACCGTCGACGTCCCCAACCTGTCCGATGAGAACGAGGAGGACGACCTCGATGTGAGTCAGTTGACCTTTGGCCTTGCCCTCGTCCGGCTGCCTCGCTGACGTCGAGTGTCTCCGTTTGGTCCAGATCCGTTTGGTCCAGATCTCTGTGTCTCTCGCTGACGTCGAGTTTCTCCGTTTGGTCCAGATCCGTTTGGTCCAGATCTCTGTGTCTCTTGCTGACGTCGAGTGTCTCCGTTTGGTCCAGATCCATTTGGTCCAGATCTCTGTGTCTCTTGCTGACGTTCAGTGTCTCCATTTGGTCCAGATCTCGGTGTCTCTTGCTGACGTTCAGTGTCTCCATTTGGTCCAGATCTCTGTGTCTCTTGCTGACGTTCAGTGTCTCCGTTTGGTCCAGATCCGTTTGGTCCAGATCTCGGTGTCTCTTGCTGACGTTCAGTGTCTCCATTTGGTCCAGATCTCTGTGTCTCTTGCTGACGTTCAGTGTCTCCGTTTGGTCCAGATCTCTGTGTCTCTTGCTGACGTTCAGTGTCTCCGTTTGGTCCAGATCTCGGTGTCTCTCGCTGACGTTCAGTGTCTCCGTTTGGTCCAGATCTCGGTGTCTCTGTGTCGGGACCAGCCCGACACGCCGCTGCTGGACCTCATGAAGACGTCTGGTGGCAAGGAGGTCCGCAGGGTTCTGGGCCAGTACGTCCGGGACCTTAAATCAGGTCTGCTGTCCACAGACAGGCACTGCCAGGTATTTAGGCAGGGATAATGAACATCATAGCAAAGGTGACCTTTAACCTCTCAGACTTCAGTCAGGGGATGATCCTTCCCACTGCTGACGGGCAGAAACCATCCACACCTGTGGCGAGCAAGAAGAACCAGGTCAAGACCAGTAAAACTCAGGTACGGTCCAGCTGTGGTCCCGACCCAGCCGATTCTGACTGGACCTGAACGTCGCCCCCGTGTCGTCCTCAGGTTAGCTCGGACGCTAAGCGCTCGTCCAGCCCGGCTACCTGTCCCACAGGTGTTCGCATCCAGACCTGCAGCTTCAGCCTGAGGGAAACGTTCCAGACCTCTGCTGATGAACTCTACCGGACCTTCGTCAACCCGGAGGTACCGACCAAGGAAAGCTAACGCTAACGCTTTAGCGAAAGCTAACGCTAAAGTACTATGCCAACACTAACATGGCCAGATTCTGACATCACTAGACGTTTTCAAACTAGAGTACTCTAAAAATAATTTATCAGCAGAAGGGTAGCGCCGTGTTTGTCTTGATTTTTACCCAGGAAGCATTTCAGCTAAACCGTGAGTGAAACAGTCACTGGGACTGACTAGTATATATTCCATTGGAGAAGGTAACTTTACCATTAAATACACCTTTCTCAACAGGTGAGGGCCACTTTCTCCATCTATAATCAGACATTTAAGCCACTTGATACCCCTCCCACCTCCCGAGCCGGGCAGCGGCCCCCCAGCCCTCGCACAGCCCCACGCCCGATCCTGCATGTCTTAGATCTGTCCTTCAGAATGTCATCAAGCTCTCACTCTAAAAAGAAAAAGTTTAACCAACTTAATTGAATTGCTTCTATGGGTAACAAGCAATTCAATTAAGTTTATCCAACTTAATTTATTGAGTTTAACCAATTCAATATATTCTAATCATCCAACTCAATTTTTTAATTTTTTAAACAAATTTATTAAGTATGTTTAAAATAACAGATTTAATGCAGTGTCTACATTAGCGTCACATTCACACACCAACATGTGGCAGCAGGAAGCTGGAATTGAACCTACAACCTTCCAATCACAAGACGACTTCACTCCACCCACTGAGCCACAGTCACTTACTGAGGAATCTGTCCCTGTTGGCTTCAGTCATGGTACAAACACGGTACTGAACTTTATTATTTAAAGTAAAGTCAAAGCAAAAAGGTCCTTTAGTTTGAGTTGACTTTCTGTAGAATTAAGACAAAGAGATTTTAAATGTTTATTAGAAGAAAATAAGAGTGACTTAAATCTGTTATCTTAAACATACTTAATAAATTTGTTAAATAAAATTAAAAAATTGACCAAGAAGGCTGTTCACCGCCTTCTTGGTCGCCTTCAGCTGGACAACAAGCCAACAGGACGTGATGCGACGCTCAGCAAGGAAGTCACAATGAAAAAACCTCTGAGGATTCAAATCTGAAGAGTGCAGCATGCTTTTTTATTCAACATGATCGTAGTTTATTGTGAAACAGTCGAACCTCTGCCTGACGGAGGACATCTGGGAAATGCTGCCAAGGAATCTCAGATTTTATCTTTTTTTTTCCCCAAATCTCTTTCTTACTGTTTATTCATTGTCACATGCTGGTTTTGTTTTTTAATTATGTAAAGCACCTTGAAATATCTGGCCTATACAAATAAAATCTGATTGAGTTATAATAGTAGGTCTAAACTTTGACTAGGCCACTGATCTTAACCAGGGATTGGCAATAGATATACTTTAATTTATTTAAAGGACATTTCATTTTTAATCATTCTATATTTATACATATATAAATGTATTTCACTGTATATTTCTGTGTCTAATTTTTTCAATCCACAGCGCGACACCATTAAATACACTGAGGGTTTGCCATAGCCCCGGTGGATCTGGACTTTCAGCAGCTTTGTCTCCGTTTTCGTCCTGTAAACCGAACCCGAACCTTTTGGATTCCGGTTCCGGTTCCGGTCTTACCGCGCTCAGCTCATCGTCAGCATCATCGAAAGTGAAGGCGTTGTACTTGCTGCTGTTCCAGTAGTCTTCCTCCTCCGCCTTGCTCTTCATCATCTGGACACACAGAACCAAACTGAGCTTCCAGAACCGTTTCCGGTCCAGTTAGCTCACACCCGGTCCGGTTCCGGTGCTGACGCTGGACTGGTTCAGGACCAGCAGCTCGTTCCGGACTGTGTTTTGATTTGTTAGCATGCTAGCAGGCTAACAAATGACACAACCTAAGTGATTTTTTTTCCCCCTACGGTGACGTCATCTTGGGGTTTGATGACGTAACAACATGCATCACAAAAACCCCCTGGATATGAAACGGTTATCGATCAGGATCGATCAGCTGTTGTTACCTTGTTCACCTGACGTCGCTCCTCAGTCTTTTTTCCGGAATTCGACGTCACGGCTTCCGGGTGCGCGGGGGCTTCTGGGAGTTGTAGTGGATACGCGCTGCCTTCCTTACCAGAAGCAAATCTTCCTCTTGTTCTTCTTCTCTTGGTGTTACTGGCGCAACAGGAACAAATCGTTCCTCTTCATCTTTCCTATTGCTGAATCCTGACCTTTGACCTTAACTGAGCCGGTCAAAGCTTTATTAGTAGTTCTGTGAATCTGTGGTCTCCATATCTTTGTTATTAAGATGGGCTGATATTTAAATAAATCTTTTTTTACCTTTCTTGTGCTGTGTGATCCATCAAAGCTGCTTTTATTTTGTCGACCTGTGTGTGGTTTTATTTTGAAAGTCTGCGTGGCGAGCAGCAGCTCAGGTTTCAGCTGCTGTGGGTCAAACGTCAGACTGAGGGTCTCCCAGTCCAGTTCTGGTCCAGTTCTGGTCCAGTTCTGGTCCTCTGGATCCATCCGGTCTGGAGTTTATCCATCATCGATGGCCAAGTGGGGGGAAGGGGACCCTCGGTGGATCGTCGAGGAAAGAGCTGACGCCACCAACGTCAACAACTGGCACTGGTCAGTGAAACATTATTTTGAAATTCTAGCTTTGGAGAGTTTAAATGTTTTCACCTTTAAAGTTGTGTGAAAGTTTCTAAATGCTAATATGAGGACAAATCCTGGACCTGAAGGCAGAAGCTGTCAAACTGGTGTCCATGTTGGTGTCCATGGTTACGCTCAGACAGAGGCAGAACCCTGCAGAATGACCCCAGGGGTCAATCTGGAGGGTTATTTTAGGGCGGCGGCGTTATGAGACCCGGCAGCTCGGCACATGTGCGGATATTTTTAAACGCTGTGATGTCAGAGGTGGGCGGAGCCAGTTCGCTCACCCTGCTCCCGTCCTCCCTGGCAGGACGGAGCGGGACGTCACGGCCTGGTCCTCGGACCGCCTCCGTCAGCTGCTGCTGGGCGTCCGGGTGGAGGGGTCAGAGGGCGTCTGCGAGGTCACGGAGGTCAGCAGGCTGGACGGAGAGGCGTCCATCAACAACCGCAAAGGAAAACTCTTCTTCTTCTATGAGTTCCAACTGAGGGCCAACTGGTTAGGTCTGTGATGTCACTGATGATGCAACGCCACCGAGGCTCCTGATAGGGCGACACTGATGATGTCATTCACTCCAGGGACGTCCTGCGGTGGACTGAAGTACCGAGGGACCGTCGACGTCCCCAACCTGTCCGATGAGAACGAGGAGGACGACCTCGATGTGAGTCAGTTGACCTTTGGCCTTGCCCTCGTCCGGCTGCCTCGCTGACGTCGAGTGTCTCCGTTTGGTCCAGATCCGTTTGGTCCAGATCTCTGTGTCTCTCGCTGACGTCGAGTTTCTCCGTTTGGTCCAGATCCGTTTGGTCCAGATCTCTGTGTCTCTTGCTGACGTCGAGTGTCTCCGTTTGGTCCAGATCCGTTTGGTCCAGATCTCTGTGTCTCTTGCTGATGTCCAGTGTCTCCCTTTTGGTCCAGATCTCTGTGTCTCTTGCTGACGTCGAGTGTCTCCCTTTGGTCCAGATCCATTTGGTCCAGATCTCTGTGTCTCTTGCTGACGTTCAGTGTCTCCATTTGGTCCAGATCTCTGTGTCTCTTGCTGACGTCGAGTGTCTCCGTTTGGTCCAGATCCGTTTGGTCCAGATCTCGGTGTCTCTTGCTGACGTTCAGTGTCTCCATTTGGTCCAGATCTCTGTGTCTCTTGCTGACGTTCAGTGTCTCCGTTTGGTCCAGATCTCGGTGTCTCTCGCTGACGTTCAGTGTCTCCGTTTGGTCCAGATCTCGGTGTCTCTGTGTCGGGACCAGCCCGACACGCCGCTGCTGGACCTCATGAAGACGTCTGGTGACAAGGAGGTCCGCAGGGTTCTGGGCCAGTACGTCCGGGACCTTAAATCAGGTCTGCTGTCCACAGACAGGCACTGCCAGGTATTTAGGCAGGGATAATGAACATCATAGCAAAGGTGACCTTTAACCTCTCAGACTTCAGTCAGGGGATGATCCTTCCCACTGCTGACGGGCAGAAACCATCCACACCTGTGGCGAGCAAGAAGAACCAGGTCAAGACCAGTAAAACTCAGGTACGGTCCAGCTGTGGTCCCGACCCAGCCGATTCTGACTGGACCTGAACGTCGCCCCGTGTCGTCCTCAGGTTAGCTCGGACGCTAAGCGCTCGTCCAGCCCGGCTACCTGTCCCACAGGTGTTCGCATCCAGACCTGCAGCTTCAGCCTGAGGGAAACGTTCCAGACCTCTGCTGATGAACTCTACCGGACCTTCGTCAACCCGGAGGTACCGACCAAGGAAAGCTAACGCTAACGCTTTAGCAAAAGCTAACGCTAAAGTACTATGCCAACACTAACATGGCCAGATTCTGACATCACTAGACGTTTTCAAACTAGAGTACTCTAAAAATAATTTATCAGCAGAAGGGTAGCGCCGTGTTTGTCTTGATTTTTACCCAGGAAGCATTTCAGCTAAACCGTGAGTGAAACAGTCACTGGGACTGACTAGTATATATTCCATTGGAGAAGGTAACTTTACCATTAAATACACCTTTCTCAACAGGTGAGGGCCACTTTCTCCATCTATAATCAGACATTTAAGCCACTTTATACCCCTCCCACCTCCCGAGCCGGGCAGCGGCCCCCCCAGCCCCCGCACAGCCCCACGCCCGATCCTGCATGTCTTAGATCTGTCCTTCAGAATGTCATCAAGCTCTCACTCTAAAAAGAAAAAGTTTAACCAACTTAATTGAATTGCTTCTATGGGTAACAAGCAATTCAATTAAGTTTATCCAACTTAATTTATTGAGTTTAACCAATTCAATATATTCTAATCATCCAACTCAATTTTTTAATTTTTTAAACAAATTTATTAAGTATGTTTAAAATAACAGATTTAATGCAGTGTCTACATTAGCGTCACATTCACACACCAACATGTGGCAGCAGGAAGCTGGAATTGAACCTACAACCTTCCAATCACAAGACGACTTCACTCCACCCACTGAGCCACAGTCACTTACTGAGGAATCTGTCCCTGTTGGCTTCAGTCATGGTACAAACACGGTACTGAACTTTATTATTTAAGTAAAGTCAAAGCAAAAAGGTCCTTTAGTTTGAGTTGACTTTCTGTAGAATTAAGACAAAGAGATTTTAAATGTTTATTAGAAGAAAATAAGAGTGACTTAAATCTGTTATCTTAAACATACTTAATAAATTTGTTAAATAAAATTAACAAACTGAGTTGGGTGATTAGAATATATTGAATTGGTTAAACTTAATAAATTAAGTTGTATAAACTTAATTGAATTGCTTGTTACCCATAGAAGCAATTTAATTAAGTTGGTTCCACTATTTAGTTAGTTTTGAGTTAAATGAACACAAAAAGTAAGTTGGCATAGCAACAGCAAAAGCATTAATTTAAATTAATGTAAATAAGTCCATAAGATGAACTTAAGCCCAAAACCACATTTTAGAGGCGCTTCCTCTGCGCTCTGTCCAGTTTGTCCAGGTGTTTACGCGCTCAGCAGCCACTGTTGACGCCCGGCGAGGAGGACAGTTCCTTCTTCTTGACGGCAGCGTCAGCGGACAGTTCACGGCGCTGGTGAGGTCTCGGTCCAGTCGGACATAAAACTGTCCCATGGTGGCGTAACCAGACGGTTTCTCTGTGAAGGTACCAGACCAGAGGATCGAGATGAGGTGGCGCTTCAGGACTTGGCCCAGCGGTGAGTCTTTATGCCATGAAGTGTTGCTGCTGCTGCATGCAGACGCCTGAGCCTCTGGTTGCTCCATCAGACCACAGCGCCACCATCAGGCTGGAGCTGGTAGAGCGAGGAGACGAGACGGAGCTGCAGCTGGAGGCCCGAGGAGTTCCTGCTGCAGAGGAGGAGACAACCAGGGACGGCTGGAGGCGCTTCTACCTGCAGGCCATCAAACAGAGCTTTGGGTACTGAGGGAGGGGCTGGAGCCAGAGGAGCCTCTCTCAGTGCTGTCAGCTTGATCTTTTCTTTTCTTTTGACTTTTTACAGTGTTTGTTCTGAGCTAAAGGAGCTAATCCTGAGGGAACCTGTTTTCTATACCAGCGCTAACTACAAAGCTAGCTATGCTAACACTACAGCACTAATCATAAACATTAGTTCTGCTAATGCTAAGGTGCTAAGGTAGTGTTTAGTGGAAGCTAATGCTAAACTAACTTTAACCAAAAAGACTTTATGTGGAATGAAAGAAACTGTTGTATGTTAAGTAATTAAAATCATATCTGCTCTCTAAAGACTAAAACCTTTGAGCACCAATTTAATTTTGACTTTATGATTTACATATTCTTTACTAAATGTTGTGTATCTTGTTTTATTGGGAAAAAGTAGAATAAGAGGAAAGGAAATAGATCTACTGTATAAACAGACTTCAAAATAAGAGCATGAGAATTACAACTTGATGGATATAAACCAGGAATATATAAAATGATGTTGGTCTTTCAAAAGAAAGCTTTCTTATACTTTTCAAAATAAAGGTTTTGCAATGAGCTAATAGTGTTTTTTAAGACTATTGTATCTACTATATTACATAAACAAATATAACTTGGGGTAAAGATGTAATGTTTCAGTTCAATATTTATTGTTCATTGTGATTCAGTAAAACTTTAAGAAAATCATTGGATGTTTAACAGTGAAGATGATTTAACATCTTTAAGCAGAAAAACATTTTGTTTTGTTTCTTTAAACTGCAGTTGGATCTGAAATAAAAGTTCGTAACATTTAACAGAATGTGTTGTTGTGTACAATAAAATGAGTAATTTTTAAATAAAACTGAAACATGACAACATGTTTTTGGGAAGTTTTAAAAGCTTCTGACATTTCGAACTCTGATCCTCTTTTCCTTCAGTTTGATCATGTTGAACTCTGAGCTTTTAAAAAACATTTTATCTGTATATCAAAGCTTTAGGTGAACTACTGGGATGTCCTGATGTTTGTTGTCTTTTGTTTGTTTTGAAAGATGATATGTAAAGTAAAAGTAAGTAAAATAGTATTTCTGTAGCATCTTTCACAGACATGTAGATCACAGAGCAAGTCGTTCCAGTCCACCTTCTAGCTGCTGGTTCGAACATCTTCAGAGTTTAAAAATGCAGGGAATCGGCAGCATGTCTTCTTGGTCTGGATGTTGGGGTGTTGGTGCAGGAACAGCAGGAAGAAACTGGACCCGTGATCCGGGTCTCAGCCCAAACCCAGGAAACAGAGGCCTGGTGAACGTGGAGCAGAAGGTATGAAGTGGAAACGCTGTGCCAAAATACATTTGGTAAAAAGAAATTCTGCCAGCAGCACAGTCCACATACACTCCCACTCTGTTAGATTTCAGAGGAACGGGTTCAGTGGTTCTGGTCTTCCTGTTCCAGGCTGTGCAGCTGCAGTCAGAGCACTGCAGACACCAGGACTCGGCCTCACGGTCAAACCAGCAGTCCCCAGTCTGCGCTTCCCCTCTGGCTGTGTCACCAGTCACACCTATGACCACGTCTCCCTCCCAGTCGACCTCCCAGTAGCAGCGACCAGTGACTGTGTCTGCACACCGAACAGGGCAGTAAACCATCCTCCCTGGAATCAGAGACTCGGGTTTCTTCACTCGCAGCTTTGTGTTCTTCTTAGACCGATGGACGTTGTCACATCCTCTGTCTGGGTCCAGTTTCAGCTCAAAAGCATCTGATTAAGACGACATGTCAAACATTTTTACAGATTATCAATAAACTCTAAAACAAATGTTCATCAACCATAACTTGCATGTAAGCAAAAACACACGTACACTTATAGAGGCCGAGTCCGAGTCGCTCCCTGTGGTCAGTCCTGTTGAGACAAAATATGAAATAAGTTTCAACTAATATTGTCAGTCACAGTTATATTTACTGTAGTGGAAGCAAACACATCGAATTTGACTTCACTTGAGTTGATCTAATTAAATATAAATCAGTTATTCTAACATAAGTTAAAACATTTTCTGTTGCTGCTCTTTGTTTTGGGAACTTTTCATGTTTCACTTTTACAAAGCACTAAATTTACTTTTGCTCGTTGTCTTGAATCGTCCACCAGGCTTTTACTCTCAATCTTACATCATATTTGATCTGATTTAGTGTTAAACCATAAGGTCAGTATATTAGGGGACTTTAATAATGTTGCTTTTAATGTTACAGACTAAACCAGCTTTACTCAAAGAATCCACAGCCCTCCTGTCATCAAACTGGTGACTTCTGGCTTTGAGTTCTTTAATTTACTGCCAATTAAACTTGTTCAGAATGAACCTGTCTCAGCACAACACTATTTTCCCAGAAATGTTGCTTTTATGAAGAATTACTATTGTTATTTCTGATGTTACTGTGTCAGAACCCAGCAGGAAGCTGTTTGAACAAAGTCAGGCGTTTTAGTGGGACTTACCTGAGTTTTTGGAGTTTGCAGTTTGGGTCTTTTATTCTAGATGTCAACATCATCACTCCTGAGTCTGTAAGGTGATTGTAGCTCAGGTCCAATTCTCTCAGATGTGACGGGTTAAAGGTCAAAGCAGAGGCCAGAGAAGCACAGCCGCTGTCTGTGATAAGGCAGCCTGATAAACTGCACACACACACACACACACACACTCACGCACGCACGCACGCACACACACACACACAGGTAACCACAAAGACCCCTCCACACTTTACAGAATCTTGTACAAATTCTCAAATAGATTAATCTTTTTTGCAGCTGCATATAATCTTATACTGAACTTTTTTTAAAATGTGGCCCTTAATCTGAGTTCATTTACTGTATTCATCAGTGAATAAATTTATCTTAAATATTGTTTTTGACAAAATCACCAGTGTAAAAGCATTTACTGATGGATAAAAATGCAGCTGTTGTTTTTGTGCTGTTTTAATTATGCAGTTCGTCTTCAAAGCAACGTTTCTCTGTTTTCCATGCCAGTAATCACTTATTAGAGCTCAGGAAACAAACGCTCTGGTGAAACCGAACTTGCTGCAGGTGTTAAGTCGTTGTAGTTTTCTTCCAGTACAGAGTTATCAAAACTTATATCTGGATCTCAATAAAAATGTTATTTATTTCAATAATTCCATCCACAAAGCAACACTTAGCAGCTACAGACCTTCCTCTGTGACGGTAACTAGCTTTATCAGAGAATAAAAATGCAAATTCAAATTGCTCAATACTCACTTGAGAATCTCCAGCTTACAGTTTGGACTTTCCAGTCCCGTCGACAAGAGCTTCACTCCCACATCAGTCAGGTCGTTGTTGCTCAGGTCCAGGTCCCTCAGACAAGAGGAGTGAGAGCTGAGAACAAATGCTACGTCTTCACAGCTCGTCTCTAACAGCATGCAGACATTTAGCCTAAAATATATGCATAAAAAAACAAGTTTTGTCATGATTAATCCACAGCTGTTGACTCAAAATGAAAGAAAAATGATGTTGTACTTTTTATCATACTGCAGAGAAGAAAATGTACGACTGGTTTTGATGTTTGTAAAGTTAAAATTAACAGCAATAATTTGAATTATTTAGCCTGTGAAACAAAATGTGAGCTCACTTTTCAAAGTTAGTTTCTCATCCTTTCATTTATCACAGTTTCAGACTAAACATTTAATTCACAAGTTAAATATTTAGATGGTAACCTAACATTTAGCTAGCATAATAAATATTTAGTTTACATACAAAATACTTAGCTCTAAACTAAATATTTAGTTGTCAAATTAAATATTTAGTTAGCAAGACTAACATACATCGTCAAGGGTAAACAGCAGGACTTTGAGAACTTGTGGGAGCCATATATGAGAATCATAGGGACTGAAGGTGGAGCTTAATAATAAATGTCTCAAATGGATGTCTTGTCTACAGTTTCTATTATTGTCATGTTATTTTTCTCTGTTCCAATTGAAAGGTCTTGTATATTTTTGGATCTAAACAAATGCAGGTTTGAAAGGTGAATGCGTGAGTGAATGTGAGTGTGTATAAGCAGATGTTTGTACTGTTAAGTTGATTGTAAATGTATGTTCTAAAAGAGAAAATTCAATAAAATATATTAAAAAAAATATTTAGTTAGCATGCAGATTTATAAAGTATAAAAGCACTAAGTGAGAGATAATGTTATGCTTTCAATTATAAAGTTTTAAACTACCGTATTTTCCGCACTATAAGGCGCATAGAGTAGACGCTACAGTTACAGCTGCTGCCCGTCCCGATTTGTTCCCTACTCTACAAATGTTGATGTGTAATAATAATAAAGAAATGGTCCTTTATATAGTCGTCAGCCCCAGTCATTGTTTCACTCATGGTGTTGGTGTTGCCATATTGTGCCCAACTGCTTTCTGGGTAACAGTCCAACCGACACGCCCCAGTCTCTGTCTCTCCCCCCCCTCAGGCTTTAAAAGTATAGGTACTGGTCCCTTGCTAACCCTAGTCAAAGCTCCCCAGATGAATATCTAAAGCCACTTTGTTGACATAAAAAATGTCAAGAAAAACAGTCCGACTCGGGTCGGCGAGGAGAGGAGAGCGACTGGAATGGGGCGTCTGGGCCGAACGATGGTCACCCGTCTCCGTTCGCGCACAGCATGTTAGTGGAGAACCTGGTGCTAAATGACCTGCAGACGACCTGATCATCAGGTCGGTAGGTAGACGGGTCAGTCAAACTTTATTAACAAACCAGCGTTCTGACAACTATCCCAGCATGCACCGCACACTTCTTCTTCTACGGGGAAAATGAAGTCGGCGGCTGCTTAGCGTAGCTGCTAGATGTGTTGTGGCTCAATATTGGTCCATATATTAGGTGCACCGGGTTATAAGGCGCACTGTCGGCTTTTGAGGAAATTGAAGGTTTTTAGGTGCCTTATAGTGCGGAAAATACCGTAAATATATAATTAGAAAGCTAACAACATTTTTAGCTTGCTATTTAAGTTTTTAGTTTGGAGCTAATTAATTAGTTTTTATACCAAACATTAAGTTAACAAGTTTATAAATTATAAACAATAACTTTGTTTCAATCTATTTTAAAAACACTAAGTGTAAAATAATATTGTAGGGTAAGATGGCCCAGTGTTAACATAACGTCATATATATTGATGTTGTGTGCATGTTTCCACCTACAGGGCTCTTTTGGAAGCTTTTATGACTGGCAGGAAGGACCTGGGAAGGACCTTTCCTGGTGTGGTGTACTTCCTCAGGTCAAATTCATCCAGAGCTTGTCCAGATGATAGCAAAATAAAAGCCAGGGCTGACTCTTCAGCTGAGGAGGGATTTTCAATGGTCAGTTTTCCTGCCCTAAGGTACTGCTGGATTTCCTTGACTAGAGAATGATCGCTTAGTTCATTCAGACAGTGGAACAAGTTGATACTGCTTTCTGGACAGAGATCCTCAGAGATCTTTTTCTTAATGTAGTTCACCGTTTTAACACTGGTCCTTGACTTGTTTCCTTTGCGTGTTACCAGATGGTTTAGAAGACTCTCTGTCTTTTGGTGTGAAAGACCCAGGAGAAAGCGCAGGAACATGTCAAGGTGTCCATTTGTGCTTTCTAAGGCCTTGTTGACAGCAGTTTTGTGGAGATCTTCAATGTCCTCTGATATGTTAAATCGTTTCTTTGACATAGTCAGCAGGTTGACATGGGTGTTAACATAGGTCAGATGAACATGAAGAGCAGCCAGAAACTCCTGAACACTCAGATGGACGAAGCAGAACACCTTGTCCTGGTACAGCCCTCTCTCCTCTCTAAAGATCTGTGTGAACACTCCTGAGTACACTGAGGCTTCTCTGATATCGATGCCACACTCTGTCAGGTCTGATTCATAGAAGATCAGGTTTCCTTTCTGCAGCTGATCAAAAGCCAGTTTTCCCAGAGACTCAATCATCTCCCTGCTCTCTGGACTCCAGTGAGGATCTGTTTCAGCTTCTCCATCATACTTGATCTTCTTCACTTTGGTCTGAACCACCAGGAAGTGGATGTACATCTCAGTCAGGGTGCTGGGCAGCTCTCTTTTCTTTCTAGCCTTTAACACTGCCTGAAGAACAGTAGCAGTGATCCAGCAGAAGATCGGCATGTGACACATGATGTGGAGACTTCGTGAAGATTTGATATGGGAGATGATTTTATTAGCCTGCTCCTCATTTTGAAGTTTCCTCCTGAAGTACTCCTCTTTTTGAGAATCCTTGAACCCTCTGACCTCCGTCACCAGATCGATGAACACAGCAGGGATCTGATTGGCTGCTGCAGGCTGTGTGGTTATCCAGAGGAGAGCAGAGGGAAGCAGATTCCCCCTGATGAGGTTCGTTAGCAGAACATCCACTGAGCTGGACTCTGTCGGATCAGTCAGCGTCTTGTTGTTGCTGAAGTCCAGTGGAAGTCGACTTTCATCCAAGCCATCAAAGATGAACAGAACCTGGAAATCTTCAAACTTGGAGATTCCTGCAGATTTTGTTCCAGGATAGAAATGATGAACAAGTTCCACCAAGCTGAAAGTTTTTTCTCTCAGTAAATTCAGCTCTCTGAAAGTGAATGGAAAAGTAAACTGGATGTTCTGGTTGGCTTTTTCTTCGGCCCAGTCGAGACTGAACTTTTGTGTTAAGACTGTTTTTCCAATGCCAGCAACTCCAAAGGTCAGCACAGTTCTGATTGGTTTATCCACATTAGTTGAGGGTTTAAAAATGTTTTCACAGGTTACTGTTTGTTCTTGCTCAGCTGACTTCCTGGAAGCCATTTCAATCTGTCTGATCTCATGTTCGTTGTTGACCTCTCCAGTCCCTCCCTCTGTGATGTAGAGCTC
>CM065373.1:25994327-26201827 GCA_033032245.1 Poecilia picta
AAACAAATCAGTCGTTGCAGTTTTTTATTCTTATACAAAATAATTTACACCCCTTTAACTCTTCACATTATGTCATGGGCTTTATGTCATCCACCTACACAGATTCTGAATTAGATTCAGTTCTGGACTTTGAGTAGGCCATTGTATCCCAGTCATTGTATCCCTGTTTGTGTGTTTAGGGTCACTGTCCTGCTGGCAGGTGAACCTGCTGCCTTCAGTAGGTTTTCTTCCAGGATCTTCCTGTTTTAACTGCTTTTATCTTCCCGTAAACTCTGACCAACTTCTCTATTGTACCAGCAGCCTGACGAAAAAAGCCCGCCACACTTATCAGATTTGTATTTGTAAATGATTATAAACCACGTATCATTTTCCTTGAACTTTACCTGCTCTGTGCCTGCCTGTCATGCAAGCTCCCAATAAAAATATGACAGTTTGTGGTTGGAAAGGGACAAGATGTGGAAAAGTTTAACGGCAACAAAACCTCAGCCAGGCAATGCAGGATATTTTTATTAGCTGAACATTGTGTGTGGATTCAGAAGGTGCAGACTCCGTGTGTGTTGGGATTTTGATGCTATGCCTTTTCATTTAGCCGCTGTTTGTTCATTTACTCACCCTGAAGATGGAGTTCAAGTCTGCGTCCTGCTGAGGTGTCGACTCCCCACTGGAAACCCGAAGGCATCTGAGTGAATTTAATCACATTAAATATCAATTTAAATCCATCTAATAAAGCATCATTAAAACTCAGCTTTACAAACAATCTAATCCAACAGAAAAAGTTTAAATGATCCTCTCAGGGCTCCTGAATAAAGTTTTCATCCTAAAACGTTTTCTCTGGAAAAGATGGCGATGCCTTAAACATTTAAGAGGTAAAGTTTGTGATCAGGTGGCTGGTTAAAGGATAATCTGACCTGCTCTGTGTCTCTGCAGACTGAGTGTTTGGTTGCTGAGTGAAACAATCAGATAATTCACAAACACAGGACATTAAACTTATATTTAAGATCACAATAAAATGTGTTTCTTCATTTCTGTCCAGAGAAAACTTCTGAAAACACTTAGTTATGGCTGTAAATGTAAAATGTTTTTTATTTACTCTGATATTATAAAATGATGCATTAGTGGTGAGAGTAATTACCAGCTGAATGTCACAGTAGGGAGTTTATTTGATTTTATCTTATATACAAACTGCTCCTCAGTAGTACTTTTTACCAAGATTTTATAAACATTTCTCGAACATCTCAAACCAACATGTAGATCTGTTGCCTGAAGAAATCTAGATCTTAAAATTTACAAAATGATGATGGTTAACTTACTTTGTTGTTGCAGAATGCTGCTCTTTAAAATCCAGAGCATCCTGCATGGACCGATCGCTTTTCATAGACACGCAGCTGGATAACAGATCACCTGGCACCTCCTGCATCTCCAGGCTTCAACAACATACAGAGTTTATGATAATTAAAGACTGACGGAGCGTAAACACCTAGAAAGACAAACAGAGCTCCAGGTCGGAGAAAATCTATGATAAAGACTGAGATTATCTGGGACAACTGGGCTATCAGGTAGATCAGTATGGAGTGAAAATAGTCTCAAAATATCTGTGCGCGTGTAAAATAATTTGTGTGTGTGTATAAAGATTTGTGCGTGCGTAATACTCGATTTGTAAAACTTAAAATAAACCTTCTCCTACGCCTATACATGTTGAAAAAGTCACACAAATCACCTGTTACGCACACACAAAACTGCATTTACACACAAATCTGGTTCCGAGTGCACAACGATTTTTGAGACTCATTTCACGCCTTGGTGAAGCTCCAAGATTTGTGTGTAGATGGTGCGTTTACATGCTAGTAAAAGCTGGGACATCTGAGTTTTGCTCGGAGTTTAGTGTTTTTATCCTCTGACGTTTCTCACTGTGCCGAAGTGGCAAATACGTCAGTTTGCTGGAAAACGATACATCTCAGCACTTTCTTATAATATCCTAAAATTATTTATAGACATTTTGTGCGTTTTTGAACAGTACAGGAGACCAAGTGGTCTGAAAAAGGACCACTGGGTGGTAGCTATGCACTCGTAACCGGATTTGTGTGTAAATACAGTTTTGTGTGTGTGTACCAGGTGATTTGTGTGTAGTTTTTCAACATGTATAGGTCTAGGAGAAGGTTTATTTTATTTTTAAGTTTTGCAAATCAAGTATTACGCACACAAAGATATTGTTACACTCACACACAAATCCTCTTACGCACGCACAAAACATTTTACACACACACAAATCTTTTTACACAATCACATATATCTTGAGGCTATTTTCACTCCATAGATCAGTTACTGAAAATATTCTATTGATATTCTTAATTTCAGCGTGTTTTTACCTGAGACAGTTAGTGGTTTATGATTAGGATGAGATTTTACTCAAAATGTCAGTTTCTAACTAGATATTTACTTTGAAGCTAAATAATTAGCTAGCTAAATATGCAGCTTGCTAATTAAATATTTAGCTAATAACTAAATATTCAGATGTATTTAGCTTGCCAACTAAATACCTACTTAAATGATTTCATCTTTATAGTAAATATTTAGCTAACAAGCTACATATTTAGCTTGCTAACGAACTAATATACTATTGAACCATTTTCCTTTTAGTTTTCAACCAGTCAGCTTTGGAATCAAGTTTGTTTGCCATTTTCCATTAATCCCTAGTTTTATAGAAACAACCAAAATATCATCTAGAGACATCAAAAAATGTTATTCACACAAAAACTAAACAAATATCCTAACATCTGATAATGGATATTAAAAACCTCATCATTGAAATAAAATTCAGTTTCATCATAAATGTTTACTCACGTTTCTCCAGAAGAACGGCGACTCTTAAAGCAAACCGGATCCATCCTGGATCAGCAGCTCTTCATGGAAATTCAGCTCAGATCGGGTGATTCCAGAATCATCTCCTCGCGTCTTCCACATGATATTATTATTATTATTATTATTTATTAATGACACAAAGGACCAAAGATTTGCTTTAGAAACGACAAAATAAAAGTTCCTCTAATTATGTGCAACATTTAATTTCATTAGCAAGAAAAGTTCTGACATAGAGAACTTAATATTTCAGAACATCGGACCTCTGGTTACTGATTGTTTTGGTCCCTCCCTTCCATATTTTGAACTTGTTGTGGTTTTATGGTTTGTCTAACTTCTATCTGCTCTTTCTGTTTCACTTCCATTTCTAAATGTTCTCCAAAGAGACTTTGAGGGATTTTCCGTCTTAAATGTCTGTTTTGTTTGGTTATTTCCTCCTGGCGCCTGCGGCGTTTAGCAGCTGGTTCATAATCCACTAATCACACTCACCAGTTCCTCCTCAGAGTTTGAGCTCCATGTTCACTTCATCCTGGTTCTGGTGTTCCTATTTTTATCTGGGATTTTTTGGTTTCACTAAACTTCTGCTTGTACTTATTTTCTCTAAATATTCAAATTAAGACAAATGTATCCCAACCCCCAATGTACTTCCATTTTAAATTTATTTCCTTTTCTGTCACTTGTTAGATTAAAGTGTTAGGCATTAATATTAACCTCATCTTATAGGTTTACTTTCAGAGATTTAAATAAAAGTATTTACATTTCATTGGCTGCTTTAGAGCATCAGTTCAAAAATAGAATCTGTTTAGTTCAGTCTAGCTCACATTTAAACAGTTTTTAATGTTCTTGTGAATCATTTCTGAACCAAACATTAAAGAAACAACAGTTTATAAAAGAATAAGTGAAAAGCTCTGTTAGAAATAAGAATAAAATATAAGAGAAAATGTGTGGAACTGACCTTCTGTGGGGAAAAGTAGAACGACTGAAGAAAACCTTCCCAACCTTTCCGTGTTTCTCTCCTCCCTCAGCCACACGGTCCTGGTTCTGTTTGTTTAGTCAGCAGAAAATGGTTTTACTGACTGAAACTGGTTAGTTAGTGACTCTGACTGACCAGAGGATCAGCAGGAAAACGAGCTGATAAATGACCAACTGTCCGATCAATGCCTTTAAATACAGTGTGATTGTCTAAAATAAATAATGTAACATTTTGGATCCAAGATGAGGAACAGAAACAGATTGTAAACTTTGTAATACATGAGCATTAATGCAATACCGCCCCCTAGTGGCTGTCAGGCTGAACAGCATCGTCTCATATTTATAGTTTCTGTTTCTCAGTGATTCTTGAGAACAGGGACAAAACAGGTCCTATGGATAAAACACAACATTTGAATAAAATATACACAAAATATAATGTTTTCAAATATCTGACTAAACTAACCTGGTCATGTGACACAACAATGTATATTTTCCAGGTATTTGCTGAATATTTTTTATTTTAAACATTTAGTTGGTGGATGATGCCTGTAAAAGTCTTTGTCCAGGAGCAGAACTCAATACATTATAATAGTTTAAAACAACTAAAGAAATAACTAAAATTATATATTATGACAATTAAGTACAAGTAGTCATATAAATAATTATAAAGGTATCAATAAATGGAATTAAAAATCATTTTTATATATTTTCCAACTCCATTGAAATTTGTCCTTAGTTTTTGTCAGAAATGAAAAGAATGTAAAAAAAATCAGGCATTATTGGGGCAGCAGAACTTCTGAGGACCCCATGACCACTTCCTGTTTCTTCCTTTGCTAAGAGGCTAGTTAGCTCTGGTTAGCTTAAGGCTAGTTAGCTCTGGTTAGCTTAAGGTTAGTTAGCTCTGGTTAGCTTAAGGCTAGTTAGCTCTGGTTAGCTTAAGGTTAGTTAGCTCTGGTTAGCTTAAGGTTAGTTAGCTCTGGTTAGCTTAAGGTTAGTTAGCTTTGGTTAGCTTAAGGCTAGTTAGCTCTGGTTAGCTTAAGGTTAGTTAGCTCTGGTTAGCTTAAGGCTAGTTAGCTCTGGTTAGCTTAAGGCTAGTTAGCTCTGGTTAGCTTATGTTATTCTTTAGTTTTTTCTTCTATTTATTCCTAAGTTGTTTGTCACAACCATGATGTGTCAACACCATAACTGACAATTTATAAAACTTTGATGACATTTAGTGATTAAAAATGTAATATTTTAAAAAAAATGTTGCAACTAGGAGCCTGAACCTCAGCATCTTTACATTTTCAAAACATTATTTGTCATATTTGCATACAGAAGGTTGAGAAATAACAAAAAAGGGAAAATTAAAACCCATTTTGTCCCTATTTTCAAGAATCACTGATTTATGAAACATATCACCATGAAAAACTGCATTCAGTCTAGATAAAAATGAACTGTTTTCCTTTAGCAGGAAGACTTCTGAGTGACAATATAAATGTTTTGCAGACTAAATATTCAGTTTGTAAACTAAAAGAGCCAGCTTGTTTAGCTTGTCAGTTAAATATTTATTTTGGAGTTAAACTTTTAGCTTGTTGACTAAAGATTTGATTTGGAGCTAAATATTTAGTTTGTGAGCTAAAATGTTTTGCTTCACACTAAATATTTAGTTTGAAGTTAAATATTTATTAAACCCAAATATTCTGCTTGCTAATTAAACGTTTAGTTTGAAACTGTAACATTTATGAATGAATAAATGTGACTTTTTCCCTCCATTTTTCTCTCATAATAATCCAAATGTTTGCTGTTAATCTCAGTATCTGTTGCGTTTCCCACCTGGACCGCAGGTGTTCATCTCTCTAACGAAGCGCCTCGTCTCTGTGGAGGCAGGAGACGATTCAGGACTGAAACAGGAGAAACGTTTCAGAGCGAAGCTTCGTCTGATGGAGGTAAAACGTGAGCTTCGGCTGCTGGCCGACCCACATGGTGCCGCGGCCCGGTCCAGGTCCAGGTCCAGGCCAGGAGGCGTGTTCACGGGTAACATGTTGCATCGCAGCGTGACTCTGTGAACCGATGACGCCGAGCAGAACCAGGAATATCTGAGCAGACGGGATGGAGTCACAGAAACACAGCGGACATGTTTCCTGTCTCTTCACTGCAGAGTTTCTGCTGCTGATTGCAGGAAAATGTTTGTTTGACCTCCAGCTCTGATAAAAGCTCAAAAAAGACAAAACCTGATTTCTGTGGAGATGAAATACGACAGATAATCTGTTTATCTTTTATCTAACAGCAATAATCCGGATTATTTAGTAGGGCTGTATAATAACATTGATGTCATGATATATATTGATATTTTCTTTCCTAGAAACAAATCGATATTCATCCTCAAGTATCGTAACGTCCAACTGTCACCTTGTTCACTCACTGCTGGCTTCACCAGGTCATCAGGCTTAGAGTGATTCCTTCAGATGTTCAGGTTAAAAAGGTATCAAACTATTCAGAGCAGGAACTTGGTTCACTTTATTTACTTTACTAATGCATGTCAGCTACAGTTTGGACTGTTTCAACTAAAAGAAACATGTTTTCTCTCCACTTCTTTGGTTCATTTTGTCCAGCTGTCCACTTTAAGTCTGTGTCCAACCAGAACCAGGTATTGTGTAGTTGGAGCTTTTAATCAGTTTTCAGTTAAATTAATTCAGTCCAACTTTATAACAGTCACAAAATGTCACCAAAATCACTCTGTCCCTCTGAAAACTTTCAGAAAATAGCAAAAGTGTATCGAATTGTATCGTTTGCTGAATATTGCAATATATATCATACAGTGAGCAGAATATTGTGTATCGTATTGTGATATTATTGTATCACTACAGGCCTGTTATTTAGTCTGTTACTAGAGAAAAAATTCATGTTTTCACAATGTTCATTCACTTCAAATTAAACATTTAATTAGTTTAGTAGCTAAATATTTGTTTCCAAACTAAGTATGACACTAAATATTTAGCTCTGTAATTTGGAGCTAAATGTTTATTATAAACTCACATTTATGAATGAATGAATGAATGAAAACATGATGAATATGAGCCTCTGTTTTCTTCTGACCATAACAGGATAAATAACTAATAATTTTTAACCGTTTTAACTCTAAAACACCAGCAGAGGTTTTTACTAAAGAACCGTTTTTCTGTTTGAATTCAGTGTTTGGTCAGTAGATCCTCAGGGTGACATCATGACTGTTTCCATGGTTTTGGCTCCGTCTCCATCAGCTGTGAGGAACAGTTTGGCCAGCAGGAAGCCGCCATGATGCCACCTGGACGCCGCCATCGCTGCAGAGCGTCACATGACCGACTGTAAGCTGATGCTAACCGCTAACTGGGGCTTCCTGGGATCAATCAGCCGCCATGAAGCAGCTCCTGCCTGGATCCTCCATCCGGGTCTGCAGGGTTCTGGAGTCTCACATGTTTCTGGTTCAACCACAGTTTGGGCTGCAGAGGCTAAAAACTGACCCGTTCATCCTTCTGAAACCTCCTGATGATCTTTGACCTTTGGGATAAATCAGAAAAATTTTCTTCCCTCTTACATTTCTGTCCGACTGAGTCTGGAAAACTAATTATTTAGATCCAAACTCAATATTTAGATCTTAGCTAAGTTTCACTAAATATGACAGAGCTGCTGTCTCTAGGTTACATTTACTTTGCTAAATATTTAGCTCCAATCTTAATTAGCAAGCTAACTATTTAGCCCCATGTTAAATGTTTACATCTGAGCTATCTAATTATTTAACTAGATATAATAGAGCTGCTATGTAATATGTTTAGCTTGCTAACTAAAAATTTAGCTCAATATTATATTCAACTTGATAGTTAGCAGCTAAACATTTAGCTTAGTTAGTTTAGCTTGGTGAGACGTAGCTAGCTTTCAGCTAGATTTGGAGTTGGAAGCTAAACAGTTAGCTAACAAGCTAAATATTTAGCCCAATATTAAATTCAACTTGATAAATAGGAGCTAAATATTTAGCTTAGTTAGTTTAGCTTGGTGAGACGTAGCTAGTTTTCAGCTAGATTTGGAGTTGGAAACTAAACAGTTAGCTAACAAGCTAAATATTTAGCACAATATTAAATTCAACTTGATAGTTAGCAGGTAAACATTTAGCTTAGTTAGTTTAGCTTGGTGAGACGTAGCTAGCTCTCAGATAGATTTGTAGATGGAAGCTAAACAGTTAGCCAACAAGCTAAATATTTAGTTATCTGTATATAACATGAAGGTGGCATCTTGTTAACATGATATTCAAATACTAATCTTGCTAAATATTTAATTGGAAGCTAAATATTTAGTTAGTTACCTAAATATTCAATTTCTAACTAAATATTTAGTTTGAATCTGTGACATTTATTAATAAATGAGTAACTTGGTTAAAATGTGACGTTGAAAGATGAAGCCATTGTTTTTCTGTTGTGATTATTGTCATAATTTGTCGCTGTTTGTTTCTGACTGTAACTCCACAGACATCATGTTGTGTCAACCTTCTGCTCCTGCACAGCTTTTATTTTGTAATCCAGAGTCGGGTTTTAATCATGGCAGTGAAAACATGCGACCCAGTGAGGAGGCCGACCTGCGGCTCCACTCAGACCTCAGCAGGATGGGACTTTTCCAGTAAACAACTTATCTCCATCCACATCTGGGTCCAATTACACACAGTACAAAATATGCTGATTCACAGTTTACACCTGCTTTTGTTTTTTTTTGTATTTCCCTCCAGTCCAGAGGAACCCAGAAGAAGCAGAGTCAGCAGGTTTGTGGTGCAGCTGCTGCCAGGAAGCGTTTGGCTCAAGCTCTGCAGTTTCCAGACTTAAAGGTGCGTTTCGCCTGCTTTCATTCACTAATGGCTTATTTTTCATAAATCTCTGCGTCAAAATGACTCACTGGACTCCAAGTTTTCCTGAAGTCCTTCCAGGAAACGGAAGGACAGTTTCTAGTTCTTTTCCCAGATGTAGAACCGCAGACGGCCACTAGGTGTCAGTGTGTAATTGGCGCTGCTGAGGTTCTCTTCTTCTTGATTAAATTTTTTTCCTCATATTTAAATGTATTTTGTTGAAAATTAAATTAAAAGTATTTTATTACTATAAATTAACTCTATTTGTGCGCCTCCCTGCAGGGGGCGCCGTAGCGCCTCTACCTCCTCTTCCTCTGGTTTTAGCAGTTAAATGGCCTTTTATGAGGAAATTAAAAATGTAATCTTCATTTTCCAGATATTTATGGAAACACAAACGGCTTCCTGAAGGTCGTGACCTCTGACCTCATTCCTCTCTTCATCTGGACTTTTCTTTAGCTTCTTTTGTCACGCTAAATTTCATCTTTTTCTTCTCTTTTCTCTGTTTTTTATGCTCAGCCTCTTATCTCCTCAGTTTTCATGTAAAGTATCGTCTCTATCTATCGTCTGTCTTCATGTTTTCTTTGTCCATCTCGTCTTTTCCTCCATGTTTTTAATTCCTCCTCCTTCATCTCTGTTGGATCCTTTATCTTGTGATTTCAGTTCAGCTTCCTGATGCCTCTTGCTTCATTGTTATGTTAAACTACGGTAGCCAGCGAGGCGAAAACAATTCGCAAACGACGAAACACAGAAAGAAACGCAAAGGGAAACAAAAACTACTCCAGACCACTAGGGGAGCAACGGCAGGAGAGAGCTGGAGGAAGCTGGGAAAAGGTGCGTTTTTATTTATTATATTATATTCTGAATAAATATTCAGTTAGCTAACAAGCTAAATATTTAGCTCAATATTATATCCAACTTGATAAATAGCAGCTAAACATTTAGCTTAGCTTGGTGAGACGTAGCTAGCTCTCAGCTAGATTTGGAGTTGGAAGCTAAACAGTTAGCTAACAAGCTAAATATTTAGCTCAATATTATATTCAACTTGATAGTTGAATATATTACTTTATATTCTGTCCTTTTTTTCTAAGTAAAAGTTGCAGACGTCTTTGTTGCGTTCTGTAATTCAAGGCTAATGCTAACTTACCCTTGCTAACTAGCCAGCCAGCTTTTCGCGTCTGTCGCGGGTTAGTGGAAATTTACCTGCAGTTTTCTGGACGACGTTAAAGTAGAGGACATTATTTAGGTCTTACATTTAATTCATAATAGTCTCTAACTAACCGTCTCAAATTGGAGTTAATGAAATCTGCATTGGTCTTAGAGAGTCTGTGGCGATGAAAGGTCAAAGGTCAACGGTTGGCTTTTGTTTCAGGCTAAATATTTAAATTTAGTGTGATTTTTCCAGATCCAGATTTTTCTCAGATCCGTTTGGACCGAAGCATGAAAAGCCGGTTCCACCTGGTTCGCTGTGTTTTTTATCCTTGGTGGCTAAAAATGGAAAGTTGTTTATTCCAAAGAGCAGATGCCTCTACGACACACACACACACACACACACACACGTCAGCAGGGTGTGTGTGTGTGTGTTCTGCCAACCCGTCCGTCCTCCCTGTGTGGATCCGAAGCGATCCGACCCAGAGCCGTTGGTGGGATCGAAACGCTTTCAGGCCAGATTTTCCCTCTGTCCTCTCCTTAGTTACGGTTGCTAAGGAAGACAAACAGAAACGTCTGTCTTCGTCTGTCTCCAACCTGCTGGTTTAATTGAGTCACATGTCATGGATCTGCTGCTGATGTCATGGAGGACAGACATAAATCATCGTCTTCGTCTCAGATTGTCCTGCAGCTTGCAGACACTTTGGTGAAGTTTATCTGGAAAGGTTCTGTGGTTCTGAGCCCGGTCGCCATGACGATAAACTGTCCCAGATGTCATCGACATAAACAATAATATTATTGTGTCTTGAGATCATTTCCAACTGATATAATAATAACATAATAATGTAAGAACATGTTCTCAAAATCAATAAACTTTATCTTCTTTTTTAATATATTTATTTATGATTTTTCAAGGTTAAACAGCCAAGATAGAAAAAACATAAAGAAAAACAACAAAAAGTAAACACAACAAAAATCCACTAAACAGAAGAATCAAAACACTGTCAGCGAACTGAAGGTCTGATAAGAGGATGTGTAGATTTACTCTCTACATCTGACAGTAGAGAGTAAATCAAGCATGAGGCAGAGTCCAAGCGATCAATAGACAGGAATGTGGAATATCAAGAAAAGAGAAAAACAATAAATTATAATCGCAGTAAAAATAATGACAAAGAAAAGATAAATAAAAGAAAAAAAAAATACAGGTCCAGATGAATGTGACAGTCATTTTAGCCCATTATTTTGTATATATCTATTGAAAAGACCCGACACATCAAGGAACTTCTGATGATTGTCAGACAAAGAGAATCGAATTTCCTCAAGATAGATACAGGACAACATATCATTAAGCCATTACTTAAAACAAGGCGGTAGAGGATTTCCATTCCCGCAGAATAACCCGCTTTGCTACCACTAAACCAAACATTAGGGACTGTTGTAGAGACATGGGAAGAGTAAGAGAGGATGTAGAGCAACCCAAAATTATCAGATGCTTCTCTGGACATAAAGGCTCGACATAAGCGTTGCTATACAATTCAAATATCCTACACCAGAAATCCAGAAGCTTAGGGCAGGAGCAAAACAGATGACAGACCCAAAGTCCCATCATCTACTTTACATTTGTCACATTTTGGTGAGACGCAGGGAAAAGCTTATTAAGTTTAGTTGTAGAAAAGTGCAGCCGATTCATAACTTTAAATTGAATAAGTTGCAGTCTAGAATTAATAGAACAGGATTTGATTCTCGACAGACTCAAATCCCATTGCTCATCTGAAATCTCACCTAGTGTATCAGAAGCCCAGGCTCTTTAATACGCCTTGTAGATGCGGATGAACTGAAAAGATGAACAAACTGAGAAATTAGCTTTGTAGAGGTAGGGGGTTTATTTATAAGCTCCTAGAAACTATGCTGCACCGTAAGGTTTCATAGTGGGGAAAGTGTTGCCTGACAAAATTCTGAACTTGCAAGTACCTGAAAAAATGGCTAGAAGGAAGATCGAATTTAGACTGGAGATGCGTGAAAGAAGCAAAGTTATCATTGATGTATAAATCCTTAACAGCAGCTATGCCCTTATTTAACCAGTGCTTAAAAACTGCATCCATATTGCCTGGCTTAAATGCTGAGTTCTGACAAATCGGAGCATAGATGGAAAACCCAGGGAGATTCAGGACATTCTTAATCTGCTTCAAAATCATGAATGAATGTTTTAGTATAAATTTATCCTTCAGCAACTGAAAAGACAAAGTAAGATTGGAAAACAATACTGCAGCTAGAGAGGAAGTAGTAAGTTCTAAGGACGAGAGGTTTTCTAATAGCGAGTCAACCGCCTCACCTCTCGAGTGGAGATGAGTCCAGAAAACCCAGGATCTGGCATTACAGGCCCAGTAATAATATCGAAAAACAGGAAGGCCTAGACGACCCTCAGCAGTAGGTTTAATAAACTTTAACTTCTGACAAACATTTAACACCGGAACTGGAAGACATTTTAAATGTTCGAATAAATAAACAAAAGTCGAGACGAGACTGAAGATTTTTATTATTGTTTTTGGTAGAAAGAGAAAACAATAAATCACACAAATGGAAATGATTGAGTTCATTTTAATTCATCATGCAAGTGATTGATTGATTGATTAATCAATTCAATTGATTACTCAAGACAGACGTGAAAAGCTAGCTGGCTAGTTGGCAAGGGTAGCAGCTGGTTAGCATTAGCCCTGAATTACAGAACGCAACAAAGACGTCTGCAACTTTTACTTGACAGATAAAACATTAAAAAAAATCTACGTAGAAAATAAAAGAATAAATAAAAACGCACCTTTTCCAGCTTCCTCCAGTTCTCTCCTGCTGTTGCTCCCCCTAGTGGTCTGGAGTAGTTTTTGTTTCTATTGCGTTTCTTTTTGTGTGATTGATTGATTGATTGATTGATTGATTGATTGAATTGATTGATTGATTGATTGTGATGCGTTCGCCTCAGACTGAACAGGTTCCTCTGGTCTAAAAGCAGCAGAACCTCAGCAGCTCCAGTTTCCTCGGTTCCTTGGTCTCTCTGTGACTCACCTCAGCTTGACAAACGCTCGTCGCTCCATATCCGGTCTGACTGACTCGGCTTTAATCGGAGGCTCGGCCCTCACACTCGGATGTAACGTCGCCATGGTGACATGCTAAAACAACGCGCCGATGCTGTAGCTCTGCCAGTTTCTCAGCTAATTCAGCTCTAAATGAATCGATCAGAACTGAAGCTCACCTAAAAGAAAAGTGCAGCTAAGCAGTGATGGTGAAAACTGTGACTTTCAAACATCACATTTAAAATGAGCCTTTAATCAAGATGCTTCATTCATCCAGTGACTCCTCTGACCTCAGCCGCCAAGATGGCCGACTCCTCACCGCAAACGTTTCTTCTGTTCCACCGTTCGCAGATCAGTGAAAGTGTCAGTGGAGCCAAATAAAAGGACTTTACAATATATTTGGAAATATGAATTTAGTGGAAGACAAGTGTGCTAAATGTTTTCAAAGTTAGAAAAACGTTGAAGTGCAAAACATTTAGCAAAAAGCTTTCAAAGTTAGCACGCTAAGCTACAACTTAGCTATTAGCGCATTAGCACCAGGGTGCTAACAGCTGCAGTCAAGCAAATTAGTGTTTTAGGATTTATTGGAAAAATTAATGAACATGAAGCTAAGTGAGCTAAAAGTGGTCAAAGCGCTAAGCTAAACTTTAGTTCCACTATTAGCATATTAGCAGAAGAAGCATTTCAGGGAGTCAAGCAAACAAAAACTGAAAGAATCTTTAAGGCTGCAAATACTTTTTCACAGCTCTGAACTTTATTAGGGTAAATCAGAATAATCTGGAGGAGGAAGAGAAAAAACTGCTTTATGGTTGGAGGTAATTATGGCTGCAGCTCACACACACACACACACACACACACACACACACACACACACACACACACACACACACCACACACACAAGGCTGTCTGCTGCTAACCATCCCAACATGTAAACACGCCGCCGGGCCACGCGGTTCTTTCCCACGGACAGAGTCCCGGTCCGGTTCGGCCCGTTCGCTGCGCCGCGGCCTGCGGTTCCGACAGCCATGGCGCGACTCTGCAGAATCAGATCCAGTTGTTAAATCACATGCTTGGCCACTTTCTCTGCGTAATTACCGCCCGCTAAGCTCGTTGTAGTAAATCATCATGTGTGGAACGAGGAATGTGAAATTACACAGTGAGGACCTGGAGGTCCTCCTGCTGCAGCAGCTGCTGCTGCCGCTGCTGCAGCATCAGCTGCTGCTGCAGCAGCTGCTGCCGCTGCTGCTCATCCTCTGTATCTGCTACTGAGGCCGGTTCTGGTTCTGGTTTTGGTTCCGCTTGACTTTCATAGTCCTGTTGTGTTTCAGCATCAGAAACGAGTTTGTTTCTGTTTTTATTAATGAGATGATTCCAGGTTTTGTCGTTAGGATGAGGTTGTCTTCAGCTGTATCAAAATTACTCGCCAAACTGCAGCGGAAAAACTGTTTTCCAGAGTCACGTGATCGACAACCGGATGTTACTACTGGTGGAAATCACAAAGAAGACAACAGGAAGTAGAAGGAAGATGATGATTTTTATCATTATTTATAGTGATTTTAATTGTGTTAAAATCACAATTAACACAATTGTGTTAGGAAGTTACACAATTTCGTAAAACATTTTTATGTTCCCCTGATTGGCTTTTGGCTTTTAATGCGCTAAAACACTTTGAGATCCAAAGGAGTCTCTTCTGAGATGTGTGGTCCATGCTAGCTTGTAGCCTCTACTTCCTGTTTGTAACCTCTACTTCCTGTTTATCAAACAAACGTCAACATCTGATGAAGCTACGCTTAGCGTAGCCTGGTTGATTCGCTCCAAACCAGTGGATAAAAACATTCATAATTCCTCTTTTCCTTTTTTTGTGAAAGAAAATGGAAAATGAAACACGGTTGTCAAATAAGCTCCGATCTTCTGGTGGGTCTGTGTCGTACCAGAGGCCAAGCTGAAGAATTCAGACATCTGACCGTCTGATTCGGAGAAATTTACTGAAATTTTTGATCCATGCTAGTTTGTAGCCTCTACTTAGCATAGCGTTAATATTCAACAAATTTACGCTGAGCGTAGCCTGGTTGATTCCTAATTCATATTTTCTTTTTGTGACATTTTAAAAGTTTGCTCATAAATTGGATGACAATTGGATAGACATCTAGTAAATTTGTTTCTATGAATATTTAAAAGTTTCACATCAGAAAAGGTTGATGGAAACGACAAAATTCAAAATAACTTCCTCAACTTAGCAAAAATATTTGTTACGTTGGCTTGATGTGGTTTTTGGTTAAAGAGTTAATGGAGATGAAAGCACATTTACAGAGTAAGTTCAGTAAAAGTCTTTGGTTTATAGCTGCTGCACAACAAATCCTGCAGAGTTAAATCAACACTATGCCGAGTCTATGTGGTCCTCATCAGAGTTGGTGTTAATTTAACTCGTACAGAGTTATTTCAAAAATAGTTTGAGTAGTTCTAACTTTTCAAGTGTTTAAATGACTTAATTTCTTGTTGAAATAACTCTGAAAAGAGTTAAATTAACACCAATTCTGATGAGGACCACATAGACTCGGCATAGTGTTGATTTAACTCTGCAGAATTTGTTGTGTGGTTGTGTCCAAATTACCTGCTAAATGAAATGAGTTTGTGGGGAACAAACTTTCCCTTGAATATTTCTGGCAGCAGCTCATTAAAGCAGGTCATCTCTGTCCCCGTCACACAAACCTGGAGACTCTTTGTTATTCTGCCTTCACCTCATGTTTCTAATTTTAAACGCGCCACCTTGTCATCAGTCATGTCCCACATATGTCTACCTGTCTGCATGTTTCCCCCCTTTACTGTGACACATCTGGGTCGGTGTCGGTTTCCGTTTCATCTGTCAGTCTGTCCGCGCGTCGGAGAGTCCCGCCGCCTCTGAAGCCAACTGATCAAGGGAGTTATTTTTGGTCCTGATTAGCGATCGGAGGAGCGGCTTTCATCAGGAGTTTGGGAGGAGTGAGCATATGGAAAGGTCCCCTGGGAGCCCAACGTGTCTCTGTGAATGTGACTTCCATTGTTGGAGCCTGCAAAGACGTTCTTCCCAGTCCTGATCCAGGCGACTCTTCAGGCTCCTGGGGGATTCATCTACAGGGTGATTAACGCGCTCCGTGAAATCCTAAAATATTCCCAAAGCAGGAAACGATCCGTTTCTAGCACCTGTACATTTCAGGTTTTTATCATTTCCATCTGTTTCTTAGAGAACGAACAATTAATTTTTGGAGAAAAACCTGAAACTCCAACATTTGTTCTGCTGTGGTCAAACCAACCAAACCCTCCTGGCCTGTGGGGGGCGCTGCGCTAAGAGCCTCTCAAAGAAACCAAACCAAATGGAAACTGAAGATTTAGACAGTAAAAATGTCAGTGTTGAATTAACACCCAAAAGTGTCTATATGTGTCCAAGTCAGCTGGTGTTAAATTCAACACTACAGAGTGTCACATTGACATTTACAGCGGTGTTAGTGTTAAAATATGTTAAAAGTAACACCAGTGTAGTGTTGATCATAAAACATAATGTGGAGTTAAAAAAGTTAATAATTGACCCACAAGGTGTCAATATCAATCAAATCCAGTGGAAAATATTCAAAACAAGACACAGAAATGGAAAGTTTAACTTTTCTTAAACCCATTTCAGTAAATAGACCAATGTTAATTTAACAAAAATATGGGTGTCAATCTTTTAACACTTTCAAAGTGTTACTTTAACACCAGCTGACTTGGACACATATAGACACTTTTGGGTGTTAATTCGACACCGGCATTTTTACTGTGTAGACTTTGGCTAAAGACCATGAGCCATTTCTCCTGCTAGCGCTAGGCTAGCATGTTTGTTTTCTTTGTGTTTACCCAGAATGCCCTGCGCTGTAGTCCACTTCCTGCTTTTGGAGCGGTCTCCAGTTCGCTTGGGGTTCACATTCAGCGAGGTTTGGAGGACCAGAGGTCAGAGGTCACACCCCACCAACCGGACCGGAGTCGGGTTGAAGCGGACTCAACAGGACAGGTAGGAATGATCCATCCTCAACATTGCTGTCACGTTTTATCCATCGTTAACACAAACGTTTGGAGCTAACTTGTTAGCTTTGAGCTAGCTAAATATTCACCACGATTTAAATAACCCAATTATTGCAGTTGATTTTTGACCCAGCAACTTAGGCTGCATTCACACTGCAGCCTGAAGTGACCCAGTTCTGATGTTTCTGACGTAATGTGACCTGTATCCGATCTCTTCATGGCAGTGTGAACAGCTCAGGATTCTTTTAGAATGTGACCCATATCAATACGGATCCGATTCAAATGTGACCATAACGTCCAGGTCTCATTCATCCGAACTGAACGTCACTGATTCTCAACAAATCTCACTATTCAGGTCCTGATATGGAAGAAAAACAACAACCATGACTATATGAGGATTAATGAGTAGAAGAAGCTAATGCTAAAGTATTTTATCAACATGCTAATTGGTATAAGCTAATGCTAAGGCGTTAAACTAACAGGCTATTTAGCAGAAGCGAATTAAAGAAATAATACAGTATGTTGCTCCGGTTGGACAACAACTTCAGATATATAAGCTAAGCTCCACCGTTAGCCTCCATGTTTACTTCCTCTGAGCTCTTCTTCTTCTATGGTGGTTGGCAGAACACTGAGAACGCTGACGCTATAGCGCCCTCTACTGCGCATGCAGGACACTTTCAGGTTCACACAGCAGAACACATACAGGTCCATTTACTGGACCTGCAGTGTGAATCAGAACTGGGTCACTTCAGGCTGCAGTGTGAACGCAGCCTGAGACGCGTCTCCTCTTCCTGCCTTCTGGCTCTTAGCTGGTGGATAAATGAGCCTAAAAATAAAAAGCAGCGAAGGAAAAGCTTCAGGCCGACTCTTTTCTCAAAGCAGAAATAAAGACGGACACCAGCAGCTGCTCGTTTATATTTATTTAGAAACAAGAATGCATTTCTGTCACTTCCACTGCGACTCCTTGTTGCACCTTGGATCAAACATGATAGTCGTACTAAGTCCACAGAACACCGTCACAAGAGAGACACCCCTTTAAATGCACGTTTACCTTTTTACATCCTTTTCCTGTATAGTCGTCATTCGTATGCAATGACTTGTGCTTTGATAAGAGAAGAGACATCATCGTTGTCGTGATACATGAATCAAAATAGAAAAGTCGTACGAAGAGGATATACTGGTTGAATACACACTGATACAGACACTCACATTGCAGCCTGCCCGACTCGGCCCAAACGGTCCAGAACTCTAAAAACTCAACCGCTCCCTTCTTCTCCTGATTCTAGGGTTTTGTAAATACACCATTGTTGCCTTGCAACAAATTCACTCCCTGCTGGTGGAGCAGAGTTTGGCTAAAATATTGCTTGAAAGAAGAGCAGGATTTTCACTGCTGAAGCTTTTCAGGTCCAGAAACGGACGACGGGTCATAAGGTGCGTGTCAGAAGGCTGCAGGTTGAAGTCGTCCCGTTTGTGGCTGGAATGTTTGGTTGTTTCCTGTTTGGAACAGCTGCACACAAAGAGCAAGTCACCAAAATAAAAGCTTGGAACCAGAGCTGCACGATGCGCCCAGCCACAGACTCACTGGCAGAATTTAACACAATTTCAGCTTTTTGTGAACATTTTTTTTGCACTCACAGGATCGACAAGGTTTTTCCCTCCAACATTAATGAGATTTAAAAATAAATAATGATGTAAGTTTGGAGTTCAAATAATAATTTCCATCTGTTGGTTAGAGAAAATTACCAGCTCAGATTCAGCATTATTCCATTACTGAGCCTGTTTTTAACATTAGCATGTTAGCATGCTGTTAAGCCAGAGACAGCTTTTATTTTGAAGGATCATCACTTTAGTCTGTTAATAATGCAGAATCAAAATTTTCTATCATCTGTCTGATAAAACTTGAGTCTTATTTTGAAGGGCTAACAATCCTGATTTATTATTTGTTAGCTAACTTACCACATTAATTGCACGCCCTTTATTTTGAAAATCAGATACTAACTTCTGGATTTTTTCTGTGAAATTTTGACTTTTGTTGACGTTTATTTTAAAATCTGATACAAAACGTCTTTAAACCAGATCCTGGTTTGTTTTCTGATTTTGATTCTTTACAAATATCTGAAATAAATTACATTTTGACTGTAAATGTGAGTTTTTGTTACTCCCCACACAGCAGTAGAAGAAACACTGCCACCTGCAGGTGGGAGTTGGCATCACTTACACTCAATGCTTTTATTATTTTCAAGGAAAATTTGCAACAAACTCACAAACATTAATTTTAACCCAACCGCTGGACTGAAGCTTTATTTTGAAAGTCCTTGTTGCCAACTGCTGATTGTTAATTTCTCCAAGTTCTGCCCGTTTGATGCAAAACGTAACGGATTTCAAAGTGATGAAAATGTGTAAGAAACAGAATAATTTGCGCCGTGCAGCTCCGCTTCGACGTTTGAGTAAAAACTGAGGGAATCTCAAGCAGCTTCAGGCAAAAAAGCAGCAAAAAATGTACAAGCAAAACTACAACGGTGAAGGTTTAGATGCAGATATAGGTCCGTATACTGTAGGGTAAATATTGGTGCGTAGAAACACACAGAAAGCCGTAGAACAGGTTCACATCCTCGCCTCATGCTGCACATAGAAAAGGCATCCAGCACATTCAGAAAGAAATGTACAATTTATCAAACATGGATAATAAATAGTATTATAGACTGTACACAAGAAGCTTCTTTAATTTCACTCATATAAAAATATGTTTTAGTGCAACCGTACGTAAAGGTAACATCCGTAACTTCACATCGACCAAATGACACGCAGGAGGAGCAAAGCCGATATGCGAAGGAGACGCCGACTTATTTACATCCACAACCTGAAGGAAAGGCACCAGGAGGGCCGGCCGACCTTTGACCCCCACAGAGAGAGAAGCGCCGCTGGACAACGTGGGAAAAAGTTCCACTTCCTCTCTCCGCTCCTGCACTTCCTGTTTCCAGAAACCCAAAAGCTCCGCCCCCCCCCCCCCCCCCCCCCCCCTCCGTCTCAGGAGGCGTCCTTCTTCTGCGCCTCCTTCTCCTCCTCCATCGCCGGGCTGGGAGGAAGAGGAGCGGGTGAGGAGGGGGAGGAGGAGGAGGGAGGAGGCCGGAGCTCCAGGCTGCTAAAGTGCTGAATGCCGGGCGGAGGCGGGGAGGAGCAGCGCTGCTGCTGCTGCTGATGGGAGTCGGGACACGGAGCTGAGGAAGGTCCCCCTCCTCCTGCTCCTCCTCCTGCTCCTCCTGCTCTCCTCCTTGCTGCTCCTCCTGCTCCTCCTGCTGCTCCCCCTCCTCCCCCTCCTCCCCCTCCTACTCGCTCCACACACTCCGGGTCGAGGCAGAGCGAGGCGATGGCCTTGGTGCAGGTATGGATGCTCTCCTCCTGCTCCGGTCTGGCCCCGCCCCCCTCCGGTCTGGCCCCGCCCCCCTCGGGTCTGGCCCCGCCCCCCTCCGGCGCCCCCTGCTGGCCCAGCGGCGTGGTGGCGGACGGCGGGACGGAGTGGACCATCTGGATTCCTCCGATGGGAATCATGGGGAACGGCGAGCGAACCTGAGGAAGAAACGGCGACATTACTGATGTGCTTAAGGGTCAAAGGTCAAAACCTGTTGGGAAACATCAAATGGGGCGAGCGAGTGGTGGGGGAGAGAGGGGGGTGAGGGAGCGGCAGACGCCCCATGGTTCTCTGGAGGACGATCACAACAGTTCCAATCGGGTCGGTTCTGGCCGGGTCGAGTTGAGTCGAGTCGGCTCAGTTCGACTCGGTTCAGTTCGGGTTAAGTCGGGTCAAGTCGAGTCGGGTCGATTCGGTTCGGGTCGGTTCGGGTCGAGTCCAATCGAGTCGAGTCGGTTCGGGTCGGGTCCAATCGAGTCGAGTCGGTTTGGGTCGAGTCGGTTCGGGTCCAGTCGGGTCGGTTCGGGCCAAGTCGGTTCGGTTCGAGTCGGTTTGGGTCGGGTCCAGTCGGGTCCAGTCGGGTCGGGTCGGTTCGGGTCGAGTCCAATCGAGTCGGGTCCAGTCGGGTCGGTTCGGGTCCAGTCGAGTCGGTTCGGGTTGAGTCGGTTTGGGTCGGGTCCAGTCGGGTCGGGTCGGTTCGGGTCGAGTCGGTTCGGGTCGAGTCGGTTCGGGTCGAGTCCAATCGAGTCGGGTGGTCGGTTCGGGTCGGTCGGTTCGGGTCGAGTCGGTTCGGGTCGAGTCGGTGGGTCGAGTCCATCGAGTCGGGGTGGGTCGGTCGGTCGGTCGAGTCGGTTCGGTCGAGTCGGTTCGGTGCGTGGTCGGGTCGAGTCGGTTCGGTCGAGTCCAATCGAGTCGGGTCCAGTGGGTCGGTTCGGTCGAGTCGGTTCGGGTCGAGTCGGTTGGGTCGAGTCGGTTCGGGTCGAGTCCAATCGAGTCGGGTCCAGTCGGGTCGGTTCGGGTCGAGTCGGTTCGGGTCGAGTCGGTTCGGGTCGAGTCGGTTTCGGTCTCGACGTCCAATCGAGTCGGTCAGTCGGGTCGTTCGGGTCGAGTCGGTTCGGGTCGAGTCGGTTCGGGTCGAGTTGGTTCGGGTCGAGTCGGTTCGGGTCGAGTCCAATCGAGTCGGGTCCAGTCGGGTCGGTTCGGGTCGAGTCGGTTCGGGTCGAGTCGGTTCGGGTCGAGTCGGTTCGGGTCGAGTCCAATCGAGTCGGGTCCATCGGTTTGGGTCATCGGTTCGTTCGGGTCGAGTCGGTTCGGGTCGAGTCGGTTCGGGTCGAGTGGTTCGGGTCGAGTCGGTTCGGGTCGAGTCCAATCGAGTCGGGTCCCGAGTCGGAGTCGGTGTCGGGTCGAGTCGGTTCGGGTCGAGTCGGTTCGGGTCGAGTCGGTTCGGGTCGAGCATCGGTCGGGTCATCGTGGTCGTTCGGTCGGTCGGTTCGGGTCGAGTCGGTTCGGGTCGAGTCGGTTCGGGTCGAGTCGGCGATCGAGTGGTCGTCGGGTCAGTCGGTTCGGGTCGAGTCGGTTCGGGTCATCGGTTTGGGTCGGTCGGTTCGGGTCGAGTCCTCGGGTCGAGTCCTCGGTCGGTCCAGTCGGTCGGTTCGGGTCGAGTCGGTTCGGGTCGAGTCGGTTCGGGTCGAGTCGGTTCGGGTCGAGTCGGTTCGGGTCGAGTCGGTTCGGGTCGAGTCGGTTCGGTCATCAATCGAGTCGGGTCCAGTCGGGTCGGTTCGGGTCGAGTCGGTTCGGGTCGAGTCGGTTTGGGTCGAGTCGGTTCGGGTCCAGTCGGGTCGGTTCGGGTCGAGTCGGTTCGGGTCGAGTCGGTCGTTGGGTCGGGGTCGGGTCAGTCGTTCGGGTCGAGTGTCGGTAGTCGAGTCGGTGTCGGGTCGTGGTCGAGTCGGTTTCGGGTCGGTCCTCGAGTCGGGTCAGTCGGTTCGGGTCGAGTCGTCGAGTCGGTTCCGTCGGGTCGGTTTCAGCAGAGTCGATCGTCGGTTCGGGTCGAGTCGGTTCGGGTCGAGTCCAATCGAGTCGGGTCCAGTCGGGTCGGTTCGGTCGAGTCGGTTCGGGTCGAGTCGGTTCGGTCGAGTCTTTGTCGGGCAGTCGGGTCCAGTCGGGTGGTTCGGGTCAAGTCGAGTCGGTTCGGGTCGAGTCGTCGGTCGAGTCGTGGTCGGTCCAATCGAGTCGGTTCGGGCAAATCGATCGGTTGGTCGATCGGTTCGGGTCGAGTCCAATCGAGTCCGGTTTCGGGTCAAGTCAGTCGGTTCGAGTCGAGTCGGTTCGGGTCGAGTCCCAATGAGTCGGTCCATCGGGTCGGTTCGGGTCAAGTCGAGTCGGTTCGGTCGGTCGATCGAGTCGGTTCGGGTCGAGTCCAATCGAGTCGGGTCCAGTCAGTTCGGTTCAGGTTGAGTCGGGTTGCGGCGCCACATGAACTTTGAATGTAACCTGTTGCTCCTTTAGAACCTCGTTGTGCAAAAATCTATCCAATCAAAAGTGCAGACCTTTATTGTGAAATTAATGCATGAGCTTTATTTTGAAGGGCTGCCAGTCCCCTTGTCATCTCTCTGATTCGTCTCATGAAAAAACTTTAAAAATAATTTAAACCTTTCTGTAGTTTAAATTAGATTATTATGCTCTGATCTTTCAGCTTTATTTTGAAAGCCTGTCATTCAGTTTTTCAGGTTTACTTCACTTCCTGTTACTGATGCGAAACCTGCTTTTATTTTGAAGCAGGTGTATAGATTTTATTTTGAAAAACCATAATTTTTTCACTGTTTCCTGGCTGATTTAGATCCAATTATGTGAAATCTGGTTTGCAAAAGAAATCTCTGAAATATTTTGGCAAAGTTCATCAACTTTATTTTGAAAGGGCTAATCCTGGAGGAATTGGGAAGGACAGACTGAAGATAAATACCTGGAGTTGTGAATGGGTGGGAAGATGGCTGAACAGAACCTGGTGAGGCGGGCCGGACTGGAAGCACCGGGCAGAACCCTGATCCCATGCAGACGGAGACGAAGAACCGGGACGGAGATCCTGAGACCAGACAGACAACCGTCAGCGTTTCCTCCGGACAGCTGCAGACTTCCCGAGTTCAGTCAGTAAAGCTAACGGCTAACGGCTACCAGAACCACGGGGTTCGGGCTGAAACACGAGTCCGTCTGCAGGCAGTCGGACTCGTTTGGATCCAACAGCAGCCGGGTCCGAAGTGAAACCCGTAAGAGGAAAACCAGCCGCCTCATTAACCACATCGTCACAGCCGGCCGAGATCCCGTTACCAGGCCGCCGCTCCGACTCCCATGGCCTCCGCTTTGAAACCGGTCTGAGCCGGACTTCATTCGCTCGCCGTCTCCAAACGTTTCCGCCGCCAGATGGTTTCGTCTTCGTCCCACTCGCTGCTCTCTGTCCTTCGCACTTCATTCACACGGCGCAGTAAAAAACCTCAGCTCTGGATTTTAAGGTTTAAAGTCTTCAGGTTGCTACGGTCACCGAACGCATCACGACCGACCCGACAACTCGCTCTGCCGTCTGGCAGGGTGTAACAGTAAAAACACAGTGTTGAATTAACACCCAAAGTGTCTGCATGTGTCCAAGTCAGCTGGTGTTAAAGTAACACTGTTGAAAGTGTTAAAAGATTGACACCCATTTTTTTGTTAAATTAACTTTGGTCTATAAAACTGAAATGATTTTAAGAAAAGCTAAACTTTCCATTTCTGTGTCTTGTTTTGAATATTTTCCACTGGATTTGATTGATATTGACACCTTGTGGGTCAATTATTTACTTTTTTAACACCACATTATGTTTTGTGATCAACACTACACTGGTGTTACTTTTAATATATTTTAACACTAACACCGTTGTAAATGTTAATGTGACTCTGTAGTGTTGAATTTAACACCAGCTGACTTGGACACATAGAGACACTTTTGGGTGTTAATTCAACACTGACATTAGCAGATTTGGAAGGAGAAAGCCCTGTTTATTTGTACAAAAATATTTTTTAAATGTTTTAATTCCTCGATGTTGCACTGCCTCAGCCAAAAATCCCAATAAAATATCCAAGAAGGAAAACTCTCCCAAGACACCAGATATCCTAACGACAAAAATCATCTGGGCTGTTGTTTTGTAAAAGCAATAAAAGAAAAATCTGCCAAATACAAAGAAGTAAAAGCTGAAAGTGGCAGAAAGGAGAATATTTGGTCCATCGGTTCATCGAAGCTTCATTCTAGCCCAACCGTCTCATTTGGGTTTCAGCTGGGTGTCTTCCAGGGTCCGGTGGTCTTTACAGGAGAACTATCAGCTATTTGAGTCCGGAGAGGTCAGGGTTCCCAGCTGAACTCTGACCCCTAACCCAGCTGGGAAAGGGTCCAGAGTTCAGGATCAGTTCCTGGCTAAGTGGAGAACAGGATGGATAGAAAACCGAAGCTCCTGATTTCCCAACCCTGAAGAGATCCGGAGATACAAACGGCTGAAATTCATCCGCTGAGTGACAATCTCAGTCTGAGTCTCTAACTGTTCATGATGTGATGGAAACTGGATTTGGTTTGTTGTGTCTAAAGAACATAAGCCAAACGATCGGAGGGTTCAACGCTCAGAAGTCTTGACAATGAAACGTAAAATAAAGCATTTTACTTTAAAAGAAATTCATGAAGAGAAAAATGTCATTGTTACCTTTTCCATCTCTGCAGTGGTGCTGCGCCGCCCCAGAGGGAAATCTCCCTGAGCCGCCACCCCCATCTGATGGTTGGGCCTGGGGCTCCGGGCGCCGCTGTGAGGACTGAACCAGAAAAACAATCAGCCACTTCAAAGGAACAATCATGACTCAACCAGCCAGAATCGGGATCAATAAATGCAGACAATTCATGGTTTCACATTTATGATACGAGTTTAGGAAAGAGAGAAACACCAGAAGAGCCTGAACTCCTCTGGTGTTCAAAGGTCTCTCAGAACCAAGTAGGAACTGAAAAAAACCTTCAGAGAAACCAGTTCTGAGGACGACGACAGCCAGAACCAGTCGGCCAAAGAACGACGTCTGGCTGACCAGCAACGTCTGGTCAACCAACCAACGTCTGGTCAACCAATCAATGTCTGGTCAACCATCGTCTGGTCAATCAGCGTCTGGTCAACCAACCAACGTCTGGTCAATCAATGTCTGGTCAACCAACAGCGTCTGGTCAATCAACAACGTCTGGTCAACCAACCAATGTCTGGTCAACCATCGTCTGGTCAATTAGCGTCTGGTCAACCAACAGCATCTGGTCAATCAACAACGTCTGGTCAACCAACAGCGTCTGGTCAACCAACAGCGTTGGTCAATCAACAAGTCTGATCAACCAACGTCTGGTCAACCATCGTCTGGTCAACCAACATCGTCTGGTCAACCAATCAACGTCTGGTCAATCAACAACGTCTGGTCAACCAACTCTGGTCAACCATCGTCTGGTCAACCAACCATCGTCTGGTCAACCAATCAACGTCTGGTCAATCAACAACGTCTGGTCAACCAACGTCTGGTCAATCAACGTCTGGTCAACCAACAGTGTCTGGTCAATTAAACGTCTGGTCAACAATCAACGTCTGGTCAACCAACAACGTCTGGTCAACAACAGCGTCTGGTCAACCAACAGCGTCTGGTCAGCCAACAACGTCTGGTCAACCAACAGCGTCTGGTCAATCAACAACGTCTGGTCAACCAACCAATGTCTGGTCAACCATCGTCTGGTCAATTAGCGTCTGGTCAACCAACAGCATCTGGTCAATCAACAACGTCTGGTCAACCAACACGTCTGGTCAACCAACGCGTCTGTCAATCAACAACGTCTGATCAACCAACGTCTGGTCAACCATCGTCTGGTCAACCAACCATCGTCTGGTCAACCAATCACGTCTGGTCAATCAAAACGTCTGGTCAACCAACGTCTGGTCAACCATCGTCTGGTCAACCAACCATCGTCTGGTCAACCAATCAACGTCTGGTCAATCAACAACGTCTGGTCAACCACGTCTGGTCAATCAACGTCTGGTCAACCAACAGTGTCTGGTCAATTAACGTCTGGTCAACCAATCAACGTCTGGTCAACCAACACGTCTGGTCAACCAACAGCGTCTGGTCAACCAACAGCGTCTGGTCAGCCAACAACGTCTGGTCAACCAACAGCGTCTGGTCAATCAACAACGTCTGGTCAACCAACCAATGTCTGGTCAACCATCGTCTGGTCAATTAGCGTCTGGTCAACCAACAGCATCTGGTCAATCAACAACGTCTGGTCAACCAACAGCGTCTGGTCAACCAACAGCGTCTGGTCAATCAACAACGTCTGGTCAACCAACGTCTGGTCAACCAACAGCGTCTGGTCAACCAACAACGTCTGGTCAATCAACAACGTCTGGTCAACCAACGTCTGGTCAACCATCGTCTGGTCAACCAACCATCGTCTGGTCAACCAATCAACGTCTGGTCAATCAACAACGTCTGGTCAACCAACAGTGTCTGGTCAATTAACGTCTGGTCAACCAATCAACGTCTGGTCAACCAACAGCGTCTGGTCAACCAACAGCGTCTGGTCAACCAACAGCGTCTGGTCAGCCAACAACGTCTGGTCAACCAACAGCGTCTGGTCAATCAACAACGTCTGGTCAACCAACAGCGTCTGGTCAACCAACAGCGTCTGGTCAATCAACAACGTTGGTCAACAACGTCTGGTCAACCATCGTCTGGTCAACCAACCATCGTCTGGTCAACCAATCAACGTCTGGTCAATCAACAACGTCTGGTCAACCAACAGTGTCTGGTCAATTAACGTCTGGTCAACCAATCAACGTCTGGTCAACCAACAGCGTCTGGTCAACCAACAGCGTCTGGTCAACCAACAGCGTCTGGTCAGCCAACAACGTCTGGTCAACCAACAGCGTCTGGTCAATCAACAACGTCTGGTCAACCAACAGCGTCTGGTCAACCAACAGCGTCTGGTCAATCAACAACGTCTGGTCAACCAACGTCTGGTCAACCATCGTCTGGTCAACCAACCATCGTCTGGTCAACCAATCAACGTCTGGTCAACCAACAGTGTCTGGTCAATTAACGTCTGGTCAACCAATCAACGTCTGGTCAACCAACAGCGTCTGGTCAACCAACAGTGTCTGGTCAATTAACGTCTGGTCAACCAACAGCGTCTGGTCAGCCAACAACATGTGGTCGCCAGACGTTGTTGGCCGACCAACGGACAGCATCAACCAATCAACAGTCGACTGTCGGCCATGTGACCCAGTTCTGCTGGGTAACTGGTGTGGAGAGTCTTGGATCCTGCCTGGGCTACGTCCACCAGAACCAATCAACCCATCAAAACCAGACTTTGGGTTTAAAGGTCAGATTGATTCCATCAAAATGTTTTGCACACAGATTAATAATGAGGTAAACATGTAAAGTTTTCTGTCCGTTTTTGTTTCCCTTGTAATTCCCAGATAACTTGAGGATGTTTGTTTGGCGGCCATATTGGCTTCCTCGTAGATGTATATTGTCTTATACGTCTATGTGGACGGACACTAACCAATCTGAATTTGCCATAAGCATAACCTGTGAAGCTTCACCAACCTCTGATGGTAGAGGCCTCGGCGGGGGGACAGCGGCCGGATCATGGCCCGGTGCCGCCCTCGGGGTGAAAGGTCTCTCTTGTAGTCCCTTCCTCCCGGAGACGCCGGCCGAGACAGAGGGGACAGCACCGAGAGGTGTCCCCGCCGCGGGGACAGGTCCCGGCGGTATCCTCCCACCCCCAGGTCCCTCTTGGGGGAGATGTGGCGCAGCGGGGAGACGTCCCGGCGAGGGGACAGGTGTCCGGCGTGGGGGACAGGTAGTGGCAGGTGGAGGGGGACGAGGACGGGGAGCCGGACAGGTCCAGGCCGGGCGAGGAGAGGCGTGAGGAGGGCGAGGACAGGTCCGGCGAGGGGACGTCTTCGTCCATGGAGGAGGAGGAGGGCGGAGCCAGCAGGCGGCTCCGCTCCGGACCTCGATGAAGCTGCGCCGGGTCGCGCTCTGGGGGCGGAGCCTGCGGCGTGATCCGGATGCTCGGCACGGTGGTGAAGTAGCCGAACAGAGGCGGCCTGCTGGAGGCGCCCAGGAGGTCCGGCGCCCCCCGGTGGGGCAGCTGAGGGGCGGCGGCGGCGGACGGCAGGGCGAACGGCTGCGGGCTGGTGGAGCGCGAACGCGTGGAGTCGCCGTCGTAGTCGTCCTCGTCCTCGTCCTCGTCGTCCACCTCGTCTCCGTCGTCCTCGCCGCCGTCCGACTCGTCGGCGTCGGAGAACTGATGCTCGGCCACCACGGCTCTGGACTGCTTCTCTGACGACCTCTGACCTTCCTCCCCGAGTTCTTCCAGGTGACGACGGAAGAGGGAGAAAGAGAAGGAGTGAAAACAAATGTTGGTACTTAAACGTGCTGAAAGTTAATGTTACATAAAACACCTCTGAGGCCTCGTTCCCACAGTTTAAACCAATAAAACCCAAAACTATAAAAGCTGCTGGAGTCAGAAGAATCTCTCAACACTTTGGTTTTTCCACCAGACGGATTCCAGCCAAACGTCAGCGAAGCTAAACTCCGACTTTATTGAAGAACAAAGCCTGGAACTGGACGGCCCTGGAAAACCGTGACCCCTGAGTTGCTTTCTGAACGAATCGGACGAACCCCGTGACTCAACCGGTGGACGTCTGCCGCGCGCCGCTTCCCAAAAACCTGCTGTGCGTGTGTGGGAACGCGGCCCAATTAAACGCCGAGCCAAGACACGCAGCAGGGGTCACCTGAAATAAAGTTTCATTTGGTGGTCTGCATGGTGGGAAGCTGCAGCGAGCTGCCAGTCCCACGCTGATTAAACACGGCGGCGCCGACCCGAGCAGCGCCGCTCAGACACCTGCTCACAGAAACGGCCGCCTGGCTTCTTCCAGGGTTTCAGATTTGTCGTTTTGTGGTTCAACGTGAGAAACATTAGCAGGAATAGCTGCTGATGTGTGACAGCCACTGGGACTTTCTGTTACTCAAGGCAGCAAGTTAGCAGAAGTAAGAGACACTGTCACCTGCAGGTGGGGTCTGCAGCCCTTAATCCAATGGAAAAATATTTCTAAAACTGTGCATTGGTGTGAAAAAATGTGGGGATTTGCTGATTTTCTGTGAATTTCTGTGATCGTGGAGTTGCAAAAAATTCAGTTGCCACATTTCCGACCCAACTGTGTCACTCCAGTCCTGTAGGTGGCAGTAATCACCCTAAAGTGCTGCTGCATTTTAAGTGTATCATCTTAAGACATGTGCAACACTAATTCAGGATTGATCAGAAGCTAATGCTAAAGCGTTATGGCAGCATTCAACAGAAGCTAACGCACTGTTCCAATAAGTATTTTAGCAGAAGCTAATGCTAATATGCTGCTCTAATAAGTCTTTTAGCAGAAGCTAATGCTAGCACGCTGTTCCAATAAGTCTTTTAGCAGAAGCTAATGCTAGCACGCTGTTCCAATAAGTCTTTTAGCAGAAGCTAACGCTAACGCGCTGTTCTAATAAGTTTTTTAGCAGAAGCTAATGCTAACATGCTGTTCCAATAAGTCTTTTAGCAGAAGCTAATGCTAGCACGCTGTTCCAATAAGTCTTTTAGCAGAAGCTAACGCTAACGCGCTGTTCTAATAAGTTTTTTAGCAAGTAAGCACTCTAATGCTTAAACAATTGCACGTGTTCCAATAAGTCTTTTAGCAGAGGCTAATGCTACACACTAACTCCAAATCAGATCACATCTTCCCTTGATAGACTGCAACTGCTAGATAGCGTGTTTATCTTGTTCTCTACTGTCCAGGAGTTTCACTGAGGGGTAATAGAGTAAAGGGTTCAGGTGTATTTATGAAACATGGTTTTATAATAACCCAGCTTTCATGTCTTTCCTGTTCATTTGGGTTTTTCTGCCACATATTTAAAAAGCATTTCTTCTTCTAACGGGACGAAACGAGGGAAAGTTTGAGGTGTATGAATACTTCTGCTGCTACAGGATGTAAAAATAATCAGGCTAATTTCCAGTTTCATTATCAAGTCACAGGAAGATTAACGGAAGAGCGAAACTGTCAGCGCCGGGAGGGACGGCTGATGAAAACGTAGTATTTCTTAATATTTAATGAGGAATCAGATTAACTCGCTCCTTTGTCCTTGTCTCGCCGTTTGGCGTCCAAGTAAAGTTTCTGTGCTCGTCTGAAGGTTTTCTACCTCCGTCGTCGCCGTCGCCGTCTTCCACCGACGACATGGAGACTCCCAGCTCCAAACACTTCTTCATGTGAGCCTTGGACTTCATGTGCTTCGTCAGATTTCCTGAAAAACACAGACAGCAATCCCAGATTACCGACTGCGCCAACTGGTGTGACCGGACGCCAGAACAGATGACCTGTCATGTCAGAGGACCAGACATGTCCGTCCGTAACCTCATGATTATTGACGGGTAAATACAGACGTCATGATCTGCAGGTGAATGTAGGTTTTATTTCCGCTTTGGTTTGATGATGTTTAGTTTTTATTCACGTGGATTTTCTGTTAACAGACTGAGAATCAGTTTCATTTTTGGTTGTTTTGTTTTATGTACCAGTTCCAGTGTTAAATGTCCTTTTCAAAATAAAGTGTATCTATTTTTGGCAGGATGAGGTTTCCTTATTATGTCATTTAAAATGGTCAATAATATCGTTTATCGCAATAATTTGAGACAATTAGTGACTTGGTAAAATTTGTGCCTATGATGACAGGCCTAAAAATGGTTGGATGCACGGTTGGATGTGTGGCTGGATGTACAGCTTGATGTACGGTTGGATGTATGGTTGGAAGAACGGTTGGATGAAAGGTTGATTGTACGGTTGGATGTACAGCTCGATGAACGGTTGGATGCGTGGTTGGATGTCCTGTTGGTTGTCCGGTTGGATGTGCGGCTCATTGTACAGGTGGATGTGTGGTTGGATGTACAGATTGATGTACGGTTGGATGTCCGATTGGATGTGTGGCTGTACATCCAACCAGTTGGATGTCCAGCTCCATGTACGGTTGGACGTTGTTGGATGTATGGTTGATGTGTGCGACACAGTTGTTGACGTCCAGTCGTTGTTGTGGATGTGTGGCTGTAACCACCGTGATGTGTGATGTACGTTCAAGTCGGTTGGACGTCCAGCTCGTTGTCTGGTTGGATGTGTGGCTGTACATCCAACCGGTTGGATGTCGTGGTTGGATTTGTGGTTGGATGTGTGGTTGGATGTACAGTTCAATGTACGGTTGGACGTCCAGCTCGTTGTCTGGTTGGATGTCTACCTGGACATCCAACCGGTTGGATGTCCAGGTACCCACCTTTGGTCTTGAAGGCGAAGTTGCAGAAGCGGCATACGTAAGGTCGGACGTCGGTGTGGGTCCGGATGTGTTTCTTCAGCATGCTAGGCTTCTTGCAGCGGATGCCGCATTCCTCGCAGATGTACTTCCCGCGGCCGCGTCCGCGCACGTACACGTAGTCCTCGTTGGATTTATACCTGCGGGAGACATCGGCGGCACAGGTGAGCCACACCTCTACATTCATGCTCTTATTGTGAAGAGGACAGTTCAAACAGCAGCTCCATTTCCTGTTCTCCGGGTCTCTCGTTGTTTTTATCTGACAGACTTAGCGTTAGCGTTGATTTAGCATTTCAGCGTTAGCGGAACTATTATTTATTGTTACTGTTTCAGAGTTGGTGAAGCTAACGCTTGGTTAGCTGGTTGCCATGGAAACCACGCCCTTCTCACTCAGGTGACAGTGACTTTATAACTCATGTTAATCATTACTGCTGCATTAACTGGCTAGAAAATTTACTGCACTAATCACAAACATCACTTTGGCTAACGCTAACACACGACGCCAAACTGTAGTTAATGGAAGCTAATGCTAACATGCTAATCCAACAATGTTGGTCCTCAACAAAGGAAAATGCTCTACAACATGTTATATCGGCCCCAACAGGGTCGACTCTGTCACTACACACTTCTTTAAATTAATTTCAGGGAAGCTAAGTGAGCTAAATGTTTTCAAAGGTAGCAAAAACATGTAAGCACTAACTGTTAGCATGTTAGCATAAGTGTGCTCAACACTGATTATTACTAATAGACTATAAACACTCATAATATTTCGTATTCTGAGAATTGATTCCCTGTTATGGCAGTTTGTCCTCCATCAGTCACATGATGGACAGGCAGAAACCTGCCCACCCGGCGCAGCAGCTCCGCGCCGGGTGACAAATGGAGCAAACCCTCACAACTGGAGACCCTGGTGAGTCTCAACGAGTTTAAACTGAATCTGCTTTAAAATATTTTGAACAGATTTTGGAAGCTAACGTTTATTGTCCATCTGTGCAGACAGTGATTCTTGAGAATAGGGACCAAATGGGTTATAATTTTACCATAATTTTTTTTGTTATTTCTCAACCTTATGTATACAAATAATGTTTTGAAAATGTAAAAATGCTGAGGTTCAGGCTCCCAGTTGCAACATTTTAAAAAAATATTAAATTTTTAATCAACCTGACCCAGAACGCTGTCATCACCATCTGACAAAAATAAATAAAAATAATTTTTAATGACCCTGTTAGTGATGTTTTATTCATTTTACAGACAAAAGCTTCTCAAGAAACAAAATAAATATTATTTAAAACAACAAAAAGTCCATGAAGGCGGCCATATTGTAGCTCATCAGGTCCATGAAATCTTTACATTTTACCAAAATTAAGCTTTTATTTCACAAAATTTCATCAAAGTTTTGTAAATTGTCAGTTATGGCGTCGACTCATCATGGTTGTGACAAACAACTTAGGAATAAAAAGAAGGAAAAACTAAAGAATAACATAAAATAACCAGCGCTAACTAGCCTTAAGCTAACCAGAGCTAACTAGCCTTAAGCTAACCAGAGCTAACTAGCCTTAAGCTAACCAGAGCTAACTAGCCTTAAGCTAACCAGAGCTAACTAGCCTTAAGATAACCAGAGCTAACTAGCCTTAAGCTAACCAGAGCCAACTAGCCTTAAGCTAACCGGAGCTAACTAGCCTTAAGCTAACCAGATCATGGTCATGGGGTCCTCAGAAGTTCTGGTGCCCCAATAATGCCTGATTTTTAAAAATTCTTTTCATTTCTGACAAAAACTAAGGACAAATTTCAATGGAGTTGGAAAATATATAAAAATGATTTTAATTCCATTTATTGATACCTTTATAATTATTTATATGACTACTTATACTTAATTGTCATAATATATAATTTTAAATTGTTTTAAACTATTATAATGTATTGAGTTCTGCTCCTGGACAAAGACTTTTACAGGCATCATCCACCGACTACAATGTTTAAAATAAAAAATATTCAGCAAATACCTGGAAAATATACATTGTTGTGTCACATGACCAGGTTAGTTTAGTCAGATATTTGAAAAAAATGTATTTTGTGTATATTTTATTCAAATGTTGTGCTTTATCATTGGACCTGTTTTGTCCCTGTTCTCAAGAATCACTGGCAGATGATGTCATTATAAGTTTCAGTCTCAAAGTGTGAAACCAGGCTCAGGTTATGCTTCATTTGGACTAAGAGCTGCAGATTTGTTTCAAGTTCAGCTAATCTCAGTTCCCTCCAGCCTCACTCCGGTTGGTTTTAGGGACAGCAGTGAAAATGGCCGCCTCATGGCGTCGCTTCCTGTCCCGTCTGCAGCAGCTGGAGGTCGCGGCGGGGTCAGAGCTATCGAACATCAAGCGCTCCCAGGTCTGCAGGGAAATACCTCAGGACGGCGGTCTGAGCGGAGACGTTTACACAGCTGTGGCCGGTTATGGAAATGAATTATGGGGATTATTTCATGGTGTTTTATGCTCAGCAGATCGTGGAGCTGAAAGCAGCTGAAACGTCTCCAGGCTTCTCCAAACTGAACCCTACAAATCCAATTTAGGACGAATAACATCAGAAACATGCAACTTTAATCACCATAACGAAACATTACTGGGCTTATATGTTTAAAATAAAATCTGTTTTTTTCACTGACTTTAAGTATTAAGAATGTTTTTTCTATTTCCGGCTGAAAAACTGTAAAACATCCTTCATGTTCCTCTTTTTCCATCTCAACCTGAAATTAAATTAGTTTTTATCATCCTGGTTCAAAATAATGAATGAAACAAATAAATATAACTATATCATTAAGTAAGTTAAAGTTTATTTAAATTTTTTTTATTATATTTGTTGTTTTTATTTCATGGGAACAATTACTTATGTAATAAAGTAATTACTAATTATTTATTATTAATAGTAAATATAATTCATTTACATATTTTTCTTTATTAAATTTAAGAAGTTAGGGAAGATAATGAGTGAAATAAATACATTCAACAAAGTTTTCTGTGACTAAATTATGGAAGCCCATTTCCGGCATGAAAAGAAAAAAAAAGCTAAACAGGAAGTCATAATTTCGACTTTCAAAGTCATAATTATGAGATTTAAAGTCATAATTTTGACTTTCAAAGACATAATTTCGACTTTCAAAGTCATAATTAAGACTGTGAAAGTCAAAATTATGACTTCCTGTTTAACTTTTTTTTCATGGCGGAAATGGGCTTCCATACTAAATCTTTTGTTACAACCTGCAAAAAATATAACGATGTATAAAATGTTTAAAACTTCCCCGCTTTAAGTTTTTCTATTTTTTTATCAGCGTCCATCTTTATTTCTGTAAACCAACATAAAGGTGAGGATGGCGCTGAGGACCATCAGGCTCCAAATATTGTCTTTTTTCCTAGAAAAGCTAAAACTGCTGCAGCTGCTGATGCTAAAGCTGTAGCGATGGAGATCCTTCACTACTTCATGTCAGAGTTACGAGCCTGACCGCCTCTGATGAGCGTAGCAGGCCTCAGACTTCCGGCCACAAACGGAGCTCAGAGTCAGACATCGTCTGTTTTTACACCTCAGCAGATCTTTGTCTCCGATCAGGATGAAACCGATCAGCTCCGGTTCAAACGGAGGTTATTGGTTCGGCTCCGTTGGACATCCGGATGAAAAACGGTCGAAAACCAGCAAACTGCTGCGGTTGAGGTCCGCTGGCATCCCAGGCATTTCCACATTCATGCTAACATGCTAACATTTTAGCTTAGCACTCTGCTGCCCTTGGTAGCTCTTAGCGAAGCGCTAAGCTACTAGCTGTTTGACACATTGGTTGGCGAACAGTTTACGACCAAAACTTCAAGCAGTTGGATATTTAAACTCATGCTCTTATTTTGAAGTGGGTGTGGTTCCGTTTCCTCTCCTTTTGTTTTTTTTATTCTCCAAAGAAAATGGAAAATATGTAAGAAACGAACAAATGAGGTGATTGAAAAATTCAACTTTTACATGAACAGCCAGGTGTTAGTTGAACAAATTCAAACTAATGTTTATCTTAGTGTTTTAGCATTAACACAGTGATCCCATCAGTTAGCCCATCAGTTAGCCTATCAGTTAGCCTGTCAGTTAGCCTGTCAGTTACCCCTTTCAGTTGGCCCATCAGTTAGCCTGTCAGTTAGCCCATCAGTTAGCCTATTAGTCAGCCTGTCAGTTAGCTTGTCAGTTAGCATATTAGTTAGCCTATTAGTTTAGTACCTTTCAGTTACCCCTTTCAGTTAGCCCGTCAGTTAGCCCATCAGTTAGCCCATCAGTTAGCCTATTAGTCAGCCTGTCAGTTAGCTTGTCAGTTAGCCTGTTAGTTAGCCTGTCAGTTAGCCTATTAGTTAGCCTGTCAGTTAGCCTGTCAGTTACCCCTTTCAGTTAGCCTGTCAGTTAGCCTATTAGTTAGCATATCAGTTAGCCTATTAGTTAGCCCATCAGTTAGCCCGTCAGTTAGCCTATTAGTTAGCATATCAGTTAGCCTATTAGTTAGCCCAACAGTTAGCCCGTCAGTTAGCCTGTCAGTTAGCCCATCAGTAAGCCTATGAGTTAGCCTATTAATTAGCATATCAGTTAGCCCGTCAGTTAGCCCGTCAGTTAGCTTCATAGCCATCAGTTAGCCCGTCAGTTAGCCTGTCAGTTAGCCCATCAGTTAGCCCATCAGTTAGCCCGTTAGTTAGCGGTGGCTACCGCTGTTTGTTTCTATGCAGCTGCAGATCTAACGGACCTTCTTCCACATTTTCAACGTTAAATAAAATTTTTTTGACAGCTCTTTAAAGCTAGATAAACAAGTCAGCTCTGTCGTTAAATCGAGTTTTTACCACCTTTGGCTTTTAGCAAAAGTTAAATCCTACTTCGGTTTTAAGGACTTTGAAGGACTTATTCCATGCCTTCATAACAACTCGTCTGGATCACTGCAGCTCTTTATATGGAGGGATGGATAAATCGCAGATTCAGCGACTTCAACTGATCCAGAACGCAGCAGCTTCTCACAGGAACCAGGAACCAGGACCATATGAGCCCAACTCTGGCATCTTTACACTGGCTGCCTGTCTTTTATCGAATAGATTTTAAGATTCTTTTGTTAACTTTTAAAGTTTTAAATGGCTTGGCCCCCCCTGATCTTCGGGACCTTTTAAATCTCCAGTCTGTGCCCAGAACCTTACGATCAAATAATCAGTTATTACTGACGGTTCCTCGTAGTCGACTAAAGAGGAAAGGAGACGGAGCTTTTTCTGCTGCTGCTCCTGTCTGATGGAATAACTTGCCTTTCCAGATCAGATCTGCTACAGCCTGGATCATTTTAAATCGCTTCTTAAAACTTATTTTTACTCTTTGGCATTTAATTGATGTATTGTTTTGTGCTCTGTTTGTTATGTGTGTTGTTGTTCTTGTGCAGCACTTTGGTGCAGTTATGCTGCTGTAAAGTGCTATATAAATAAATTTGACATTGACATTTGACAAATAAAATAATACCTTATAAATGACTTTATTTGTTCTTCAGCTGAACATGGCCAGCCTGACAACTTAGGTTGAAATGAGGGCAAAGTAGGTTGGTAATAACATATCCCATTTAAACTTGAGACTTTTATTTTGAAAATAACCGGTGAGATTTATTTAGATTAGTTTGTAACCTAAACTGTGAAATGCTTTTATTTTATGTTGATATTTTCTACATTTTACTTTGAAAAGACAACATAATCCATTTTTCAGGTCTGGTTTAGTTGCATTAGAAATCAGAACCTTTGACCTTTATTCTGAAAAGCCACCATCACCATCTTGTGAAAGCCAGTTCTAAACTAAGGACTTTAAACTGGACCTACCCGCCCTCGAAGATCTTGATGCGGGTCGGTTCGGCAGCCGGCTGCTTGACGGAGACCTCCTTCTCCACCTGCTCCTCCTTCGACCGGTCCCACGACGCCACGCCCTTCATCTTCCTCCCAAAATGGCCGACGTCCACCGGCATCAGCTCCGGCTTCAGCTGCAGAGAAAAGGCGAGAGCTGCGGGTTTGTGCCGGCTCGTCTCCATGGCAGCGAGAGGAGGACCGCAGGACAGGACGTACCTGGTCCAACCTCAGCTTCCAGGCCACGGACGACACCAGCTTCCCAGAGCTGGGCGGCGCCATGGCGGCTACGGTGTACGTCAGGTCGGCGTTGGGCCTCTGCTTGGACCGGAGCAGAGCCAGAGCCGCCTTGGTGCTGAGGTGCAGCGGGTTGGGGTTGTACGCGCTGACGCACCAGGAGCTGTAGACGGAGCTGCGGGCGGCGGCCGGGCTGCTGTTGGGTTTGGTGTAGCTCCGGAAGCACCAGCTGACGCGGCTCGTGGTGCGCAGGCTGGGGAACTGGACCAGCTGCTGGGCTCCGGCTTCTCCAAGGGGCCTCGGCGTGGCGGAGGACAGCATGGGCTCCGCCGGCGCCTCGTCCACGTCCAGCTCCTCCGGGGAGTCCGGCCCACCTGGAGCCGCCGGGAGATCCGTGACGATCTGGAGAGGCGGAGTGAAGCTCTCCACACGGGGCACGTCGGACAGGTGGGGAGCTGGAGATCGGACAGGAATGGCGATCTTGGCGCTGATCGGAGGAGAAGAAGACATCCGTTCAGAGTCGTCCACGGACTCCTCAGTCTTCAAACATCCTCCTTGTTTCTTGGAAGTCCGCTCGGCTCCGCTCAGCTCCACGGCTCCCATCTCTTTGACTATCTGGCCGTACATCCGCTCCTCCTTCACCCGTTTCTGCTGCTTCGTCTCAAAGAAGCGCTCCAGGGAGCTGGTCGGTGACAGCATGCGTTTCCCGGCCACCATGTTGGACGCCGAGGCGTCCGTAGTGGATATGGTTCCTGATGTTAGCGACAGAGGGATGCCCGTGTTCACCTGCTGCTCCGGCGGCGGAAACCGCAACCCGGCAACGTCAACCTGCCCCAGGAGGAGCGACAGGTTGAACCCAGCTCCGCTCATCCCTCCTCCCGCTCCGCCCGCTGCCTGTCCAAGGTTCACCAGCGGAGGAGACATGTTGGGGGTCCCGCCGTCCGAGTCCAACGCCTGCACTCCGTAAGACGCCATCAGCTGGCTAACGCTGGTGTACATGGCGCTACCAAATGATGGCACGTTGGTTTGGATCCTGACAGGAACCAAGAGGCCGGGCAGCGAGGCTCCAGGGTTCTGAGTGGCAAACCCGGGCTGGACCTGAGGCAGCAGCAGGGCGGCGGGGGAACCAGGCAGGGAGTGTTTGGAGGACAGCGGACCCAGGCTCTGCTGCTGCTGCTGGTTCCGGCCGGAGATGGAGGAGGAGTACATCTGTGAGCCGTCCGGTTTTCCCTCGTACGTCTGCGGACGTCCGGTCAGGCCGCCCTGGGATCGGATGTGCAGCTTCAGGAGTTGCTGTTGCGCCTGGAGGGTCTGCTGTTGCCTCTGTTCGGACTCCTGGCTCCAGAACAGACCCGGCTGGGAGATGGAGCTGAGGGGGGCGGCGTTGTGGTACTGGGGGGGTAAATCCTTACTCATGGCCTCCAGGCCTGGATGTTCTCCTTCAGATGAGGAGCTTTGGGCCTGGAGGCGGTGCTGCTGCGACCTGCAGGACAGAACATGGTCCGTCGTTCGTCAAGGTGCCACTAGCAACAAGTAAATCGTTCTGGAAAATCCATTGTGTAGATGTTCTCACCTTCCATAGACGGGTTCATCTTGCAGGCTGTCCTCACTGATGCTCTGCTGCAGGCTGTGCTGCTGGTACTGTTGGTGGGATCCTAACCCTGTCATCACAACGTCACCGAGTTTTAAATAAAGGAACAGAATGGCGAGACGTTCCCTTTCCCTGAATCAGAACCTCGTCTGGCTGCTCGTCGTCTACGTCTGTCTCTACCTGCCAGGAACATCGCAACATTTTGCCGGTTCTTCCTTCATCAGTCTCTTTCTGCTTCTGGAGCGGTCTCCAGTCCGCTTGGCGTTCACATTCAAACTGAACCAGAGTTCACTTGAACTGAACCCAGACTGAGGTTTAGAGGTCAGAGGTCAATTAGCGTTCACACCTGACCAACAGAACCGGACTCTCTAGACAAACGGACTGGAGTCGGATCAAACAGGGCCGGTGAGAATTCTTCTTAAATTACAGAAAGCTGGACTGCTAACTAGCTTACCTTTGAAATCTCTTGGTTTCACTGGAATTTATTTAGGGGTAGCAGAATATAGACTTTTCATATTCTTCCGTTTCAGCACTAGTCACTACGTTGTACCCATCAATGACATCCTAATGAAACACCCTAAGTTTGTTATGTGGAAAGGAGTTTTAACAGATGAAGACTCTCCAGGTGGCCATATTGGATCTGCCTCTAAAATTTAACACGGAGAAATGGGTCGAATTTCTGAGCTTCTGTTGGTCCAAGTGACACGACGAGCCCAGCAAAATGTACATTTTATTCAAGAGCAAAACTCCAGGCAGAGATTAGTTTGAGGTCTAATTAGTGGAAACTACTTGAGTTTGTAACGTGGCACCGACACCGGGCTGACCTGCGGTACTGCTGGCAGGCCTCTTGGTTCTGCTGGGCAGATCGATGCTGCTGTGTGGAGAACCTGTCGGGCTGGCCCATATCCCATGCTCCACATTCTCCTGCTTGATTGAAATGTCAGGTGCGACGGCTTCCTGGAGGACTGTTTCAGGATAAACACTCAGCGAAGCCTGTCAAATATGCAAAAAGGCTGTTAGCAAACCGGCTCATTATTAAAACGGATTATATTTAGATAAATCACTGAGGCCACCGGCCCTGCAGCTCCTAGGTCCACCGATGCACCTGAATTAGCTGACAGGACTCTACAGAAGGTAAGTGCATGATGAGGTGAGCCATTAGTCTTTTAATTCAGGTGTATAGGACCTGGGACACGTCAGACAGCTGCAGGACACTTTGACCCCCATGACCTAAATGCTGCCGGTGAAACGGTGAAGGTTTGACGTTCAGTTGTAGAGCTAGTTTGACTCTACCTGTCGAACCAGATATCCGCGTCTCCGTTCCTTCATTGCCGATGCGCTGGTGTACATCTCGCCTTGCCGAGAGGAAGGCAGGTTTCCATAATCGAAGGATTTGCTGCGCATTTCCGGTAACTCTGTGGGCAACGTGCACGGCGCCTGCTCAGAGGAAGATCTCCTCATCTCCCTCTGCTGATGGTGGCTGGAATAGCCACTACCCGGGACGGTCAGAAACTCTGACTGCTTCGCTCCACCAGAGGCCATGGAATCATCCTGCAACACACGGAGAGAAGACCGAGAACCTCTCCTCAGGGATATTCTGCATTTTGTTTGGTGACACTTGGTAACAGCAAATTTAGAATCAAGCCAGAGGTCCAGGACCAGATCCGGAACCTGTGGTTCAGACCTTCCCTGACTCACTGGGACTCCCTTATGTCCATTAGCAAAACAAATACATGCGGTGTCCCACAGGGCTCCATTCTCCACCCACTTTAATACAATATCTTTATTCTCCCCACAGCTGAGATTACATGGTGCTAAAATATCTCTTGCATCTGAGATGCAAGAGATATTTTGCATCTGTGTCACCAGTTGACCACAGTCCCCTGCAGGCACTGGGTGTGAGCATCGTACCGAATGGGTGGCACAATAAAACCTAAGAGTTGTTTTCTGACTCAAAACGAACTTTTAGCACCCAGTCAAGTCAGGGCCTCCTGTTTGAAGGGTGCAACACATAAACTAGGTTTTCATACAGATACCAGAAAATACAGCCCTAGTCAAAGTAGGTACCTGTTTGGTTGGTGAGACGGACTTGGGCCCTCATCTCTGTCGAAGGACATGGAGAGAGAGGACGAGTGGGACAGGTTACTCTCTTGACTGGGACTTCGGGAAAGGCTGGTGCAGGTCGACTCAAAGCTCGATTCCCCAGACGAGTGCTCCATGTCTGCAAGACGCAGCCTCTTCTTCTTGGGAGGCAGCTTCTCCGTTGGCATCTGAGACAGCGTGTCGCTCCTCTGTGGCAGCTGGAACTCCTCAACGTGTTGCTGCTGCCTCTCAGGCTCCTTGGAGGCCGGAGCTTCGGTGTCCTTCTCTGGCTTGTCGGGCTCCTCTGTCACCCTGATCTCAGGGACCTGGATGTTAGGCTGTCGTACCAGTCTCTGTGAGTTGGGATATGGTTGGCCAGGTGAGGCTGCAGCTGAAGAAGATGAAAGAGGAGCTAGCTCACAGGACGCTTGCTGATCCATGCTGTCAGACTTTAGAAGAGCAGATTCAGGACTCAAAGCATCTTCAAAGATGTCATTGTCTGACTGCTCTGAGTATTGACTGGATGGGACCTTATCTGCTGACTGGTAGCCTGTTTGGTCAAATGACTCTGACTTCTCAAAGGAATTTGGACGAGACACTATGCCAGTGTGCTGGATAACTGAACCGCGAGTTGCCTTCCTGCATTCCAAGTCTGGGACGAGCGCGATGTCCTCAGAGCACATGCTGGGACATGTATCAAAGCTGTCAGACTGGCTGTGGGCACTATGAAGAGAGCCTCTGCCTATTGATGTGGCTCTTGTCCCATCAAAACTACCTTGTTTAAACTCATAGTCCCCCATCATCTCAACTGAGCCACTGCAGCTGCTGTCACAGTGCCCAGGACTGTCCTCATCATCCCCAACACTCTTCTCTTTCCGCCTTTTCCTCGTGGCTATTTCTGACATGCTGACCTTCGTACCATAAGGGCTATAAGCAATGTTCTCTGGGACTCCCGGGCTTCGCTCACTGATCTTCATACCCAGAGATGACACGAAGTTTTTGGCCATGTGTCCGTAACCCTCGGCTTCTCCAATGTGGGCGTCGTTGCCCGACTGTTCGAATGCCCCCTGCCGTCTGAGTCTGGGGTGACCTGGTGGGTAAAACACATCGTCTGGGGCCACCATGTTATCAAAGGAGACACTGCCTCGAATCCCCGGAGGAGCACTGAGGTTAGGAGGAGATGGAGTTGGCATGGAGTTACTCCTAATGAGAGTCCCAGAATCTGATGGTGGCTCCAAAAGTCCTGTACTGCTTTGGCAGGGGCCAGTTGGGTACTGCTTGGCTTCTCCACACATTGGAATGTTTCTTGCGAAGGAAACGGGATCCTCCACAATCTTCCCCATATCCGAAAGAGTCCCTGCCTGCTTTAAGGTGACCAGAGTATTGGGGTCTGCTCCGACTAAATTTACCGTGATTGACTGTCTCGACCGGGAGTTGGGTCGGTTGTACCAAGTCCGACCAAACATAATCTCTTCGTATGTCTTGACGTTAGTATTGGGAGTGCCTATTTGCAGCTCGGCACTGTCAAAGGGTGAAAAGTAGCCTGAGTCTGTGCTGCCTTTGCTGTGAGGACTGAGGAGGTTGAGGGACTGCGACATGCCGGGATCCGAGTTCTGCCCTTCCTTATCAATCAGCCTCAGGGCCAAGCGCTGTTTGGCACTGGGGGAGTCATCTAGTGAGCGTGCTCTCCCTCCTGCCTGTGAACCCAACATGCGGTGAGAGCCTTTTATGTCATGAAATGGGGGGCACTCCATCCCAGTGAGTGGGACTCCCCCCGGCTTGGGGAAAATGAGGATAGGCACTTTCATTGATCCGATGGGGAGCTCCTCAGCAGAGTCTGCATAAGCTGGTTCTGTACTACCTACAACAACACAGAAAAACACAAGATTATTTTCATAACAAATGTAGAAAACTTTAGAACAAATAACTGTTTTTGAACCAAATCTGTTTGACTCCTCTTAATTTGAGTTGTAGAGAATTTACCTCCATTCTTGTCTGCGTCAAAGGAGATTTGTGGGATGGGACTGTCTTTATCCATCAACATGGTGGAGGTCTCCACGCCCTCCTCATCTGTGTCCGTACTCTGCTCTCCGTCTGAGGGAACCTCTGCCTCTCCAGCTGGAGATGCCTGATCCGTGTCTCCACTGGGGGCCACCGATGGCTCGGATGAAAACGGCACCAGTCCAGCTTTAATGGCGTGAGCGTGGGACTTGCGGTGCTTGTAAAGGTTGCTTTTGGTTTTAAAGGAAAAGCCGCAGGGTATGCATGGATATGGCCGCTCTCCTGTATGCGAGCGGATGTGCTTCTTCAGTACACTGGGCTTGGCGCATGCCCGATTACAGTAGGGACAGAGGTACTTCCCAGGCTTTTTTGGCTTTTGCTCTTTTTTGCCGTAGCCCTCCTCTCCAGCATCGGAGCCGGAGTGGGAGTACTGTCCAAACGAGCTTGGTAAACTAGGAGATTTTTGCCTGGGAAACCTCCCTGCCCCGTGTGGGTGAGTATGGCCTGGATGTCCTACAGGGTATAAGTCATCTGAGGGCAACTGACCAACAAACGGCCAGGCATGCGGCTCCAGGCCGGGCTGTGGTTTAGCTCCAGAGACGAAGCGTTCAGATTGGGGATGCTGAGGGTACGGCTGGGCCAAATGGAAGTACCCCCTTTGAAAACCTTGTGCAAAAGGTCCTTGGGGGTCTTGGGATGGCGGACCCCCTATTGCCCCAACTGCAGAAGATCCAGATAGCAGCTTTGCAGAATTGCCAGGTATCCCATACTTTTGATGGGGCGCTGATCCTCCCGTTGCGCCACAGGGCAAACTCTCTCGATGTTTCACGTCTGGATCAGAAAAAGTGCTCTGTTTTGTGTTTGCAGTAGGCTCAGATGCCCACTTTCTCTCCAGAGGTGCTTTCTCCTTCACAATTTCCTTGGTCAAGCATTTTTGCCCATGGGCAGCTGCTTCATGGGCCTCCATTTCTTTGAATCTCCTCTTCAGTTGAGTGAGAGAGGAAAGGAGGGGCAGTTCAGAGGGAAGGTGCTGAAGGGTTTAAAAGGTCCCAGTGCAGCTGATCATGTTAACTGAACCTTAGAGGGTTGCTAACACGTCTAAGCAAACGGAAACGGAGAATCCATCTCAGAACAAGGCTGATTGGGAGTCAGGGGGTAATTAAAGGGTGAGATGCACTCTGCCTCTTCACATGCTGTATCCTCAACAACTTTGTTGTGCATTGCTCTTCACTCCCAATCACAGCAGAATCCTTCAGTGATCTGCAGACAGCAAAAGAAAAACAGCAATTAACAACAGAAATGTTTGAAGTTATGACAAACTGCTAAATCAAAAGAAAAAACAGTTTGGAAGTGGAAAAAATGGCCTTTAAACACTATTTCTAACAACATTCCCCAAAAATCTTTTTTCTTCTTGTTTGGTCTTAATATTATTAATCTCAGTTTTATGGCGCCCAGCAGCATCAAAGGGCGCAGTGCCCTGCAAACACATGAAAGATGCAAACACCAAAACATACAAACACTGAAAACCAAATGCAATAGGAAAGAGCTGCACAGGAAAACTGGCGTCGCAAAGTGTAAGTCCTCCCGACCACTAGGGGGAGTCGACTGGCAAATCATACAGGACCAGAGCCTCAGGAAGGAAGGAAGCAGGAGCCAGAAAGACAAGGTGTGTCCTATTGGTATGTATCATATAACAGCATCATATTTATCTAGGCAATATTAGCAGAGAAACTGCTAACAAACACAAATCTGTAGGGGTGCAAATACTTTTCCATAGAAATAAATGAAACCCTGCAGCTGTTCAGTGATTGGTGCAGTTCTACTTCTTATCCTACTCAGATGTACACTGCATGTCTTATTGATTTTTCTGTAATGAGTTCAGTTAACAGATAACACAGGGTTGTAATAAATCATGTTTACAGTGTAAATATTTGGAATAAATACCAGATTTTCTTGCTGCTGAACTTCTGTGTCTTCAAAAGGTTTTCAGTTTTCTCAGAGAAAACCTGCAGACAGAAAGAATCTCATTAGTTTCAATCGATCACCAGAAGCCAATAACCAAACAGCAGCAAGTTTATCACTGTGGCATCGTTTGCTTTGCTCAGAGAACAGAGAGTCAACTGGATGCCTGAAGTACTGAAATAACGTTCCTGATTCTAACGCTGGAATCCATCTGTTGTTTTTGCCTTTTCCATTTCCCCCCACCTTCCCTCCTCCTTTCACTCGGTGAGTCACCGGTGAAAAGCAAACCCACGCTGTTCCTAAAAAGACACAAAAGCTTATAAATAGAGTTGTGGAAGTGACGTTCAAGTGTCATAACGCGTGTAGGCGTCCGAAAGGCCGAGCCGAAGATCAGCCGTCAGCGCTAGCACCTTTTCCTTCCTCAGAGCCGAACGCAAACACAGCAGACAAACACAGCCTGCAGGCTTTGCTGCAAAGCTGCAGCAGACAGTGTGTGTGTGTGTGTGTGTGTGTGTGTGTTTCCGCTGTTTAACGTTTCTTAACCACACCAACACCTGACAGCATAGGAAGAACAAACTGCAGAGCACAAACATCCCAGCTGAAGCTGCAGTTTTGCTTTGCATTTCCTCATCGGAGGGTTTGAACAGCCTCCCTCACACTCTTACTGCAAACACACACACACACACACACACACACACACTGCTCGTAAGGAGGACTTGGTGACGTGTGTGTGTGTGTGTTGGGGCCCAAAGTGAGATCTATAAATAGCACCTGAGAAAACATACTTTATTCTTAGCAGCAGGAACGTTAAATTTGGGCAACCTGGCACTTTTCAGATGTACTCCCAACACACACACACCTACACACACACACACACACACACACACACACACACACACACACACACACACACACACACACACACACACACACACACTGTCTCAGGCTTGGATCATGGTTTTATGTTTTCCATGGTTTAACGGTGAAGGAATGTTGAACCTACAAAACAAACTCTGTTGGCGAAATGAACCAAGATAACCGCTGAAGGTCCAGAACCAGAACCAGAACCAGAGGTCCATTCAGGCTGTTAGTGACGTTAGAAGAGATGAACTGTTTGTTTAGTAACTCATTAACAGCTAAAAAATATTTGTCATCTTCAGTTTTCAGAAATGTGTCAATAAACCCTGAAGTCTTTGGAGTCGTTATCGATTATTAATGTCTGATCCAGAAGCTCCAACAGCAGAGCTGCACGAAAACTGATGCCAGTTTCCAAAAACATCAAGACATTGTTCAATGGATCCGATTGGGTCACAGCCAGGATTGGACTAGACCAAATCTGTCTCCTGAGGAACAGATTCCAGCGCTGAACCCAAAGATCCATCATCAGTTCGGTTCACGAAGGAATCAGAACTGATGAAAAATATCCTAAAACTGAGAAATGAACCAAGCCTGTCAGTCGGTACCAGAACTGAAACAGAGCAGAAGAAAGAAACCGGTTCCGTCCGCATTTAGCTTCTACCAATTCCCGAAAGAAACGATCCGAACTTGAACTTCACCGGGTTCAAAGTTCACCACATGCAGACGGAGAACTTCAGGAAAACGCAACGCAGAGAAATTCATCAAATCCACGATCTGGTTTCTGTGACCTGAGCCGACATGAAGCATGTTGGAGCTTTTCCTCAAAAACAACCGGAGAGAAGAAGAAACAAAGTGATTCAGTCGGTCAGGAGAATCCGTCACACACTGGAGCAGAAATCATGAATAATGGCTTTGAACTACAAATCATCAACAGAACTGTTATAATAAATAACTCGCTTAGCTGTAAGTTATCGCCATAAACGATAATAGATTTTGTAAAAGCCATATAATGCTCAAATTTAGCATTACATGGTACACAGTAAAAATGTCAGTGTTGAAATAACACCCCAAAGTGTTTTTATGTGTCCAAGTCAGCTGGTGTTAAAGTAACACTTTTGAAAGGGTTAAAAGATTGACACCCATTTTTTTGTTAAATTAACTTTGGTCTATAACACTAAAATTGGTTAAGGAAAAGTTAAACTTTCAATATCTGTGTATTGTTTTGGATATTTTCCACTGGATTTGATTGATATCGACACCTTGTTGGCCAATTATTTACTTTTTTAACACCACAATATGTTTTGTGATCAACTTTTAATATATTTTAACACTAACACCGTTGTAAATGTTAATGTGACACTCTGTGTTGTTGAATTTAACACCAGCTGACTTGGACACATAAAAACACTTTGGGGTGTTAATTCAACACTGACATTTGTACATGGTATATGTGTAAAAAAACTGGAGAAAGGAAAAAAACAACACAATAAAGTACATTTTTAAGTAAATTTAGTATAAAATTAACTCCATAAAAATAGCAGTATTACTCTGAAGAGTGTAAACAAACAGTAGTGTTAAATAATTTGACACCCTGACTTGTTGATTTTGACACTAAAATGAGTAAAATTAACTCTGAAAATTTGACACTGGCTATAGAGTACATTTTACTCTATTTTCGAGTGGGACCAAATGTAATCTGAAACCGAGTTAAATTCAACTCTATAAGTGTTAAACTGACACTTTGTTTTTTACTGTGTTGTTTTGAAACCATTTTGCAGCAATATAATGATTATAATGGAATAATACATTTTAAAATATTAAAAATAAGCAAAGAAAACAACAAATAAAATGAATGACGTCTGGAAACAAGAGAGCAAAGCAGCAGAATGAAAACTTATCATCCAGTTTTTGGTAGAAAGATAAATCATGCAAATGAAAACGACAGAGTTTGTTTTAATTCATCATGTGATTCATTGATTTATTGATTATTGCCTAATAACTCCTGGACGTTATGCAACCTCCACTGCTGATATGACCCATAAATGTTGATTCGGAGGCAGCTTCCTGTTCTCCAGCCAATCGGGTCGCTCCGACATGAGCGCTCTCTGGTCCCTATAGAATATTTTTAGGAGGAACTGAATCATGTTTCATTGTTCTTGGTTTCGTAATGAAACTTGTGAATGGCAGAGCGAGTGGGAGTCTGCAGTCAGTGAACGGCTTACATAAAGCGCTCTTACGCTGGGCCTGGCCCGGTTCCTGGCGTAGGAAGAGACCCGGCCGCCGGCTGCGTGTTTGCATGCATGTTTGCGGCCAGGCGTGGGCGGTGTGTGTGTGTGTGTGTGTGTGTGTGTGTGTGTGTGTGTGTGTGTGTGTGTGTGTGGTGTGTGTGTAGGCTGGCAGAGGGCAGCAGGAGACGCTCCAGTTGTAGGCAGGTCAACGCAGAACTCTCACTCTCAGGTAAAAATACTGACAGCAGTTTTAAATAAGCTGTTGTTTAACGGAGGGAAACAGAAACGGGTTTATCCCACACTCTGTTTTCTGTCCATCTGCAGGAGGATCGATTTGACCTTTGAACTCTGGTGTCTTCAGGTATCTGACCCGGTCAGGAAGTTCCCAAACAAACACACCTGACCCACATCTGGATGTTTTCTGTCCAGATGAAAACCCAAAGTTTTTCTTCAGTTTGCGTCTTATTACAGTTTTTAGAAACTACAGGAAGTTTATGATGCATAAACTCAACAGAATGTAACAAAATATGAAACTTTTCAGTGAGAACATCTGACGCTGGCTGAGATTGCAACACCAGTCAGATCATAAAAGTTAGCTGTAAAAGTTAGCTAATGCTAGCGGACCAGCTGTAAACATTAGGTCATCAGTTCTGCTAACGCTAAACTGCTAAACCATACAGTATTTAGCAAAAGCTAATGCTAAAGTGCTATGCCAACATGGTTGCTAGCAGAAGCTAACGCTAAATCAGTCATGTTGAAACCCAACATGGCTAAAATGTTAGCTTGGCAATTAGCTCATTATTGTTCTTATTTTATGTAGTAAATGCTTACAGAAGTTTGAAAGTAAACAGCATATGATTATTTTTGGATCCCAATAAATATAAATGACACATAAGGTGAATAATTACAACAATAATTTCTGTTTCTACCATAACTGAACATGGACCTGCTGGATAAATAAAGAACAGTTGAGCTAAGCTCCATCCTGCAGGAACTCCGATGTTGTTGCATAAATCAGTCGATGCCAAGCGGCAGCGTGAGATTCAGCAGAACGGAGGCGCTTGCAGGTATGTACAGGTTCCCTGGTAAAGCCTGGAGGCCTGAGGCTGCGTGGGCAGAACAAAGGCGCTGTGTGCAGAGGGGTGTGTGGGAGGCAGCGCGGCCCCCAGGGCTCCAGGAGCGCCGACGCTCCCTCCTCACCTCCACACGGCACACAGCGGACCCCCCCACCCCCCCATCAACAGAGGAGGATCCCTGAGCTGCAGCTGGACCCCCCCCCCCCATCCATGCAGCTGGCCGCTCGGTTAGCGTCAGCAACCGGCCGGAGCTGCTGAGGGTGTCTGGACCAGAACACCTGGCTGGACCCGAGCAAAGCTGTGTGTCGTCTGCATGACGGAGGATATTTGCTCCTTGTTTCCTGATCCGAGCCCTGAGGAACGCCGAGATGGATGTGAATATCCTGGACTGAGGTAGAAATGTACAGATTTCTGGATCCAACGACTGAAGAAATAACATCATCAGAATAAAGATGCAGAATTAAGAAAAAAAACCTAAATGACAAAATGCTTTGTGATTATTTTTTGTGCAGTTCTCATAAAAGCCAATATTCTCTTATTATTCCAACTTTATACTAATAATATCTAAATTTTATTCTCATTATATTACAACTTTATTGTTTAAAATGACATTACGTTTTCATCATGTCTTATCTTTGTTACGCTGTATCTTTTTTAAAACAATCATTGCTAGCTTGGCCTCAGTGCGCCGTCAAACATATCAACAGACAATCAGTGGATAAAATCCAGTAAATAAATGGAGTTCAGGTGAGAATGAACCGAAACAAAGAGAGAAAAGCTGAAGAATCCAAACAGAAAAGCAGGAGAGAAACCAAAGGAACGACGAGTGTGGGAGGAATCAGCGAAACACGGAGTGTAGAATGAGGCACGCTGAGAGAAACACTGCTGGCAGCTGGTGAGAGAGCTGACAACACACCACAACACAACACAACACACACACAACACACACACACACAACACACACACTGAGACCATCACACACACACACTACAACACACACCACACAAAACACACCATCACACAACCAACACACACACACAACACACACACACACCACACACACACACACACACACACACACACACACACACACACACCACACACCACACCACACCACACACACCACACACACACACACCACACACACACACACACACACACACACACACACACACACACACACACAACACACCACACACACACACCACACACACACACACACACACACACACACACACACACACACACACACACCACACACACACACACCACACACACACACACACACACACACACACACACACACACACACACACACACACACACACACACACACACACACACACACACACATCACACACACACACACACACACACACACCACACCACACACACCACACACAACTCCACAACACACACACCACACACACACACACACACACACACACACACACACACACACACACACACACACACACACACACCACACACACACACCACACACACACCACACACACATCACCACACACACACACACACACACACCCACACACACACAACACTCACACACCACACCACACACACACCCACACACACACACACACACAACCACACACCACCCACACACACCCACACCACACACACCACACACACACCTCACACACACACACTCACACACACACACACACACACTCCACACACACACACCACTCAACACACACACACACACAACACTCTCACACACACACTCTCACACACACACAACACACTCTCACACACACACACACTCAGCACACACACACACACACACTCACACACCACACTCTCACACACCACACACACACTACACACCACACACACACACACACACACACACCACACACTCACACACACTCACAACACACACACACACACACACCTCACACACACACACACCACACACCACACACCACACACACCACACACACACACACACACACTCCACACTCACACACACACACTCATCACACACACACACTCACACCTCACACACCACAACACACACACACACTCAGAACAAAGGCTGGTCTCGTGTTTCTGATCGCGGTTCTTTGGGTGGTCAGACGCTCCGTAAATTATTTAAACATGTTACTGATGGTTTCCATCCAGTGATTAACCGCTTCGTACCGCCAAAGAGCGATTTGGGTCGAGCCGAGTCGGGTCGGGCCGAGTCGGGTCGGGCCGAGTCGGGTCGGGCCGAGTCGGGTCGGGCCGAGTCGGGTCGGGCCGAGTCGGTCGAGCCGAGTCGGGTCGGGCCGAGTCGGGTCGGGCCGAGTCGGGTCGGGCCGAGTCGGGTCGGGTCGGGCCGAGTCGGGTCGGGGCAGCTGCACAGTGTGTGTGTCAGAGCTAATCACACACAGGTCCAATGAAAGCTTTGTTTTCCCTGGAGGGAACGGAAGTTATTGGATCAAAAGGTTTGGAGGAGCATCAGGAAGAGACGCCATTCAGCCGCTCTCCGTCCAGCACTCCGCTCCGAAACGACGCTGGTCCGGTTCGATCAGACCGGGAGGTGCTCTGAAAAGAGACCGAGAACCAGATCGGATCGGTCCGGTTTGATCCGGTCCAGTTTGATCCGGTCCAGACTGGGATCGGTCCAGTTTTATCTGGTCCGGTTTGATCCGGTCCAGACTGGGATCGGTCCGGTTTTATCTGGTCCGGTTTGATCCGGTTCAGACTGGGATCGGTCCGGTTTTATCTGGTCCGGTTTGATCCGGTTCAGACTGGGATCGGTCCGGTTTGATCCGGTCCAGACTGGGATCGGTCCGGTTTTATCTGGTCCGGTTTGATCCGGTCCAGACTGGGATCGGTCCAGTTTTATCTGGTCGTTTTGATCCGGTTCAGACTGGGATCGGTCCGGTTTTATCTGGTCCGGTTTGATCCGGTTCAGACTGGGATCGGTCCGGTTTTGATCCGGTCCAGACTGGGATCGGTCCGGTTTTATCTGGTCCGGTTTGATCCGGTTCAGACTGGGATCGGTCTGGTTTGATCTGGTCCGGTTTGATCCGGTTCAGACTGGGATCGGTCCGGTTTGATCCGGTCCAGACTGGGATCGGTCCGGTTTTATCTGGTCCAGTTTGATCCGGTCCAGACTGGGATCGGTCCAGTTTTATCTGGTCGGTTTGATCCGGTTCCGACTGGGATCGGTCCGGTTTTATCTGGTCCGGTTTGATCCGGTTCAGACTGGGATCGGTCCGGTTTTATCTGGTCCGGTTTGATCCGGTCCAGACTGGGATCGGTCCATGTTTTATCTGGTCCGGTTTGATCCGGTTCAGACTGGGATCGGTCCGGTTTTATCTGGTCCGGTTTGATCCGGTCCAGACTGGGATCGGTCCAGTTTTATCTGGTCCGGTTTGATCCGGTTCAGACTGGGATCGGTCCGGTTCTATCTGGTCCGGTTTGATCCGGTTCAGACTGGGATCGGTCCGGTTTGATCCGGTCCAGACTGGGATCGGTCTGGTTTTATCTGGTCCGGTTTGATCCGGTCCAGACTGGGATCGGTCCAGTTTTATCTGGTCCGGTTTGATCCGGTTCAGACTGGGATCGGTCCGGTTTGATCCGGTCCAGACTGGGATCGGTCCGGTTTTATCTGGTCCGGTTTGATCCGGTTCAGACTGGGATCGGTCCGGTTTGATCCGGTTCAGACTGGGATCGGTCCGGTTTTATCTGGTCCGGTTTGATCCGGTTTCAGACTGGGATCGGTCCGGTTTGATCCGGTCCAGACTGGGATCGGTCTGGTTTTATCTGGTCCGGTTTGATCCGGTCCAGACTGGGATCGGTCCAGTTTTATCTGGTCCGGTTTGATCCGGTCCAGACTGGGATCGGTCCGGTTTTATCTGGTCCGGTTTGATCCGGTTCAGACTGGGATCGGTCCGGTTTTATCTGGTCCGGTTTGATCCGGTCCAGACTGGATCGGTCCGGTTTTATCTGGTCCGGTTTGATCCGGTTCAGACTGGGATCGGTCTGGTTTGATCTGGTCCGGTTTGATCCGGTCCAGACTGGATCGGTCCAGTCCAGGATGAGACTGAGATGTCTATTGTGTTCAACATATCATATATTAAAAATTATACAAGGTATTTCTAGTTTTGGTTTGTGGCTTTTTAGCAACATTTGGCAATCGAGGAAAGAAACTGAGTGAAAACAAAAATTCATTTTGTTAAACGGATTTTATATTGCACTAATTTTGCTGTATTTGAGATACTGTAATGATTAAAAAGTAACTGTTGATAAAAAATAGTTTTGTTTCAGCATCAATAATGATTGAAAAGTTTGTCTTATTCAATAAACGTCTGGTGTCGCCGATTAGCATCACAGTCAAATTCAAATTAGTAACAACTGTGATGTAAATAATCACTGATTAAATTCACATCCAGCATTAAGAACACAATAATTTTCCAACTGGGTGTAAATTCAGCCATGAAAGTGTTGAAATGTAACTGTGTGTGCAGCTGGACCGGCTCGGGTCCAATCGGAACCAGCTGTCCCGCGGTGACGTCATCAGGACACGTCGCAGGAGCGTCAACAGTTGTGCAGATGACGAGACTCAGGAGCGTTTCCATCTCAGCCGCACATGAAACCTTCAGGTTGCATAACGCGCATTTTTACCGCGTTTCATCACATTTTCCATCCATCCATAAAAAACCAGAGCGAGTTTTAGAAGTTTGGGTCAGAAAGACAAAAAAAAACGTTTTGAATTTTCACTGAGATCAGCCAGAGTCCAAAACGGCGTCAGACAAAAAAAACGTTCAGTTTTAAACAAGAAAATCACAAAAATGATCAAACAAATCAGAACCTGGAGGCTCATGATTATAATGAAGTGTGTGTGTATGTGTGTGTGTATTGTGTGTTGTGTGTGTGTATGTGTGTGTGTGTATGTTGTGATGTGTGTGATGTTGTGTGTTGTGTGAGGTGTGTTGTTTTGTGTGTGTGTGTGTGTGTGTGTGTATGTGTGTGTTGTGTGTGTAGTGTGTGTGTGTGTGTGTATGTGTGTGTGTGTATGTGTGTGTGTGTGTGTGTGTGTATGTGTGTGTGTAGTGTGTGGTGTATGTGTGTTGTGTGTTATTGTGTGTGTGTGTGTATGTGTGTGTGTATGGTGTGTGTTGTGTGTGTGTGTGTGTGGTGTGTGTGTGTATGTGTGTGTGTGGTGGTGTGTGTGTATGTGTGGTGTGTGTTGAGTGTGTGTGTGTGTGTGGTGTGATGTGTGTGTGGGGTGGTGTGTGTTGTGTGTGTGTGTGTGTGTGTGTGTGTATGTGGTGTGTGTGATGTGGTAGGTGTGTGTGTGTGTGTGTGTGTGGTGTGTGTGTGTGTGGATGTGTGTGTGTGTGTGTGTGTGTGTGTGTGGATGAGTGTGTGTGTGTGAGAGTGTGTGTGTGTGTGGTGTATGTGTGTGTGGTGTTGTGTGTGTGTGTGTGTCTGTGTATGTGTGTGTGTGTGTGGTGTCTGTGTATGTGTGTGTGTCTGTGTTGTGTGTGTGTGGAGTGTGCTGTTGTGTATGTGTGTGTGTGTGTGTGTCTGTGTGTGTGTGTGTGTGTGTGTGTGTATGGTGTGTGTGTGTGTGTCTGTGTGTGTGTGTGTGTGTGTGTGAGATCCGGCCGTCTGCAGGTTCCTGTATTAAACTGAAGCATTTTACGGCCAAATAAAGCCCCCCCCCCTCCCCCCCCCCGTAGGAATATTCCTCCCACTTCTCCTCCCTGCGCGCTTCCTACGTTTCCCAGAGCGCCGTGGTGGGGCGCGGCCCCTCCGGTGACCCGAGTGGGCGGTCGGTCGGTCCGACAGCTTCCAGCCGCAGCGCGGAGCGGCTGCCGATCCTCCGCCTGCTGCCTCAGAAACTGGATTCAGTCGGTCAAAAACGGAGCTTTGTGGACAATTTTCTGCTAAAAGACACATTAAATCTAAAAGGATCAAAAGCAGCGAAGCTAAAAATATCATCTTAGTGCTTTTAGTTGCACTAAAATGTCAACAAATGAATGAAAAAATAAAACATCTCAGTAGACTCAATTATACAAGTTGGTTTAAAAAGATGCATGAGGCTAGATTGGCAGAGTCAGATCTAGAAATGAAGATCTGTGCAGAACAAATCAAAGGTTTGATGCTGCAGAGACGAGGAAAATCAGAAAGATCCGAACTATGGGATCAGAAATGAATCAGAACTCCAGGAAATGATCGAGGATTCCCGCCAAGACGCGACAGGAAGTCCCGCCCCCACTTCCTGCTGGAGCTGCAGGAGGAACCGGAGGTTTCCACTCTCCTCCCTCCGTCAGCGGGGGGCGCCGCTGGGACCGCATCGGAGCTGCGACTGACCCGGGATCCTCCCCGGAACCAGCGGTAGGGAAACACCGGCAGAAGAACCGGACCGGTTCTGTTCACTTCCGGATTCAACCTGAGACGTTTCCTCCTCACGTCCGTCAGTCGGACATCAGGACGGACACGGGCACGCGCGCACGCGCGCAGATTTACAGCAACTCCGACGTAAATTATGCTCGTGTGTGCGTGTGTGTGTGCGTGCGTGTGTGCGTGTTTATACCCCATAACGGGCTTCAATTTTCCACTTTCACTCTCAACCTGAGGTCCTGGTGGACAGTGAGGACCTTCTCGCAGCTGTGCTAGCTGCTAGCTGTTAGCTACTAGCTGTTAGCTACTAGCTGTTAGCTGCTAGCTACTAGCTGCTAGCTACGTTTAGCGGTGATACCAAGTTCGACTTTTTCACGTCAGTCTGATCATTTCACTCAAAAAAATGAGTTTGTTCCATCCAGTTTGTTTTTTTATTCTCAGTTTTTCTATGAAATCAGGAAAAACAACAAGTCCCACCTCCATTCTGACAGTGACGCTGCGGCCAAGTGATCAAACACAAAGTTGTTAGCATGGAGGACAAGGTGTAATATTCTAGAATCTGAGCTGTAGTAACGAGTAAAAGTGGTCCGATGACACAGCCTTGAGGAACGCCACGTGATTTTTGATCTTACATATTATATGTATTGACAAACTTTATATAGTTAAGTAATTTTAACTTTGTCTGTATAAACTTTGTTTCTAGCTGAACAAATTGAGCGTCACACGTGATAATTCACTGAAATAAAAATATGATCTGTAGGAATTAAATCCGATAGTTTTCAAATCATCTGCCATGTGAACGGCCATGTCAGTGTTGTTTACAAAGAGAATTCATTTTGTTTTGTTTATTTTGGACATTTAAAATGTGTTTCAGTTCCAGAGTTAAATATTCATCACAATTTAAAGTTTATTGATCTTTCAGAATGTGTTATTATGATTATGCTGATTTTACCATTGTGTTACTGGAAAATGGTCCCAAAATAACAATATTATTGTTTATTGCAATAACTTCTGGAACCATTTATATTTGTTATTGTGACAGAGCGCTGTGGCGGCCATCTTTACGGCCGTAAACAGAGTGCTGTGGCGGCCATCTTTACGGCCGTAAACAGAGCGCTGTGGCGGCCATCTTTACAGCCGTAAACAGAGCGCTGCGGCGGCCATCTTTACGGCCGTAAACAGAGCGCTGCGGCGGCCATCTTACGGCCGTAAACAGAGTGCTGCGGCGGCCATCTTTACAGCCGTAAACAGAGCGCTGTGGCGGCCATCTTTATGCCCGTAAACAGAGTGCTGTGGCGGCCATCTTTACAGCCGTAAACAGAGCGCTGCGGCGGCCATCTTTACGGCCGTAAACAGAGCGCTGCGGCGGCCATCTTACGGCCGTAAACAGAGCGCTGTGGCGGCCATCTTTACGGCCGTAAACAGAGCGCTGCGGCGGCCATCTTACGGCCGTGAACAGAGTGCTGTGGCGGCCATCTTACGGCCGTAAACAGAGTGCTGTGGCGGCCATCTTACGGCCGTAAACACAGTGCTGTGGCGGCCATCTTTACGGCCGTAAACAGAGTGCTGTGGCGGCCATCTTTACGGCCGTAAACAGCGCTGCGGTGGCCATCTTACGGCCATAAACAGAGTGCTGTGGCGGCCATCTTACGGCCGTAAACAGAGTGCTGTGGCGGCCATCTTTACGGCCGTAAACAGAGTGCTGCGGCGGCCATCTTTACAGCCGTAAACAGAGCGCTGTGGCGGCCATCTTTATGCCCGTAAACAGAGTGCTGTGGCGGCCATCTTTACAGCCGTAAACAGAGCGCTGCGGCGGCCATCTTACGGCCGTAAACAGAGCGCTGCGGTGGCCATCTTACGGCCATAAACAGAGCGCTGCGGTGGCCATCTTTACAGCCGTAAACAGAGCGCTGTGGCGGCCATCTTTATGCCCGTAAACAGAGTGCTGTGGCGGCCATCTTTACAGCCGTAAACAGAGCGCTGCGGCGGCCATCTTACGGCCGTAAACAGAGCGCTGCGGTGGCCATCTTACGGCCATAAACAGAGCGCTGCGGTGGCCATCTTACGGCCATAAACAGAGTGCTGTGGCGGCCATCTTTACGGCCGTAAACAGAGCGCTGCGGTGGCCATCTTACGGCCATAAACAGAGTGCTGTGGCGGCCATCTTTACGGCCGTAAACAGAGCGCTGCGGTGGCCATCTTACGGCCATAAACAGAGCGCTGCGGTGGCCATCTTTACAGCCGTAAACAGAGCGCTGTGGCGGCCATCTTTATGCCCGTAAACAGAGTGCTGTGGCGGCCATCTTTACAGCCCTAAACAGAGCGCTGCGGCGGCCATCTTACGGCCGTAAACAGAGCGCTGCGGTGGCCATCTTACGGCCATAAACAGAGCGCTGCGGTGGCCATCTTACGGCCATAAACAGAGTGCTGTGGCGGCCATCTTTACGGCCGTAAACAGAGCGCTGCGGTGGCCATCTTACGGCCATAAACAGAGTGCTGTGGCGGCCATCTTTACGGCCGTAAACAGAGCGCTGCGGCGGCCATCTTACGGCCGTAAACAGAGTGCTGTGGCGGCCATCTTTACGGCCGTAAACAGAGTGCTGCGGCGGCCATCTTTACAGCCGTAAACAGAGCGCTGTGGCGGCCATCTTTATGCCCGTAAACAGAGTGCTGTGGCGGCCATCTTTACAGCCGTAAACAGAGCGCTGCGGCGGCCATCTTTACGGCCGTAAACAGAGCGCTGCGGTGGCCATCTTACGGCCATAAACAGAGTGCTGTGGCGGCCATCTTTACGGCCGTAAACAGAGCGCTGCGGCGGCCATCTTACGGCCGTGAACAGAGTGCTGTGGCGGCCATCTTACGGCCGTAAACAGAGTGCTGTGGCGGCCATCTTTACGGCCATAAACAGAGTGCTGTGGCGGCCATCTTTACGGCTGTAAACAGAGTGCTGTGGCGGCCATCTTTACGGCCGTAAACAGAGTGCTGTGGCGGCCATCTTACGGCCGTAAACAGAGTGCTGTGGCGGCCATCTTACGGCCGTAAACAGAGTGCTGTGGCGGCCATCTTTACAGCCGTAAACAGAGCGCTGCGGCGGCCATCTTACGGCCGAAAACAGAGAGCTGCGGTGGCCATCTTTACGACCGTAAACAGAGCGCTGCGGCGGCCATCTTAAAGACCATAAAGAGAGCGCTGCGGCGGCCATCTTTACGACCGTAAACAGAGCGCTGCGGCGGCCATCTTTAAGACCATAAACAGAGCGCTGCGGCGGCCATCTTTAAGACCATAAAGAGAGCGCTGCAGCGGCCATCTTTACGGCCGTAAACAGAGTGCTGCGGCGGCCATCTTTACTGCTGTAAACAGAGTGCTGTGGCGGCCATCTTTACTGCTGTAAACAGAGCGCTGCGGCGGCTATCTTTACGGCCGTAAACAGAGCGCTGCGGCGGCCATGTTTACGGCTATAAACTGTTCACTCAGAAGTCTAATGTGATCACATTTAATTACTGACATGAACAACAACACAGTAAAAACTAAATAGATTTTAGCAAAAGAAAATGGGAATAAGGCATCAAGACCTGCTGTGCTAACGTAGCTTTAGCTAAGCTTAGGGATGAATGCAGTAGCTGAGATGACTGTAAAGTCCTCAGTAGGATGGCAGTGTGTGTGTGAGTGTGTTGAATAGAGCGAGTGTGTGGGAGGCGGCAGCAGCGCCGGCAGGTTGCAGAAACAGGAAGTGGGCGTGTGGGAGCAGGAAGTTTTTGGGGTACTGAGGTTAGAGTTTCTCTGACGGAAATCCTCCAAATTTAGCTCCTGTGACGGAAGACAAGTGTAAATCTGTTGCTTCACACGCATCCGCTTTTACATTTAAATGCTAACCTGCGGCTTTCAACGGAGCAACTTTCCTTTTTTTTTTACGCATATTTGCCAACTGCAAGTTTAACTGATTGGACTCACAGCAGAATCTGTTAAATAAAATGGGAGGATGGCTTTCCGTAGATTAATAAATCAGGATTTAAAAAAAAACATTTTCGGTTCACAATCGATCCTGTCGTTCTGTTTTGACACAGAAAGTGATTTTAGCCAAATTTCTTGATGCTTTACTGTATTTTCAAACTGACTGACTTTTTTTAATAGTTGTGAAAATATTTTCTTCATTAATTTCATTCCAAAAGCAGAAATCTTTTTGAGGATTATGGCTGCAGTCAAATTCAGTTTCTCTCTTTTTAAAAATTGACTTTTTCCTTCCACTAAACTTTCCATTAACTCTGTTTTTCTCTGTTCCAATTCACTGTGATTCAATTCGATTTAAAAATAATTGATTTATCCCAATTATTATCTAAGCAGCTTCAAAAGCGTCATTGTGGGTGGAAGGCCTCCACTAGCAGTCTGTGTTCCACCAGAACAGAAGATGTCTCTGACTGAAGACTTGCTAGTTTCATGCTAACATGCTAGCTCAACACACCCCAGCTGCTGGTCCACCTCCTTTGCTTTCTCTGCTCCTCTGGTTGGGGATGCTGGAGTAGCAGCCGGAATCATTTTAATGATGTGAGACTTTGAATTTGTCGGTTTTTCTAAGCTTAAATAAAAACAATTCTGCCAGATATCTAATATTATAGCAGAAGAAATGCTTTAACTTCATGTTTTTCTGTCTGAATCCACAGGATTCAGGGTCAAAGGTCAGGAGTTTCTAATTACCTGGGGATTATGACAGTTTGAACTTTCTCTAAACCAATAAAGTTTTCCTGACTTTTTTCCTGAATTATACGTTAAAAGGTTTTCAGGTTTTCTTTAAGAAAATTTCCTGAATCTAATGTTTCCGCTGAATGTTTGAGTTTGGAGTCTGGGAGCCGTTACATAACGGATCAGAGAGAGGAGATCCTGAAGGGCTCCTAACAACCACCTCCGAATACACACACACACACACACACACACACACACACACACACACACACACACACACACACACACACACACACACACACACACACACACACCAGCCTGTGGTTAGCATGGAAACATGATGTTCTCCTACAGAGGATCCACTGCAGCAACACACTTTTCTTTTCCACCAAAGACTCACGTTTCCGTTTGTTCGAGGGAAAACGGCGGATAGAGGGATGGAAAGAGGAGAGGTGAGGAAGGAGGGATGAAGGAGGGAAGAAGAAGAGGGGAGTCGACGTCCTGTTGGTGTAAATTTCCAGTGGAAATCAGAAGCTGGTCATATTTTCCACAGAGCTGCTGGGCCTTGAAACCATTACTGCGATCGCCCCCCATGCACGACTGTGTGTGTGTGTGTGTGTGTGGTGTGTGTGTATTCCAGGAGCTTCATTACATTTTCCACAACAGCTTGCAGAATGCAGCAGCAGGAAGCCGAGTTTGTGTTTCAGCCAGTAAAATCCTCAGACGCTGTTTCACCTGGTCACATCACATCCTGCCGCAAAATGCCAAATATGGTCGGCCAGCCAACCGCCAGGGCTGGAAAGTTCTGTGGAAGGATAAAACGTCGGATGTGGGGATTCTGGGAAACCCTCGTCTAGACTCGAGGTTTCCCACCAGCAGACTGGAGGACCGTCATCCAAACTTTGACTAAGCCGTAGAAACGGCATCAGCACAAAAAGCTCAACTTTTATGAAAGTGCTCAGAATAAACGGAAACAAACGGGACGGAATATTCAGACCGGACCTGACGCTGTGCAGCAACCAGACCCACCAGCTTGTCTCTTAAAACGAAACAGGGATACAGAAATTATGCTTTTATTTTGAAGGCAATTTTCTGTAAAATCTAATTTTTTAAATAATTAAGTAAAAATACAAAATATAAAAATAAAAAAATGAATTACAAAATTAAAACTCCAAAGTTATGAAAATAAAAATACAGTAAATGAATGAATATAAATATAAAACTACAATAAATAAACACATGAAAATAAAAACAAATGAATAAAAAAGAAAAGTAAAAAAATTGAAAAAATAAAATAAATGAATAATAAGTTAAAAATAATAGAATTAATAAAAATTATAAAATATAAATATTAAATGAATTAAAACTGTTAGCTGCACAGTGGCGCAGTTGGTAGAGCTGTTGCCTTGCAGCAAGAAGGTTCTGGGTTCGATTCCCAGCCCCGGTCTTTCTGCATGGAGTTTGCATGTTCTCCCTGTGCATGGTGGGTTTTCTCCAGGTTCTCCGGTTTCCTCCCACAGTCCAAAAACATGACTGGTCTGTTAATTGGTCTGTCTAAATTGTCCCTAGGTGTGTGTGCACGGTTGTTTGTCCTGTTTGTCTCTGTGTTGCCCTGCGACAGACTGGCGACCTGTCCAGGTGACCCCGCCTCTCGCCCGGAACGTTAGCTGGAGATCAGCACCAGCAACTCCTGACCCCATTAAGGGACAAGGGTGTAAGAAAATGGAGGGATGGATAGTTTAAATTTTACGTTTGTGTGAGGAAACAGAGACTCAGCTGGAAATTTACCTGAACATTTGGTCAAAATGATTCAGTTTGACGTTCAGAGTTTCCTCTGAATGATGGATTTTATCAATAAATCCATCAGAAATTTCTATTATGGTGGGGAAATGACGCATCATCCCTAAAGACAAGAGAAGAAACTCAGGAAGAGAAGCTTAAGAGAAAGACGAGGCAAAAGCGGAAGAAAAGGATCTTTAAATAAACCAGCAGATTAAATAACTTCATGAGCAAAACGAGCAAATGAAGAGGTGACATTCTTAAGAGCCGCTGTGGGGCGACGCCGACGCAGCACCATTCACCCCTCAGAAGAGAAACACGGGAAAACATGTAGAAAAACACGGGAAAACACGCAGAGAAACACGCAGAAAAACAGGCAGAGAAACACAAAAAAAAACAGGCAGAGAAACACGGAAAAACACGTAAAGAAACACGGAAAAACATGCAGAAAAACAAGGAAAAACATGCAGAGAAACACGGGAAAACACGCAGAAAAAACACGGAAAAACAGACAGAGAAACACGGAAAAACAGGCAGAGAAACATGGAAAAACACGCAGAGCAACACGGAAAAACACGTAAAGAAACATGGAAAAACACGCAGAAAAACAAGGAAAAACACGCATAGAAACACGGAAAAACATGCAGAGAAACAAGGAAAAAACACGTAAAGAAACACGGAAAAACACGCAGAGACACAAGGAAAAACAGGCAGAGAAACACAGAAAACCATGCAGAGAACACGCAGAGAAACACGGGAAAACAGGCAGAGAAACATTAAAAAACACGGAAAGAAACACAAAAAACTTCGCAGAGAAACACCGAAAAACACACAGAGAAACACGGGAAAACAGGCAGAGAAATACGGAGAAACATGGAAAAACACGTAAAAAACATGGAAAAACACGTAAAGAAACACGGAAAAAATATTCAGAGAAACAAGGAAAAACACGCAGAGAAACAAGGAAAAACAGCAGAGAAACAAGGAAAAACATGCAGAGAAACAAGGAAAAACATGCAGAGAAACACGCAGAGAAACACGAGAAAACACACAGAGAAACACGGAAAAACATGCAGAGAAACACGCAGAGAAACACGGAAAAACACGTAAAGAAACACGGAAAAACACGCAGAGAAACAAGGAAAAACATGCAGCGAAACACAGAAAACCATGCAGAGAAACACGGGAAAAAGAGGAAAACAGGGCAGAGAGAAACACGGGAAAACAGGCAGAGAAACAGGCAGAGAAACATGAAAAAACACGGAAAGAAACACAGAAAACTTCGCAGAGAAACACCGAAAAACACACAGAGAAACACGGGAAAACAGGCAGAGGAACACAGAAAAACAGGCAGAGAAATACGGAGAAACATGGAAAAACACGTAAAAACATGGAAAAACACGTAAAGAAACACGGAAAAACATTCAGAGAAACAAGGAAAAAACACGCAGCAGAGAAACAAGGAAAAACATGCAGAGAAACAAGGAAAAACATGCAGAGAAACAAGGAAAAACATGCAGAGAAACAAGGAAAAACAGCAGAGAAACAGCAGAGAAACACAGAAAACAGGCAGAGAAACAGGCAGAGAAACACGGAGAAACACAGAGAAACAGCGAGAAAACAGCAGAGAAACACGGAAAAAGAAACACGAAAAAACTCGCAGAGAAACACGGAAAAACACGCAGAGAAACACGGAAAAAACACGTAAAGAAACACGAAAAAACATGAGAGAACACCCAAAAACACGCAGAGAAACACGCAGAGAAATATTAAAATAAAAAAAACAAAAAATTCACAAAAACTGTTCAAACGCAGACCGTTTGGTCTAATCAAGGGATGAGCTCCAGAGAAAAACAAATAACTTAAAAGATTCTGGCAGAAAATAAGTTTAAAAAAATTTACTTAAAGAGAAAAACTGGAAATGTTAAAAGAAGAAAAATAAATGTTAAATGTTTCTGTTTATGAATAATTTTCCAATAGAACAAGAGAAACACAAGAAGGAACAATTAGCCACCAGGTTTCCATGACAACAATGGTGGGGAAAAAGACACCTACCATCACAAACATCAACATTCTGGTCCGATCAGAACCAGAACCTCCAACTGGTTCTGATCCAAATAGCAGATTAAAAATCAACAACCGATTTATTAATTAAACTGAGACGAGGATAAGAAACGAAACTAAAATATCATAAGATAAAAATAAATGTCAGGAGTGAAGCAAGTAGAATGTTATTTGATTTCTGGGAGAAACTGGAGAAATCAGGCAAATTTAAAGGAAGAAAAAATTTAATCACGACTTTAAAGAAGAAAATGGATGAAGAACGAAACTGTCCTCTTCCTCTGCTGCAGCGGAGCAGCAAGTGTGTGTCTGTGTGTGTCTTGTGTGTGTGATGTGTGTGAGTACGAATGTGTGTGTTGTGGGTGTGTGTGATGTGTGTGTGTGTGTGTGTGTGTGTGTGTGTGTGTGTGTGTGTGTGTGTGTGTGGAGAGCTGCAGTTTTCCTGACACAATGGGGGCGGCCGCTGATGACTACTGTCCAACAGACACACCCACACACACACAAACACACACACACACACACAACATCACACACACACACACACACACACACACACACACGCGCGCTCGGCGCGCTGCGCGCCCGCTCCGTCACATCCGCGGCGCAGCCGGCAGGTGGGAGGTGTGAGGTTGTTCGTCTGCAGCGCCGCCGTGACGAACAACCGAACCGAACCTCCAGCAGCCCAGATGGCAGCAGCACGAAGGAAACACGAACTCACCCAAAACCGGAGCAGGAGACGCAGCAGCTTCAAGCTGCAGCAGCAGGAGACGCAGCAGCTTCATGATGCAGCTACATGCTGCGCTTCATGATGCAGCACATGAGCAGCTTCATGCTGCAGCTACATGATGCACTTCATGCGCAGCTTCATGATGCAGCTTCATGCGCAGCTTCATGATGCAGCTTCATGCTGCAGCTTCATGATGCAGCTTCATGCTGCAGCTTCATGTGCAGCTTCATGATGCAGCTTCATGCTGCAGCTACATGATGCGCTTCATGCTGCAGCTCATGATGCAGCTCTGCTGGTCATGATGCAGCTTCATGCTGCAGCTTCATGATGCAGCTTCATGATCAGCTTCATGCTGCAGCTTCATGATGCAGCTTCCGATGCAGCTTCATGATGCAGCTTCATGATGCAGCTCATGATGCAGCTTCAGCTGCAGCTACATGATGCAGCTTCATGCTGCAGCTTCATGATGCAGCTTCATGCTGCAGCTTCATGAAGCAGCTTCATGATGCAGCTTCATGCTGCAGCTTCATGATGCAGCTTCATGCTGCAGCTTCATGATGCAGCTTCATGATGCAGCTTCATGCTGCAGCTACATGATGCAGCTTCATGCTGCAGCTTCATGATGCAGCTTCATGATGCAGCTTCATGATGCAGCTTCATGCTGCAGCTTCATGATGCAGCTCAGACAGCTTCATGATGCAGCTTCATGATGCAGCTTCATGATGCAGCTTCATGCTGCAGCTCATGATGCAGCTTCATGATGCAGCTTCATGATGCAGCTTCATGCTGCAGCTTCATGATGCAGCTTCATGCTGCAGCTTCATGCTGCAGCTTCATGATGCAGCTTCATGATGCAGGCTTCATGATGCAGCTTCATGTGCAGCTTCATGATGCAGCTCATCAGTATGATGCAGCTTCATGCTGCAGCTTCATGATGCAGCTTCATGATGCAGCTTCATGATGCAGCTTCATGATGCAGCTTCATGATGCAGCTACATGATGCAGCTTCATGATGCAGCTTCATGCTGCAGCTTCATGCTGCAGCTTCATGCTGCGTCTCTCCTGGTTTCCCCTGATTTTCCGTCTCCATCCTCATTTCTGCCTCACCGCGTCACCCAGACCTCGCAGGTCACGTCACCCCGTCTCCATGGAAACCAGATGTTTACAGTCAACAGCGGCTCTGGCTGCAGCAGCTGGACGGAGAAAACGATGGCGGGAAAAAAGTCGGAAGATTTTCTGCTTCCAGGAAACGAAAAACCAAACAGAAAAACATTCCTGACGTCACGCGGCAGAGAACCGGGAAATGGGTCCGGTTCTGATCCGGGTCCGAACCAGAACAACAGAAAACATGGAAACGGTTCGGAGACGTTCCTGCTCCCGCCTCACAGGAAACACGTCCGGCTGCGATCCAAAACATACAACAGCTGTCAGGGCGGGGGTGTCCAAAGAGCGGCGCGGGGGCCTTTTGTGGCCCCCTGGAGCGTTCAGCGCGGCCCCAATGCAACTCCATTCAAATCCAGAAGGACTTGATTGACCCCAGACTAATTGAACTAATTGAAGATCTCCTGTAGCAGTCAGTGTTCCAAACACTCAGCCAAACAACGAAACAACAAACTAGAGTCAGAAACTGTCTGCTGAACTTCGTCATGTTTTGCTTCTGCAGTCATTTAAATGTTTATTTTAGTTTATTTTTGAGCAGCTTAAAAACGTTTGTTTTAAATACTTTCTGAGGTTTGAATCTCTGATTTAGAGGAAATAAACCTGCAGCCGGACTCTGATTTGTCCAAACGCTTCCAGGTTTGATGAATATGTTTATAAGATCTGAATCTTTAAATATCAACATAAGTAAAAGCTTTAAAACTTTATGTCACTTATTAAACCATGATGTGAAGCAGCTTGATGAGCGTTGCCCTGGAAACCTGCAGGGCGCCGATATGGCAAACCCTTAATGGATATAACCTGAGGCAGTGGGCCGAGAGCTCCGCCCTGAGGGACGCCTAAGGAAACGATTCACTTTGTCTTTGCTTCTCTGTCCAGAATGGAAGGAATATTCCAAAGGAGACAGAAAGTTATTTTTGGAAGGATAATTTCCTCCTGGTAAACGGAGCCACTGTCAGCCGGTTCCGGTCCGGCCCGGTTCTGCAGGAAGCCTCACGGCGCTGATTTGCATGGCTGCAGCTGATTCTCGCTTCCTCCTCGGTCTGTAGCTGCTCTGTTCGTCCTGCTGCTCATTTGACTAACACTTCTGGTCATTTGGATCAGAGGCACCAGAACCATCAAATATCTACATGAATATTTCTAGAGTATGAAGAAACACAGGAGATTAATACGGAGAGCAGCGAAGGACCACAGCTTCAGATCTACCAGCTTCAGATCTACCAGCTTCAGATCTACCAGCTTCAGATCTACCAGCTTCAGATCTACCTTTAATTCTCCCATTTAGATTCATCAACAACTGAATTTAAAAGTAAAAGTTTAAACTGGAGCTGAAGTTTTACGATCACATTTTTAATTGGCAGATCATTTCTAGGCTGGAAAATACGGAAGAAAATTAGGGCCACCAAAAAAAAAAGAAAAAATCTGACTTTAAATTCTGAGATTAAAGTCAGATTTTTTTTTTTCCGATGGCCCTAATCCTCTTCCGTAGGAAAAAGAAACAAATATTTAAAAGAGAAAAACAAGGAAAATTCAACAAAGAAGGAAAAAATTAAAGGAAAAATTAATTTGTAGGTTCTGATGTTTTTAATCTGTTTACTGTGTGTCACTGTAAACTTTGTTCCAGTTTCTCTGCGTTCAGCTCGTCTCATCATCTCGTTTAAACTCGGCTCTGTTTGCTGCAGCTCTGATAAAATGACGTTTTCAGCCATTTGAGGAGAAACATTTCATTTCGTTTCTGCTGCTGGCAGCGTAGATCTATTTGTTGGAGTTTTATTTTGAAGGGGATCGTAGTAAAGTGATGCTGCAGGACGGGAAGCGTCTTTCCGGGCCTGTTACCATGGAGACGGAGGACGGGCCGGTCCCGCCCGGTTCCTGCTGCTGCTTTGCATCGCGCTTTGCATTTCCTCGCCCGGTTGTTTGCATGCGTCCAGTTCCGGGTCGGCTCGGTTCTGGTTGCCGTGGTAACCGCGTGGCGGTAACGGGCCGGGTGTTTCTGTCCACTCAGACCAAGACGTTCATCAGATGGAGGGAACGACCCGGATGTGAATGAAGGCGAAGCCCAGAGGAAGGGAACCGGTTCTTTTCCTCGGTTCAGTCATTCATTCATTCATTCATTCATTCATTCATTCAGCTGGCGGCGTTTCGCTGCTTCACCCTGAAACCTGCAGCTTCTATTCATGAATTTCTACTGTTGATTCCTAGTTTTGTGGACCGGTTCGGTTGAACTTTTCCTCTCCGGTTCCTCCTGGTTCGGATCATTCTTCACCTTTTCCCATTTAAAGTTACGTTTCTGTCTTAATTAATCACAGAGACTCATTAACGAGCTTCTCCCTCCGCCGTTAATTAATCAGCTTAATGAACAGTCTGAACTCGTTAAACCTGTTTCACTCTTAATTAGCCGTTAGCTCCGGGCCTAATGGACCGGGTTCCTCACATCACCTCGCCCTAATGGAGCTGCTCAAATATTTATGGGCCGGAAGCCGAACCGGAGACTGATGGGCTCAGTTACAGCGGCGGCCCAGCGCGGCTCGTACCGGAGCTACGGAAGCCCGAAGGCTCTTCCTGCACCGGGCGACACGAACATTAAGGCCTCTAGGTTCTGCTGGGCCCGGTCCAAACCGGAGCCAGAGGAGGAACAGGAGCCAGAACATTTCCTTCTTTGTCCTTCCTTCCTTCCTTCCTTCCTTCCTTCCTTCCTTCCTTCCTTCCAGGAACTCACTTCTTTCCTGAAGCTCACTTTGAACAAAACCTACCCTCCTAGTCTCCTAGCCTCCTAGTCTCCTAGCTTCTTAGTCTCCTAGCCTCTTAGTCTCCTAGTCTCCTAGCCTCTTAGTCTCCTAGCCTCTTAGTCTCCTAGCCTCCTAGTCTCCTAGCCTCTTAGTCTCCTAGTCTACTGGCCTTTTAGTCTCCTAGTCTCCTAGCCTCTTAGTCTACTAGCCTCCTAGCTTCTTAGTCTCCTAGCCTCTAGTCTCCTAGCCTCTTAGTCTCCTAGTCTACTGGCCTCCTAGTCTCCTAGTCCCCTAGTCTACTGGCCTCCTAGTCTCCTAGCATCTTAGTCTCCTAGCCTCTTAGTCTCCAAGCCTCTTAGTCTCCTAGTCTACTGGCCTCCTAGTCTCCTAGTCCCCTAGTCTACTGGCCTCCTAGTCTCCTAGCATCTTAGTCTCCTAGCCTCCTAGTCTCCTAGCTTCTTAGTCTCCTAGCCTCTTAGTCTACTAGCCTCCTAGTCTCCTAGCTTCTTAGTCTCCTAGCCTCTAGTCTCCTAGCCTCTTAGTCTCCTAGTCTACTGGCCTCCTAGTCTCCTAGTCCCCTAGTCTACTGGCCTCCTAGTCTCCTAGCCTCCTAGTCTCCTAGCCTCTTAGTCTCCAAGCCTCTTAGTCTCCTAGTCTACTGGCCTCTTAGTCTCCTAGCCTCTTAGTCTCCTAGCCTCCTAGTCTCCTAGCCTCTTAGTCTCCTAGTCTACTGGCCTTTTAGTCTCCTAGTCTCCTAGCTCTTAGTCTACTAGCCTCCTAGCTTCTTAGTCTCCTAGCCTCTAGTCTCCTAGCCTCTTAGTCTCCTAGTCTACTGGCCTCCTAGTCTCCTAGTCCCCTAGTCTACTGGCCTCCTAGTCTCCTAGCATCTTAGTCTCCTAGCCTACTTAGTCTCCAGCCTCTTAGTCTCCTAGTCTACTGGCCTCCTAGTCTCCTAGTCCCCTAGTCTACTGGCCTCCTAGTCTCCTAGCATCTTAGTCTCCTAGCCTCCTAGTCTCCTAGCTTCTTAGTCTCCTAGCCTCTTAGTCTACTAGCCTCCTAGTCTCCTAGCTTCTTAGTCTCCTAGCCTCTAGTCTCCTAGCCTCTTAGTCTCCTAGTCTACTGGCCTCCTAGTCTCCTAGTCCCCTAGTCTACTGGCCTCCTAGTCTCCTAGCCTCCTAGTCTCCTAGCCTCTTAGTCTCCAAGCCTCTTAGTCTCCTAGTCTACTGGCCTCCTAGTCTCCTAGCCTCCTGGTCTCCTAGCCTCCTAGTCCCCTAGTCTACTGGCCTTTTAGTCTCCTAGCCTCTTAGTCTCTTAGCCTCCTAGTCTCCTAGCTTCTTAGTCTCCTAGCCTCCTAGTCCCCTAGTCTACTGGCCTCCTAGTCTCCTAGCCTCCTGGTCTCCTAGCCTCCTAGTCCCCTAGTCTATTGGCCTCCTAGTGTCCTAGCCTTCTAGTCTCCTAGTCTACTGATAGAGGAGCTATGAATTTAAACCGCTGACCTATTTGACGGTTTTATAAACTTTCCTTTGGGTGAAGTTCAGCATCTGTGTTGAAGTTTTTGGTTATCGACTGTCAGGAGTTGTTCAGGAAATTAGATGGTTATAGTCGTTGCTTAGCATTAGCTTCTGCTTTATACCATGTGGATGTTTATTAGTGCAGCAGGGTTAGCGTGGCTAATGTTGTAGTTAAGGCAGCTAACGTTTTAGGTAGCACAGCTAAAGTTTTAGTTAGCAAAGCTAACATTGTAGTTAGCACAGATAACATTTCAGTTAGCACAGCTATCGTAGTTAGCACAGCTAATATTTTAGTTAACACAGCTAACATTTTAGTTAGCACAGCTATTGTAGTTAGCACAGCTAACATTTTAGTTAACACAGTTAATGTTTTAGTTAGCACAGCTATCGTTGTAGTTAGCACAGCGTAGTAGCGTAGCTATCGTAGTAGTTAGCGTAGCTATCGTAGTAGTTAGCACAGCTATTGTAGTAGTTAGCACAGCTATTGTAGTAGTTACCACAGCTATTGTAGTAGTTAGCGCAGCTATCGTTGTAGTTAGCACAGCTAACGTTGTAGTTAGCACAGCTAACGTTGTAGTTAGCGCAGCTATCGTAGTAGTTAGCGCAGCTATCGTTGTAGTTAGCACAGCTACCGTTGTAGTTAGCACAGCTAACGATAATAGTTAGCGTTTCCCACAACTACAAACCACTTCATACAAATTTACAGCAAAGTTGTAAATTTGTAAATTTCTACATAAAAATGTCTTGTCTGATTTAAAACTTGCTCGTCTCCATCCTTTCCTTTCTTTTCTGTTTCTTAAGATGCAGGTTCAGGCCAGGACTCCGTCTCTGGCCGGATGTTTCCGTCTTCAAGCTTTAATCCCGAACACATCGGCCCATAAACCCGGCGGTTCTTCCGGTTCTTCCGGTTCACACAGGTGTGTCCGTACGGAATGTCCCGACCCGGTTAAAGAGCACGGCGCTGCTGATTGGCTGCAACTCAAACAGCTGACTCCCAGTTTGATTCAAATGAGTCAGGGGTGGATTCTGGGAAGGGATGACCATCAGTGATGGGAAATACATCAACACACGCACACACACACGCACACACATGCACACTCACACACACCTTCAGTGGTCATGCATTTTATTGCTCTGAAACGCTGCAGTGACATTCAGGCCAAAAATGAAGAGACGAAAACAAAGCTTCTCAGATTTCAAAATAAAAGCATGGAAACTCAGCAACCGGACATTTTTTAGCCTCTGAATAAAACCTGGACAGGTGAACACATACACACACACACACGCACACACACACACGCACACACACACACACACACACACACAGAGTCTGGAAAGCCTCCACAGTCTGACTGTAATCATCACTTAATGATTTCTGCTGCTTTCAGGATCACCATCACTTATCGGCTCCTGCTGCGATTTCTTCTCCAACCTGTCTGGACCTCGTCTCCTCTGACTCAAACTGCTGCATGTTTCACGGCTTTATGTCACAAATATCCTCCTTACTGAACGGAAAAATGAAACCACAGAGTTACAGGCGATGTGGTTTTGGTGGTGAGGGATTATTATATTATTATGACAGGCTGAAATGAACACCATAAAGTCACTTTTTCTAACTTTTAGGACTCAGATGCTGTTTATAGATTCCAGTTTGTACACAGTTACAGTCAAAATGATCAGAAACAATCTGAGTTATTTCGTCTGTAGGGGTTTAAAGTCATTTTCCTTTTATTCATAAATATAGCTTACAAACTAAATAGTTAGGAAGCTGAATATGTGGACTGAGCCCAAGTATTTAGCTTGCTAGCTAAATACTTAACTAGCAAGCTAAATATTCAATTTGCAAAATAAATATTTGTCTGCAAACTAAACAGTTTATTTAGATAAACACGTAGTTTACTTGTTTCTTATAAGTTTTTACGTAATTGTAAGCTAAACGATTAGCCTGAGCTAAATATTTACCGTATTTTCTGGACTATAGAGCGCACCCGACTATAAGCTGCACCCACAAAGTTTTTATATAAGCCGCACCGAGCTACAAGCCGCTGGTCTCGGTTTTTCACAATAAATCTGCTGTAAATGAAAACCAGCGCTGTCTTCTTTGACTTCCAATGATTCACTTCCTGCCAAAGAGCAGAACCGGGTCAGAACATCGACCCAGACCCGGTCCATCAGAACTGATGAAATAGCCACATAAAAACCAGCATCCATCAGTAGCGAAACCCGTGTAGGTGTCCTCCAGATGCCTGAAGGACCCGGTCAGTCGGGTTGTGACTGAAGCTTCTGGCTCTAATTCAGAGTTTCACTGAAACGAATCTTCTATTTTTAACTGAGTGACGAACATTAATGCAGCGTTGAAACCAGAGTGAAGGGAACCAGATCCCTAAGCATCCCCCTTAACTATGCCCCCCCTCTAACTAATCACTAATGCCCCCCCCAACTAATGCCCCCAACTATGCCCCCCAATCCCCCAAACTAATGCCCCCCACACCCTAATGCCCCCCTCTAACTAATGCCCCCCCCAACTAATGCCCCCCCAACTAATGCCCCCCACCACCAAACTAATGCCCCCACACCCTAATGCCCCCCTCTAACTAATGCCCCCACCACTAATGCCCCCACCACCAAACTAATGCCCCCCACACCCTAATGCCCCCCCTCTAACTAATGCCCCCCCCAACTAATGCCCCCACCACCAAACTAATGCCCCCCACACCCTAATGCCCCCCCTCTAACTAATGCCCCCCCAACTAATGCCCCCCACACCTAATGCCCCCACCACCCTAATGCCCCCCACCACCAAAATAATGCCCCCCCAACTAATGCCCCCCACACCCTAATCCCCCCCCCAACTAATGCCCCCCACACCCTAATGCCCCCCCCTAACTAATGCCCCCCACACCCTAATGCCCCCCCAACTAATGCCCCCACACCCTAATGCCCCCCTCTAACTAATGCCCCCCACACCCTAATGCCCCCCACACCTAATGCCCCCCCTAACTAATGCCCCCCACACCCTAATGCCCCCCCCAAACTAATGCCCCCCACACCCTAATGCCCCCTCTACTAATGCCCCCCCCCACTAATGCCCCCACATCCCAAAATGCCCCCCCTCTAACTAATGCCCCCCACACCCTAATGCCCCCCCACCATCCACAACTAATGCCCCCACCCACTAATGCCCCCCCACACTAATGCCCCCACACCCTAATGCCCCCACACCCTAATGCCCCCCCAACCCCCACCCTAATGCCCCTACACCCTAATGCCCCCCCCTCTAACTAATGCCCCCACACCCTAATGCCCCCCCTAACTAATGCCCCCCACCCCGGCCGTCTGGGGCAAACCGTGGTAAACTCAGGGTTTCTCCTAAAGCTGTCGATGTGTTCAGGTGTTTGACCTGATGTCACATTCCAGGCTCTGTGTGCCGACCCAACAGGACCCAGAACCGGCCCAGAACCGGTCCAGAACCGGCCCAGAACCGGGCCCAGAACCGGTCCAGAACCGGCCCAGAACCGGCCCAGAACCGGTCCAGAACCGGCCCAGAACCGGCCCAGAACCGGCCCAGAACCGGTCCAGAACCGGCCCAGAACCGGCCCAGAACCGGTCCAGAACCGGCCCAGAACCGGCCAGAACCGGCCCAGAACCGGCCCCCAGAACCAGAACCGCTGCTACACAGTGACGACGGCGGACTGGACTCACCTGCTGCGGCGCCGCTAGTCCCGACAGGAAGTGTCCCTATGGCTCCATCCTGCCAGAAAACAGAAATTAAATTCAGCTTCAGATAAAACCTGAAATGATTCAACGATTAATTTTTACAGGGACGAAAACAAAACGTTTCCCGAGAGGGAAAAAACAGCACTGAAGTGTTGCAAGGAAGGTGTCTTAAAAGGTCTTAACGGCTCTGTATAAGATCGTATATTTACGTTAACGTGTATGTTTTCACTGTCGATGTGTAGTCTGCTAGGAAGATGCAGGAGAGGAAGTAGAGAGGAGGAGAGAAGAGGAGAAGGAGAGGAGGAGGAGGAGAAGAAGAGGAGAGGAGGTAGGAGGAGGAGAAGGAGGAGGAGGAGGAGGAAGAGGAGGAGGAGGAGGAGGAGGAGGAGGAGAGAGGAGGAGGAGGAGGAGGAGGAAGAAGAGGAGGAGGAGAGAGGAGGAGGAGGAGGAGGGAGGAAGGAGGAGGGAGGAGGAGGAGGAGGATGGAGAAGGAGGAAGAGAGGAGGAGGAGAGGAGGAGGAGGGAGGAGAGGAGGAGGAGGAGGTGGAAGAGAGGAGGAGGAGGAGGAGGAGGAGGAGGAGAGGGCTGAGGCCATTCAGTAGGTAGGAGAGGAGGAACGATGTGAGGAGTGAAGCATGGAAAGAGGAAGGAGATCTCAACAGATGAGGAGAAGGAACGAGACTGGAAAGGAAAGCGAATAGAGAGTAGAAGAGGAGGAGGAAATGGAATCAGGAGAGAAGGAGTGGCAAAGAACGGAAGGAGGAGAACAGGAAAATGAGGAGAGTGGAAAGAGGAGAGGAGGGAGAGAGGAGGAGGAAAAGAGGAGGGGAGGAAGAACGAAAGTGTTGGACGGAGGAGAGAAAGTAGGAGAAGTGAGACAAGGGAAGAGAGAAGTGAAAGAGGATAGGAGAGGTAGGCACGACAGGCATCAGAGGAAGACAGAGTATATCTCAGATGAGGATAGTGATCAGATAGAGGTCAGAGAAGTAAAGTCGGAGGTCAGGAGGAGGTGGGAGGGGAGGAAGACCCGATAAATAAGGAAAAGATGAGAAGAGCTTAGGGCTTCAGTCAGGGGCGGAGGAACTGTAGGATATGAGAGATGATGAATGGTAGGAAAGGAGGAAGATTGGTTTTCAAGATAGAGGAGGAGGAGGAACGGAGAAGGAAAAAAAGAAGCGAGGAAAGGAGAAAATGGTGAAAGAGAGAGGAGTTGGATGAGTAACAAAAAGCATGGACGGATTAAATGAAGGACCTTTAGGTGGAGATAAAGGGAGTTATGTGAAGAGAGAGATGAGAAGAGTTATGCAGGATTGCAAATAAGATGCTAGATACTGAGAAGAAAGAGAGGGGAGGATGTGAAGATATATAAGAGGATGGAGGAGACAGATGAGTATATGGGGTTTTGGAGGAAATGAGAGAAGTGAATTATTTTGATTGAAAAATCAATGTTCGATTGGTTTAAGAAAAGCTAAAGTTCTAATGACTGGATAGAAGCTTAAATCAAGAGAAAAGGGTTAGTGAGCTAGAGATTGGAGATGTGTTGCCGGTACAATGAAAGAGCAGTGTGCAAAAATTGGTAGGAGTGAAATAGTTTAGGAAAAGAGTAGAGAGGAGGTGGAAGAGGAGGAGGAGGAGGAAGAGGAGGAGGAGGAGGAAGAGGAGGAGGAGGAAGAGGAGGAGGAGGTAGAGAGGAGGAGGAGGAAGGGAGGAGGGGAGGAGGAGGAGGTAGGAGGGAGGAGGAGGAAGGAGGAGGAGGAGGAAGAGGAGGAGGAGGAAGAGGAGGAGGAGGTGGAGAGGAGGAGAGGAGGAGGAGGTGGAGGAGGAGGAGGAGGAGGTGGGAGGAGGAGGAGGAGGAGGAGGAGAGGAGGAGAGGAGGAAGAGGAGGAGGAGGAGGAGGAGGAGGAGGTGGAGAGAGGAGGAAGAGGAGGAGGAAGAGGAGGAGGAGGTAGAAGAGGAGGAGGAGAGGAGGAGAGGAGGAGGAGGAAGAGGAGGAGGAGGAAGGGAGGAGGAGGAGGAGGAGGAGGAGGGAGGAAGGAGGAAGAGGAGGAGGAAGGGAGGAGGAGGAGGAGGAGGAGGAGGAGGAAGAGGAGGAGGAGGAAGAGGAGGAGGAGGTGGAGAAGGAGGAAGAGGAGGAGGAAGAGGAGGAGGAGGAAGAGGAGGAGGAGGAGCCCAGGGCCTTGAAGCCTCATTCATTTACTGTTTACTATCTCACAAACGTCTGTGAGACTTTTTAACATGAAATAAATATTCAAATCTCCAACAATCACAAAGTAACGTAACGACCTGTAACAGGTTAAAGCAGCAATAAAGAGTCACACAGTACAGCAGCTGCATGGTGTCAAATGAAATCAAGAAAATGAAGCCAAAAGTCCCAAAGAAACGGCAAAACAACAGAAAATACCATGAAATAGAAGAAAAGAAACGGCCAAAGCAACAAAGTTCTGGACTGGCGTAAAACAAAAGTAGACAAAGTAACACCAAGTAAATGTAGAGAAGTGAAAAACATTCAGATGTAGAATCTTGTAGTTTCACCTCACAGTGTCATCAGTGATGAAACATTATTATTATCCTCAGATTGAAGCGATCAGCTGATCAGATTATAGTCCAATCAATCAATAAAGTCTCTGCTCAGGATGCGACGCTGTGGGCAGGAACAACCTCCCATAATATTAAGAAAATATCTATAAAACTCTTTATGCTGCTTCATTCAGGGGCGGCAAAAACTTTATCATTATTATTATTATTAATGTCTGTCATAGCATAAACCTGAAATTTGGTCTTTCAAAATAAATGAACAACTCTTAAGTAAATTTAAAAAAACTCTTCAAAATAAAAAAATGTGAATATAATTGAGTTGATTCTTGCATGTTCCACATAAACCATTGACATTTCAAAATAAAAGCCTTTAATGTTTTAGTGCTTACATTAAAGGGGTTTATGTAACAAACTAAGAATAAAAGATGTTTGTCAGCTTTTCAAAATAAATCTGCAAGATACCCTTCAAAATAAAAGTAATTTTTGAAACTTATTTATTTTAAGTCTAACATTTTATTGAGTAATTATTGTGGGTTCTTTGTTGAAAATCAAAATAAAATCATATTTATTTTGATTTGAAAAATTACAATGTTCGATTGTGCTCTTCAAAATAAAAGTCTAAATCTTTCCTATCATTGATTCTTGCATAAATAGCTCTAAATTCACAAACTAAAAGGGATTATGTTGCCCTAAGTTGAGATTGTGTTGCCTTTTCACAATAAAAGCATGTTGCTATAAATAATTTAGTGATTGAAATATTTTATGATAAAATTAAATAAATAAATAAACTTTCTTCAAAGTAAAAGCTTGGATTACAGTTGGTTACTGGGACGAAACCAGACAGGAAGAGGAGATTCTGTTGGCCTTTCAAAATAAAACTCATGTTAGGTTCCAGAAAAATGAAGCAAGTTCAGCCTGAAGTAAAACGGTTTGGACCTAAAACGGTTCCGCTGGTCGTCATGCGATTCAACAACAGACGGATCAGAACATGTGACGATACCAAACAGACCCGAAAAGACACGCGAACAGAACCAACAGAACACAGACCAACAGAACCGAACAGAACCAAACAGAACCAACAGAACCAAACAGAACCGAACAAAACCCAACAGAACCAACAGAACCAAACAGAACCAAGACAACAGAACCGAACCAGACACCGAACAGAACAACAAACACGAACACAAACGACAGAACAACAAACCAAACAAACCGAACAGAACACAAACAGACACGACACAACACCACAACAGAACAACACAACAACACACAACAAACCACAACCACAACACACACAACACACACACACACAACAACCAAACACAAACCACACACACACACACACACAGAACACACACACACACACACACACACACACACACACACACACACAACACACAACACAAACACACACACACACACACACACACAACACACACACACACACACACACACACACACACACACACACACACACACACACACACACACACACACACACACACACACACACACAACACACACACACACCACACACACACACACACACACACAACACACACAACACAACACACACACACACACACACAAACACACACACACACACCACACACAAAACACACACACACACACACACACACACACACAACACACACACACACACACACACACACAACACACACACACACACACACACACACACACACACACACACACACACACCACACACACACAACACACACACACACACACAACACACACAACACACACACACACACACACACACACACACACACACAACACACACAACACCAACCCACACAGACACACACAACACACACACACACACACACACACACACACACACACACACACACACAACACACACACACACACACACACACACACCACAGAACACACACACACACACACACACACACACACAACACACACACACACACAGCACACACACACACAACACACACACACACAGAACCACACACACAGACACACACACAGACACACACACAGCACACACACACACACACACACACACACACACACACACACACAACACACCACACACACAACACACACACACACACACACACACACACACACACACACACACACACACACAAACACACAACACACAACACACACACACACACACACACACAGACACACACAGACACACACACACACAGACACACACACACACCGTGTGTTTCCATCGCGGCTGTTTCCACGGAGGAAAATCGTCCCGCTGCGGCTCCAGATCCTTTTATGACATTTTTCCAAACATCTCCTCTGACACGATCCGTTTTATTATGAAAGTCTCAAACCGCTGGACACACAGGAAACAACTGGCCCTTTCAAAATAAAACCATCTTAATGGAAATCAAGCTCAGATGTCATCTTCAAAATAAAAGTCTAAGTGTTACATAGCTTGTGATTTCTTGGATAAATTGGTATAACAGGAAAAAGAATTTTTCTACAGGAAAAAGAATTACGTCGCCCTTTCAAAATAAAAGCATGTTCTGACTTTTGCAAATATTTATAACCCTTCAAAATAAAGCTCACACAGTGTCGTTAAAAAATGTTGAAAGGATTCTGTTGGCTTTTCAAAATAAAGCTGGTTCCAGTTTCTAAAATGATCAGCTCTTATTTTTACAGGTATAAATTATCTGTTAATGTTTCGTTAGTTATCGATAAATGTTAGCAGAAATAACCGTTATTAAAAGGTCGATGGTTTTCCGCAGCCGTTTGGCCTGCAGGCAGGAAATCAGCTGCGTGAAAACATGAGGCTCAGGAAGCGGAGACACCGCCGCCCCGAAGGCAAAACCATGGAGCTGCTTCAGCTCCACAGCTTATCAGACGAATCAACTCAGACTTCAACATCCATAAGCATGCAGCTGGACGGCCTAGTCAAAGCCCAGACCAACATTAAACTGATCATCTGTAGCGAGATTTGAAAACTTTCAACTTCGGTCTTTAGATATATAAAGAAAGACGAGCAGCCAGAGTCGGGTCTAGTCAAAGTTCTGACTCAGGGTGTCTGAACACAAACACGCCACACTTTTCAGATTTTTGTTGGCTTGATATAGAATAGAATAGAATAGAATAGAATAGAATAGAATAGAATAGATAGAATTAGATAGAATAGAATAAAAGAAGTACTTTATTCATCCCAACCGGGAAATTACTGTGCAGTAGCAGCATAAACACAAACACAGAGATGAAGTTACCAATAAAAATAAAAATACTATAAAAATGTAGACTGTAAGATGTAAGGTTCAGAAAATAATAATAAATAATAATTTATATGTTAATAATATATACAATATGTGAACAATCTGTGTAATGGTGACTAACTATTGTTATATAAAGTGATGGCCTGTGGCAGGAAAGGTTTCCTGTATCTGTCCCTACGGAGCTGAAGCCTCTGTGTGAGAAGCTGCTCCGCTGTCTGTCCACTGTGTGGTAGAGGCTGCAGCTCGTTGACCATGATAGACAACAGCTTTCTTCAATGTCCTCCTCTCCACCACATTCTCCAGGGTCTCCAGTTTCAGTCCAAGTACAGAGCAGCTTTCCTGATGACCCTGTTCAGTCTGTTAGAGTCGCTGGATCTGATGCTGCTTCCCCAACACACAACAGCAAAGAAAATGGCAAAACGCTGTGGTAGAATATCTCCAACATGCTGCTGCACACATTGAAGGATCTCAGCAGAAAGTAGAGTCTCTCATCCCCTTCTTGTACACAGCGTCAGTGTTGGATGTCCAGTCTAGTCTGTTGCGATCACCACTCCCAGATATTTGTAATCCTCCACCTCCTCCCCCTTAATCTTCAGTGGCTGTGAAGGCGTCTTCCTCCTCCTGAAGTCAATCACCATCTCTGGTCTTACTAATGTTGAGCCTCAGGTGATTCTGTTCAGACGACTCCACAGATCCGTCCACCAGTGTCCTGAACTCCCCCTCATCTCCATCTCACACACCCGACAATCGCCGAGTCATCAGAAAACCTCTGTAGATGACATGACTCAGAGTTGTACTGAAAATCGTTGAAAGGAAAATAAAAATTTATGTCATTTCTGACGAGACAGAAAGTGAAAAAGTTCATGAAGTGTGAAAATATATATAAAATATATAATATATCTGCGACATTTTGTTTTGAAAAATTAAGTTTTTAGTGAATGAAAGCTAAAAAATAAAACGGTATTTGGGTGTTAAACCGGGTTTAAAGTTGAACCTGGTTTAAAGTTGAATCGGGTTTAAAGTTCAATCAGGTTTAAAGTTGAATCGGGTTTAAAGTTGAATCGGGTTTAAAGTTGAGTTAATTCAGGTTAAAAGTTGAATCAGGTTAAAAGTTGAACCAGGTTTAAATCTGAACTGGGTTTAAATCTGAATCGGGTTTAAATCTGAATCAGGTTTAAAGTTGAATCGGGTTTAAATCTGAACTGGGTTTAAATCTGAACTGGATTTAAAGTTGAACCAGGTTTAAAGTTGAACCGGGTTTAAATCTGAACCGGGTTTAAATCTGAATCAGGTTTAAATCTGAACCGGGTTCAAATCTGAACCGGGTTCAAATCTGGATCAGGTTTAAATCTGAACCGGGTTTAAATCTGAACCGGGTTTAAATCTGAACCGGGTTTAAATCTGGATCAGGTTTAAATCTGAACCGGGTTTAAATCTGGATCAGGTTTAAAGTTGAATCGGGTTTAAATCTGAATCAGGTTTAAATCTGAACCGGGTTTAAATCTGGATCAGGTTTAAAGTTGAACGGGTTTAAGAACGGGTTTAAATCTGAACCGGGTTTAAATCTGAAATCACCGGGTTTAAATCTGGAAGAAGTGACGGTTTAAATCTGAAACAGGTTTAAATTGAACGGGTTTAAATCTGAATCAGGTCCGGGTTTAAATCTGAAATCGACCGGGTTTAAATCTGGATCAGGTTTAAATCTGAACCGGGTTTAAATCTGGATCAGGTTTAAAGTTGATCGGTTAAATCTGAATCAGGTTTAAATCTGAACCGGGTTTAAATCTGGATCAGGTTTAAGTTGAACGGGTTTAAATCTGAACCGGGTTTAAAGTGCAGCCTCCAGTCGGTTCACTGAGTCGGGATGAACGGGTCCAACATCTGGAATTCATGGTGGCGGGGTGGGAATCATCCAGCGCCGCTCTCTGGCGGTTCTGGACTGGGAACCAGCTGGAACCATTCGGACTCTGGGAGGCGAGCGGCTTCCGGCCCGGCCGCTCCCGCCCGCCGCTCCGGCCGGCGCCGCAGCCGTGACCTGAAGCAGTCGTTGGTTTTTCCGACATGCTGGGAGTCCAAACGGACGATGGCTTCCTTCCCTCCACCTTAGTGGATCCAGCTCTTTCTGCATCACAGCTTTTTCCAGCTGCGTCCCAATTTCCAAGACTTACAACAATAAACCGACCACATAATGACACAACCACAAGGCGACACATTCACTGCACAGCAACAAAAAGCAGGAAACTGCTCTGATTCTAGGAGCTATAAAACAAGACATTACAGCAACGTCCAACACGCTACGCTGACGTCCTGAACTCATCTGGTCAACACTCACCCAGTCAGCCCCAAACCAGCAGAACCAGTAACACCAACCGGCAGCAGGAGATTCCAGCCTGGGACTCCTGCTGCTCGGTCAGCTACACATCAGCAGCAGGAGGTCGGAGTTCATTAGGGAACAGCAGAAGCCATCAGGTTACGCAATGAGCCAGCAGGAGGCGCTCATTTAATCACCAGTATGTTAGTGGGCCCCATGCGTGGGCCGGGGGTCTCTACTGGGCTAACGGTTAGCTTACCTCCGTCCCTTATGGGGCCCATTTCTACATGCTGGGTTGTTTAAACCTGTAGCTAGGAAGCTAGCTGCGCTAACCCACTTCTAAAGTGCATCAACATGGCTATTTAAGTGAGGCTAATGCTAAAATGCTATTCACATGGTATTTAGAAAGCTAAATTATTCAAACATTTTTTGAAGCTAATGCTAAAGTGCTATACAAACATGGTATTTAAGTGAAGCTAGTGCTAAAATTCTATACAACATGGTATTTAAGTGAAGCTAATGCTAAAGTGCTATACAAACATGGTATTTAAGTGAAGCTAATGCTAAAGTGCTATACAAACATGGTATTTAAGTGAAGCTAATGCTAAAGTGCTATACAAACATGGTATTTAAGTGAAGCTAATGCTAAAGTGCTATACAAACATGGTATTTAAGTGAAGCTAATGCTAAAGTGCTATACAAACTTATAGCTTATAAGTTTGTATAGCACTTTATATCACTTAAATACCATGTCTGGTATTTAAGTGAACGTGGTATTTAAGTGAAGCTAATGCTAAAGTGCTATACAAACATGGTATTTAAGTGAAGCTAATGCTAAAGTTCTATACAACATGGTATTTAAGTGAAGCTAATCACTTTTCTCATGTTGTGCAATAATTTATTCCAAGAAAACTAAAGACTTATTTCAAGAGAAAGCTCTTATTTTGAAGGGCTTAACATAAAACATAACCAGGACTGAAACACTTTGTGAGGCACAACTGGAAAAAAACAACAGTAATAAATAAAATCAGCTTTTAACTGAGCGATGATAAAAATATGGACGCGGTCTGAAGGGGCCCCATAAGAGGCTCTGCCCAGGGCCTCATGTGACCCGGGGTCGCCTCTGCACCTAGAAGCCGTTCGTTTGGCAGGCCGAGCCGCTCCGGGCCCAAACGGGCCCAAACGGGCCCAAACGGGCCCAAACGCACACAGACCCAACCGCAGAGGAATTTCATATAAACTGATAATGGGAGCGTCGCAGCGGGAGCGGAAAAACCCGAGCGCCTGACGAGCCTCGGCGTTCCAGGCCCGCCGGGCAGCGCCGCTCCCCAAACCCTCTGATGGAGGCCGGAGAGGAACCGGGGAACACGCAGGTCACCAGGGGTCAGCCCAGAGGTCAACGGGATGGAGGTCACCAGGGGTCAGCCCAGAGGTCAACGGGATGGAGGTCACCGGGGTCAGCCCTGAGGTCAACGGGATGGAGGCTGGAGGTCACCAGGGGTCAGCCCAGAGGTCAACGGGCTGGAGGCTGGAGGTCACCGGGGGTCAGCCCAGAGGTCAACGGTGATGGAGGTCACCAGGGGTCAGCCCAGAGGTCAACGGGCTGGAGGTCACCGGGGGTCAGCCCAGAGGTCAACGGGCTGGAGGCTGGAGGTCACCGAGGGTCAACTCAGAGGTCAACGGGCTGGAGGTCACCGAGGGTCAACTCAGAGGTCAAAGGGATGGAGGTCACCAGGGGTCAACTCAGAGGTCAACGGGCTGGAGGTCACCGAGGGTCAACTCAGAGGTCAACGGGCGGGAGGCTGGAGGTCACCGGGGGTCAGCCAGAGGTCAACGGGCTGGAGGTCACCGAGGGTCAACTCAGAGGTCACGGGATGGAGGTCACCAGGGTCAGCCAGAGTCAACGGGATGGAGGCCACAGACGGGAGGACGAAACTCCATGGAAACCAGAACAGGAAGTAGAAACACAGCAGGAGGAAGAGGAGATAAAACACCGATTCATCCGTCCATCTATTCATCCATCCATCCATCTCTGCTCTTCCTTTTCTTCCCATTTTTCATCCCTCCATCACTGATCTCTCTCTCCATCAAACAGGCTGTGATCTGCTGCCTGCTGAGTGTGTGTGTGTGTGTGTGTGTGTGGTGTGAGTGTGTTGAGTGTGTGTTGGTGTGTGTGTGTGTGTGTGAGTGTGAGTGTGTGTGTGTGTGTGTGTGTGTGTGTGTGTGTAGTGTGAGTGTGGTGTGGTGTGGTGTGTGTGTGTGTGTGTGTGTGTGTGGTGTGTGTGTGTGTGTGTGTGGGGTGTGTGTGTGTGTGTGTGTGTGGGGTGTGTGTGTGAGTGTGTGTGTGTGTGTGTGTGTGGTGTGTGTGTGTGTGTGTGTGTGTGTGTGTGTGTGTGTGTGTGTGTGTGTGTGTGTGGTGTGTGTGTGTGTGTGTGTGTGTGTGTGTGTGTGTGTGTGTGTGTGTGTGTGTGTGTGGTGTGTGTGTGTGTGTGAGTGTGTGTGTGTGTGTGTGTGTGTGTGTGTGTGTGTGTGAGTGTGTGTGTGTGTGTGTAGGTGTGTGTGTGTGTGTGTGTGTGTGTGTGTGTGTGTGTGGTGTGTGTGTGGTGTGTGTGTGTGTGTGTGTGTGGTGTGAGTGTGTGTGTGTGTGTGTGTGTGTGTGTGTGTGTGTGTGTGTGTGTGTGTGTGTGGTGTGTGTGTGTGTGTGGTGTGTGTGTGGTGTGTGTGTGTGTGTGTGTGTGTGTGTGTGTGTGTGTGTGTGTGTGTGTGTGTGTGTTGTGTGTGTGTGGTGTGTGTAGTGTGTGTGTGTGTGAGTGTGTGTGTGTGTGTGTGTGTGTGTGAGTGTGGTGTGTGTGGTGTGTGTGTGTGTGTGTGTGTGTGTGAGTGTGTGTGTGTGTGTGTGTGTGTGTGAGAGTGTGTGTGTGTGTGTGGTGTGTGTGTGTGTGTGTGTGTGTGTGGAGTGTGTGTGTGTGTGTGTGTGTGGTGTGGTGTGTGTGTGTGAGTGTGAGTGTGTGTGTGTGTGTGTGTGTGTGTGTGTGTGTGGTGTGTGTGTGTGTGTGTGTGAGTGTGTGTGTGTGTGTGTGTGGTGTGTGTGTGTGTGTGTGTGTGTGTGTGTGTGAGTGTGTGTGTGTGTGTGTGAGTGTGTGTGTGTGTGGTGTGTGTGTGTGTGTGTGTGTTGTGTGATGAGTGTGTGTGTGTGTGTGTGTGTGTGTGTGTGTGTGTGTGTGTGGTGTGTGTGTGTGTGTGTTGTGTGGTGTGTGTGTGTGAGTGTGTGTGTGAGTGTGTGAGTGTGATGTGTGTGTGAGTGTGAGTGTGTGTGTGTGTGTGTGTCCTGGCAGCGGCAGCAGCACAGACGGTGTGTCGGTTTATACCTGCAGGGAGCCGAGGAGTAAAGATGGACGTCCAGGTGATTCAGCCACCTGGACAATCGCTGCACTACAAAACTGAATTTACACAGTAAAAATGCCGGTGTTGATTTAACACCCCAAAGTGTCTATATGTGTCCAAGTCAGCTGGTGTTAAAGTAACACTTTGAAAGTGTTAAAAGATTAACGTCCATTTTTTGTTAAACTTTGGTCTATAAACTGAAATGGGTTTAAGAAAAGTTAAACTTTCCATTTCTGTGTGTTTTGAATATTTTCCACTGGATTTGATTGATATTGACACCTTGTGGGTCAATTAGTTACTTTTTTAACACTAGATTGTGTTTAGTGATCAACACTACACTGGTGTTACTTTTAATATATTTTAACACTGACACCGGTGTAAATGTTAATGTGACTCTGTAGTGTTGAATTTAACACCAGCTGACTTGGACACATAGAGACACTTTTGGGTGTTAATTCATCACCGGCATTTTTACTGTGTATTTCACCAGTTTGATTTTAAAATAAAATTTGACTCATTCAGACATTCATCTGTTCATTCCGTTAATTTGCCTAACAGCCAATTAAAAACTAATAAAAGCGCATCGTTCATTCTACAGCACAGTTCTTCCTTCCACTTACTGATATACTGACAGAAAGTTGAGTGGAAGGAAAAGGTCTGGTAGAAAAAGACAAATAAACCGATACTGTTCATCTGATCAGGGATCAGTTGCTGTCCACTTAAAAACTGAAACAATTTCAGTTGAATTTAGTCTCTAAAAACAAAATTGAGTTTTTATGACATACGTCTCGTCCGTCCATCAGACCGACGCTCCAGTTTTTGGGCTTTGGGATGAAGCCGGAGTCAAACCGACTCAAGTAGAGGAAGAGCATGAAACCCAGGCTGGGATTCAAACCCAAAACCTGTAAATTAAATGTCTACAAGCTTTATTTTGAAAGTCAACTGCTCAATCTGATGAAACTAAATAATATCTTATAGTCAGTCGGTAGATAAATAAAAATCAGAATAAATCAGTTATGGAGTAAATTAAAGGCCCCCATGGAGATCAGCTCTGCCCCGGGCCTCCAATAGTCTGGAGTCGCCTCTGTCGGAAATAAATGTTCAGCTTTAACTCATTATTTCCAGAAATCCAGATGAACGAAAATTAAAACTGAACTTTTTCTTTCATTAAATGTTTATTTCTGACTTTTAGAGCACTGAGAGGATCACTGAGGAAGAGGAGGAGGAGGAAGATGAAGATGATGTTTCTGCTAAATCGATTTTCCTAAAGATGCAAATTAGAGACGAAGCAGGAAAAAACTGAGATGTTAAAGTTTCTGCTAAAAGTTGGCATGAACCTGAGGACCTGAGGATGAAGCAGCAAAACATCCACACTCACACACACACACACTCACACACACACACACTCACACACACACACACACACACAGCAGGCTTGGAGAAGCACACTTCACTGTCTGAGAATTTGTGAATGGAAAAACGTTTTTAAAGGCGTTTGGCGGGACAGCGGGACGTCCTACACGTCTCCCTCAGCCTGTCCTCATGTCCTCCAGCCTGTCCTCATGTCCTCCAGCCTGTCCTCATGTCCTCATGTCCCTTTATTTGTCTTTCCGTCTCCAGATCTGTGTTTCTATGGAAAGTAAAGAAGGAAAACAGGAAGCATGTTTTCCACGAAGCGGCCGCCGGGAGGTTGTAAAAACTTGTTTTGGTCCATTTGAAGCGGTTTAAAGTTTCCGAACCGGATTCGATCCGGATTCAGAACCGGGAGGCCGGAACGGCTTCCGGCAGACAAAGAAAAGGGAAAAGTTACCTGAGGCACCTTAGAGGAAGGAGCAGCAGAGGGAGAGAGGAGAGAGAGAGGGGACGATCAGCTGAGTGTGTGTGTGTGTGTGTGTGTGTGTGTGTGTGTGTGTGTGTGTGTGTGTGTGTGTCCGATAATAAAGTCACCCCGGCAGGAGAAGCAGAGACAGACAAGAGGCTAAAACCAACCGGACAGGTCGCTGTGTGTCCGGTAGAGGCATCACCACGACAACGGTGGATGAGGATGAGGAGATCCCCAACACACACACTCACACACACACACACACACACACCACACACACACACACACACACACACACACACACACACACTGTCACTCTCAGAGAAAATGAAAGTAGATCTGCGCACCGACCTGCCCGGCTCTCCGTCCTCCGCTCTGCCGCTCCCTCCTTCCATCGCCGCAGCAACCGACACACCAACCGGCCGACCCACACACACACACACACACACACACCAACACACACGCAAGTTAAAGTCCCATAGCGTCCGACCGCTCCATTCATCCAGCGAGCTGCGCTGCGTGTTTACATCTGAGTCTGATGCCTCAGTCAGCAGCAAGGCATCAGAGAGAGAGGGAGAGAGAGAGAGGGAGAGAGAGAGAGAGAGAGGGGAGGAAGTGTGTGTGTGTGTGTGTGTGTGTGTGTGTGTGTGTGCGCGCGCAGAGTGGGAGCCCTAGAGAAACGCTCCTCTTGCCACAGGAGTAAAGCCCAGGCGTGACGCAGAGCCAGAAATAGACGGCGGGCCCCGTGGGGGGGGGCGGCGCCGGCCAACATGGCGGCGCTTTTCAGCGACCAGCGAGCGGAGCAGCAAAACTGCAGCTGAGCAAAGAGACGTTTCTGGAAAACACGGAAACTGCAGCTTTGTCATCCCAGCGCGTCTCTGGCGGCCCTCCAACATGGCGCCCATATGGGCGTCCATGTTGTGGAGACGTTGGCGGTTTGTCATTGGCTCCTCCTGATTTCAAGAATATTCATGAAAAGTTGAGTGGAAGGAAAAAGTCTGGTTGAAAAACTGGATTCTGATTTTCTCACAAACAGAATTTTAGGTTCTATTCGTGGTTCTGGTTGAATCCAAACCAGAATCATCAAAAAAAATTACAGAATGAAAAACAGCCGAGTGCAAAAACGCTCTTATAATATTAGGCAATAGAAACTATTGCTACAGTAAATAAATGACGTCACACCAGAGATGGACACGTTGTGCTAGCAGTTAGCGACTTAGCTTCCTGTGTTCATCCTGCCACATGGTTCTGCTGATTCGGATAAAGTTCGACATGTTGACGTCTAGATGCTGCTTTAGTTTCTGCCTGTTGTTCTCCAGCATTAATAACTTCATTCCCAAATATTCGGCCTCAGGTCTGTTTGTGCTGCGGACATCAGAAGCGCAGTGATTCTCCCGCAGCGCAAACGATGCAGAGGATTGAAACACAACAGAAAGTACTGTAAAATACTGAAATGATGATTATAAACAAGTTTAACTAAATTATTTAAGTTTAGAATAATGAAGTTGCTGGCTACTAAAAAACTAAAGATTTAAATGTTTCAGAGGAAGAGGCGGGGCTTAGCCAACAGCTGGTAGCAGCAGGGTGGAAGGGGCGGGGCTTAGCCAACAGCTGATAGCAGCAGGGCGGAAGGGGCGGGGCTTAGCCAACAGCTGGTATCTGCAGAGCGGAAGGGGCGGGGCTTAGCCAACAGCTGGTAGCAGCAGGGCGGAAGGGGCGGGGCTTAGCCAACAGCTGGTAGCAGCAGGGCGGAAGGGGCGGGGCTTATGTGAATAACATATAAACTCGGTAGTGGACGACCCGAGGCCGGGATTGGAACCCAGAACCTTTTTGCTGCAGAGCATCAAAGCTAACGCGATGCTAACCTGGACGGATGGAAAGTTCCCCCGGTGTCACCGAGGAGACCCAGCGGCTCGGCGGCCCTTCAGGCCGTTGGACCTCAGGATGGCGCCGCAGTCCGAGGATCCAAACATTCGCTGTTACTTTTGGCTCCGTTTGTGTTTTTCTCCAACTCTTTACTCAGCTTTCTGCTGCCTGAGGGCCGGAGGGAACCGAGGGAACGGGGGGGAACTGGGGAACGGGGGGAACTGGGGGGAACTGGGGAACCGGGGGGAACTGGGGAACCGGGGGGAACCAGGAGGGGAACCGGGGGACAGGGAAACCGGGGGTGGGAACACAGGGGAACGGAGGGAACCGAAGGGGAACTGGGGAACCGGGGGAACCGGGGGGAACGGGGGGAACCGAGGGAACGGGGGAACCGGGGGAACTGGGGGAACGGGGGAACCGGGGGAACCGGGGAGGGGAACCGGGGGAACCGGGGGGGAACCGAGGGAACGGGGGGGGAACTGGGGAACCGGGGGAACCTGGGGGAACCGGGGGAACCGGGGGAACCGGGGGAACCGGGGGAACCGGGGGAACCGGGGGAACGGGAGGAACCGGGGAACGGGGGAACCGGGGGGAACCGGGGGAACGGGGAACCGGGGGAACCGGGGGAACGGGACCGGGGGAACCGGGGAACGGGAAGGAACGGGGGAACGGGGAACCGGGGGGAACGGGGAACCGGGGAACGGGGAACGGGGAACGGGGAACGGGGGAACCGGGGGAACCGGGGGAACCGGGGGAACCGGGGGAACCGGGGAACCGGGGGAACGGGGAACCGGGGAACCGGGGGAACCGAGGGGAACTGGGGGGAACTGGGGAACCGGGGGAACCGGGGGAACCGGGGGAACCGGGACGGGGAACCGGAGGGGAACTGGGGGAACGGGAACCGGAGGGGAACCTGGGGGAACCGGGGGAACCGGGGAGGGGAACCGGGGGAACCGGGGGAACTGGGGGAACTGGGAACGGGGGAACCGGGGGAACCTGGGGAACCGGGGAGGGGAACCGGGGAACGGGGGAACGGGGACGGGAACGGGGGGAACGGGGGAACCGGGGGAACCAGGGGAACCGGGGGAACGGGAACCGGGGGGAACGGGGACGGAGGGGAACCGAGGGGAACCGGAGGGGAATCGGGGGGGATGGGGGGAACCGGGAACCGGGGGGAATCCGTTCTAGAGCAGGGCAGTATCCATGGAAACCGATCCTGATTCATTCACAATGAAAAGAGCCACTTCAGGTTTTCCAACTGTCCCTGAAGTTCCTGCTGCCTTCACTGAACCTGGGAAATGAAACGCTTCACACCCATCAGCTCAGAGTTAATGTTTGTTTTCATCTGCAGGTTGGAGAAGAACTTCAGGAAACTGGATCAGCTGGAAACCAGGAACTGGAAACAACACACACACACACACACCACACACCTGTCTCGGGTGAAGGTCATTTAAAGTTAGTAAATATCGATATAACACTTCTTTTTGTTTTTTTTTTAAATAATTTCAGTAATTACAAGATATATATTTTCAATTTCATTTAATCAGATGTGAGCAAAAATAAATAAATAAAGTCAAATGAATATAAAATATTTAACTGTGTATTTTAAAAATAATGACACTGTATAATTGTTCTGTTGATCCGGTTCTGTTGTATCGGTCCAATAAATCAGCACTGAGCCGCACCAGGACAGAGAAACCACTTTATCCTGGGAGCCACAGGGAGACCCGGAGCGTTATGCAAACACACACACACACACACACACACACACACACACACACACACACACACACACAGACCAGCTGTCTGGTTCGGTCGTTCCAGAACCAGAACCAGATGTGTAAGTCGGTTTGGACCAGGAATCTGAACTCCGGTGAAACATGTTGACAGATTAGCAGCAGCTGATTGGTCGGTTCCCCAAACGCCTCCGAAGGTCTCACAGAAAACAGCCAATCAATTCACAAACTCATGAATTTAATGAACTAGAGGTTCGTTATAAACCTGGACATGTTTATCAAAGGCCTAAAATTATGATGATGAAGGTAGAAAACCTGCACAGGTTCCTCATGTTGCAGAAGAAAGAATCATTCAGACAAGAAGAAATGGACAAAGTTCCTCTTCAGGTCAAAACGGGACGGGAACGGAGAAAATGTACGGGAACCCAGAACGGACAAAATGAGGATCCATCTGTTTTGCATTTCTATTAGCTTTGAGCGCAGCTAGCTTCCCCCAATTTAATTTAGGCTAATAACTTCCAATATGATCATTTGCTAAACTGTTTGGTAAACGTTTAGTCAAAGTTTAATATCAATGCTGACGTTTTTGTTGATTATTAAGAATTACTCAAGTAAACACCATGTTGATATAGCATTAGCTTCTGCTAAATAGCATGTTGATATAGCGTTTTAGCATTAGCAGAACTAAGTTAGCATGTTAGCCACACTAACTGTGTAGCTAGCAGTGCTGAAATCTGGTCCGAGGTATTTCTAGCTTCTCAAGCTGCATTTTCTGTTTCTGATCCATGAAAAAACCAGTGTTGTATAAAGTACTGAAATCTCAGAGTAAAAGTTTAGGTTCCTCTCCAAAACATGACTTTGGTAAAAGTCCAAGTCACTGACTGAAATGTTACTTGAGTTAAAGTCTTAAAGTATCTGAAGTTTCTTGTACTTAAGTATGGAAATTACTGTAAAAATGGATGAACTCAAGTAATTTAATGAAAAGTATAAGTAAAAAGTAAAACAAGGCAAATGCAGTTTGAATGACATGTTTTATATTTTGGTAAACTTGTCAAATACAGTTAAAGTAATAAACACAACCAAGTGCTGGTAAAATTAAACCTGCTAATAGATAAACCTGCAGCATCATTTAGTTAAGAAAATTAGCTGCTTTACCTACAAGGTTAATAACTTAACCTGCTTTACAACTGAACCAGCTTCTTAGTTTCCCCTCCAGGACAGAAAATACTAAGTTTTTTTAAGACTTAAGTTTCCCTTCAAGTGGTCAGAGCTGAAAATGAGAAAAATAGTCAGTACAAAAAATGTGGCCAACATGAACAAAAAAAGCCGTTATGATCAATTTCTCTACTTCACAAACTATTGGTGCAACACTGGACATTATGTGGCATTAGGGACATGAGGCTGATGCTCATCAGGAGACTTTGTGTTTAATGGGAGAAGAGAAACAGGTGTTTCCTATTGGTGAGATGAACAAACAGTGTTTCTATGGTGGAGATGAACAAACAGGTTTTCCTATTGGTGGAGATGACAAACCCATTAGGCTACCGACTGTAGCAGCCAATCAGTAGGTGGGTCAAAACTCCAACGTTTCTCTCTCTCATTGAGTAACTAAACTATTGAAACCATTGAAAATGTATCAGAGTAAAAGTATGAAATTAAGTTAAAATATAGTGACGTAAAAGTGAAAGTTATCAAAAATGTTCATACTCAAGGAAAGAATGAAGTACTCCAAAATATACTTAAGTAAAGTAGTGAAGTATTTTTACTTTGTTACTATACAATACTGGAAAAAATGGATAAATTTGTGAATTTTCAGTGAAACTGAACCTTGACGAGTCGAGGCTGCGCAACGATGAATGTTGATCATGAAGTTTCTCTTCAGCGTCTCGGCTAACAGTTAGCAGTGGAAGCCCATCTAGTTGGACCAGTTAAAGTTTCTGTTCTGCTTCGGTCCAGCTGTTGTCCTGCCCCCCATCCTGCCCCCCCATCCCGCCCCCCCAGCGGGGTTTCATGTTGCCGGTGGCAGCCGTTTCCCCGTCATGCTGCACACACTCCGGAGGCTCGGCTTACACGAGGAGCCGGGCCACATTATTAGAAATCCTGTGTTGTGTACCGGAGGCTTCCCAAGCATAACGGGGACACACCACACACACAACACACACCACCACACACACACACACACACCACACACACACACACACACACACACACACACACACAACACACACACACACACACACACACGGCAGCGTGCGAGCGGGCCAAGCCACGCCGGGCCGAGCCCAGGCCCTCATTAGAGCCTCGGCCTCCAGCACACAGCAGTGGTCGGCTGAGCCGGTGCGAGCAAACAGCGGCTGACGTCGGCTCTGAAAGGTCAGCGTAAACTTCCTGGAGTGCAGCAAGCGGCTGTTTGCCCCAAACTGATCCTGATTAACGATAACGAGTCAAAACACGGAGCCGTTATTACACAACAGCAGCAAGAAGCCAACAGGCCTCCGGCATGCTAACACCGCTAACGGCAGAAACGGATAAAGATCATTTGGGCAACAGATGACATTTTATGACAAAAGCAAAAATTAAACTGTATTTTGTATTTTCCATTTCATAGGATATTCAAGTAACTGTGTTGTCTTCAGTTGTTATAAAAATGATTTTTATATCAAATATGACTTAATTTCAAAATGTATCATAATGAAATTGGGCCTCTGTCTCTTTAAGAAGCTCCTGCTCTTTCAGAAGCTCCGCCTCCACGATGTCACAACATGGCTCCTTAAATGTTTTAGCAAAAACCTGTAAAGTTGGTCATTTATTTTAAAGTCTCTATCAGCTTTACTACAGTTTAGTGGAAAGAATCTACTTGCGCCATAATAATAAAGCTAGACGTTAGCTCTGCTATTAGCGTGTTAGCATAAATGTCCCTAGGTGTGAACATACACACTCCCTTTAGCTGCAGTAACACCTGAACGTCCCCAAAAATAATATATTTCTATTTCAGATATTCTGAGTTTCACAAAACCACCGATTAAAAAGTTAAACCCGCCGTACATGTGATCCAATCAGATGTTTCCATTTCAGCTTTCATTCAAATGACAGTTTCTCCTGTTTTACTTTATTGCTGTTCCTATCAGAAACTGTATCTGTCTGATCTAATTCTGTCTGCTAGCTCAGCGCTGCGGCGGCGGCGGCGCAGGACGTCGTCCTGAGGGGCGTCCCAGCAGAGGCCAGCTGGACCAGAACGTCTCCAGTTACGCCAGCAGACATGCAGAGTGACGGCGCAGCGCAGTCGGTCTGACGTTTCCACTCTCCTTACTGGATCACAGACTGTTTTCACTCCGGTCGACCCGGTTCTACTGGACCCTGAACATCTGCTCCACCTCCAGCTGCTCTGAGTGAAACCAGCTGTTCCCCTCCTGGCCTGTGGCGGCGCTGCACCAACAACCACTGGAGGAAACGACACATTGAGAACAACTTCCTGTTACACCATGGAAACACCATGGATTTAGGCTAAAGACCAGGAGACATTTCTGCTGCTAGCACTACGCTAGCATGTTAGCTTTGGTTGGATTTACCCAGAATGCCCTGCTCTGTAGTCCACTTCCTTCTTCACCAGATGGAAACAAGATGGAGGATTTTAGCGGTTGGAGGATTTCTCTTTAGAGCAGGAGCCATTTCTGCTGCTAGCGCTAGACTAGCATGTTAGCTTTGGTTGGATTTACCCAGAGGAAAGTTAGCAAAACCACTAAAGTGCTAAATGAAAAATTAGCCACACTATTACTGGATGAACAGAAGTGTGTAATAATAATAACTTTTATTTATATTACACTTTATGGTTACAGAAATTTCAAAGTGCTACAATCAATAAAATAAAAAAGTCTAAATATTTAGAATTTCATGAAGAGCATCTACAAACTTTATTTTCGAATATCCTACCTGCTAATTGTTCATTTATTATTATGAAACATTTAAATGCAGAACAGATCTGAGAACAAAGACTTGGTTATATTTTAACAGTTCAAACTCCAAATATACCTTAATATACATTAATGCACACAATGGAAAATATTACCCGAGACACTAAAAGTCTTCCTTATTTCATCCAATCAGAACCGAGGAACATAAACAGAGCTTGTGGATTGGCTGCTTTGCAAACACCGGCCAACAAGCTGCACTACTTCAGCTTCCCAACGTGTTTTACTCTAAGATTATTTTAAAACAGAAACAAAACACACAAACCAACTTTCCACGGAAAAATCTACAGCCCACAAAGCTGAAAACAACATTTAATCTGAAAACAGGAGCAAAGATCTAATCAAACATGTCAGTTTGGATCCACAACTTAAACTTTGTTTGAGAAGTAAAAGGTAAAAACGTTGATTAAATCTAAAATCAGTCAGGACTTTCTGCAGTTGGGTGAATTTTTGCAGTGTTGTATAAAGTACTGAAATCTCAGAGTCTAGTAAAAGTTTAGGTTCCTCTCCAAAATATGACTTTGATAAAAGTCCAAGTCACTGAAATGTTACTTGAGTTAAAGTCTTAAAGTATCTGAAGATTCTTGTACTTAAGTATGGAAATTACTGTAAAAATGGATGAACTCAAGTAATGTAATGAAAAGTAAAAAGTAAAACAAGGCAAATGCAGTTTGAATGACATGTTTTTATATTTTGGTAAACTTGTCAAATACAGTTAAAGTAATAAACACAACCAAGTGCAGGTAAAATTAAACCTGCTAATAGATAAACCTGCAGCATCATTTAGTTAAGAAAATTAGCTGCTTTACCTACAAGGTTAATAACTTAACCTGCTTTACAACTGAACCAGCTTCTTAGTTTCCCCTCCAGGACAGAAAATACTAAGTTTCTATAAGCCTTAAGTTTCCCTTCAAGTGGTCAGAGCTGAAAATGAGAAAAATAGTCAGTACAAAAAATGTATCGGAGTAAAAGTCTGCAATTAAGTTCAGAAATATAGTGAAGTAAAAGTGAAAGTTATCAAAAATATTCATACTCGAAAGTATGAAGTTTTCCAAAATATACTTAAGTAAAGTAGTGAAGTATTTTTACTTTGTTACTGTACAACACTGGATATTTGTGACTCTTGGTGTTTTTCTGCCTCTCGGCTGCCAGAAAGACTTTCTGTGTCAGTCAGTCAGTCAGCAGCTCGTTAGCTAATTACTGAGCTCATTTATCTCATTAAGGCCTGATTGATCTGCAGCTGATGGCCTGGCAGCCATGACAGTCCGCTGCACGTCAGCGGGAGGAAGCTAATCGATGTTAGCGACGCGGGGAGAGTTTAACTGTTACGCAATCACATTATGAGCCTGAGAACACAGGGTGTGTGTTTTGTGTGTGTGTGTGTGTGTGGTGTGTGTGGTGTGTGGTGTGTGTGTATGTGAGTGTGTGTGTGTGTGTGTGTGTATGTGAGTGTGTGTGTGTGTGTGTGTATGTGAGTGTTTTGGTGTGTGTGTGTGTGTGTGTGTGTTGTGGTGTGTGTGTTTTGTGGTGTGTTGTGTGTGTGTGTGTGTGTGTGTGTGTGTGTGTGTGTGTGTGTGTGTATGTGAGTGTGTGTGTGTGTGTGTGTGTATGTGAGTGTGTGTGTGTGTGTGTGTTGTGTGTGTGTGTGTGTGTGTGTGTGTGTGTGTTGTGATGTGTGTGTGTGTGTGTGTGTGTGTGTGTGTGTGTGAGTGTGTGTGTGTGTGTGTGTGTGTGTGTATGTGATGTGTGTGTGTGTGTGTGTGTGTGTGTGTGTGTGTTCTGTCGATGGGCTTTACACCAATGTCACCACAAGGACAACCTTCCTCTTGATGTTTTATCTGCCAGTTGTCTTCAAATATTTAAACACAAACGCGACTTTTCTGCTGAACTGTACAACAAATCCTTTCTGAGAAACTTTCTCTAGGCTTCGTGAGTCTCTGCGCGTTCAGGGACAGACATGAACCCGCCAAACTCCCAGGACTGGTTCTGCTCTCCTCATGAAACCCAAACGCTGTAATTTATCTCCGTTTCTCTCCAGGCGGGTTTGCGGTGGGCAGAACCGTCAGAGCCGCTGCTGCTTCCCGTCCCTCAGGGGGAATCGGACGATCCGAGTCTCTGGACGTTTTCAGCAGATTTACGGCTGTTTTCCCACCTGATGATCCGGTGGACTCCGTTCGACCAGAACTTCAACATCTGCTCCGTTTTCAGTTGCTGAAACCAACCGAACCCTGTGAGCAGCCGGTTCCCCTCCTGGCCTGTGGCGGCGCTGCACCAGGAACCACTGGAGGAAACGACACTAAAACCTCTAACGACGCTGAGAGCAACTTCCTGTTTCACCAGGTGGAAACAAGATGGAGGCGTATGGAAGTAAATATGTGCCATCAGAATTTTAATAAAAAATGCATCTGAAATTTGAATGTTGTAAATTTGCGCTTATTTTTTCAATGATTACATTTTCAATATATTTTCAGTGTTAAAAAATTCAGCATATAAAAAAATTAAACTTTTAAAAATACAAATGCAATATTTCAGTGTCCTAAAAATTAAACTTGCTCAAATTTGCCGTCTCAAATTCAGCGTCTAAAAATTAGCTGTACAGAAATAGCAAGGTTACTTCAGGTCACAGACATGAGCAATCGATGTCTGATTCCAGCACCAGCCAGTCACGTGACCCAAGCGTCATATTGAAGAAATACCCTTGAACCCAAACCCAACGGTGAGTCTATGCTTTCATATTTCTGTAGTATATTTTATTTTGCGCATGAGGTTTGATACATGATATTAAAGCTTGATTTAAAACTCGGGTTTGGGCCGTTGATAATCTTACTTACATACTGGAAAACATGAGCGCAAATATACAACATTCAAGTTTCAGATGCATTTTTTATTCAAATTCTGATGGCACATATTTACTTCCATAGAGGCGTCAGATTTTAGTCCTAGCTTGTCTTTGGCTAAAGACCACAAGACATTTCTCCTGCTAACGCTAGGCTAGTGTGTTTGTTTTGGTTGTATTTACCCAGAATGCCTTGTGTTGTAGTTCACTTCCTGTTTTTGGAGCGGTATCTGGTCCACTTGGTTCAAACCGAATGGAGTTCACTTGAACCAAAACCAGGTTTCACCTACGATTCCCAACGAGTCCCAACAAGACCCAACGAGTCCAACTCAACTTAAACTAAATCAGTTTTTATCCCAGCTTGGCGATTTCTCTGCCAGGAGCGGCAACTAAAAAGTTAAAACTAAAGTAAATATCATCTTTTATCAAATATCAACTTTAGTTGGTCTTCCGGCTGCAGGGCTCCAGACCTGCGGTTCTGTGGTCCTGCGGTTCGTGGCTCTGTGATTCTGGGTTCTGCAGCTTTTCTGAAGCGAATCGTCTTCAGGTCATTCTCTGTTTTCCACTTTTCCTGAAACATTTTTCACTTTGATGCCAAGAATCTCACGTTTCATGAAGGAGCTTTACTGCATTTACATTTCCTGAAAGCTGGACTCATCTGCATATATTTGCATAGATATTTCTGGCATCCCTCAAGTCAACTTTGTTCTTAAAACCCGCCGGGAATTATATGGTGGACAGCGATTAGTGCTGACATTAAGGTATCCGACATGAAAACGCACAGAGCCGACTGACAGCTGCGTCTGATCCTCCCTCCCCTCCTTTCCTCCTCTCCTTTCCTCGTTTCCTCTCCTCGTCGTCCTGTCAGCTCCCTGGAAAACTCGCCGACTTCACACTCTGGAAACAAACAGAGCGACTCCTGGTTTCGCCTCACGCTGCTGCAGATGAAAGGCTGAAACTGGAAACGAGTCAAAGAGCAACTGCAGCCGAGACAAACGGAGGAGTTTTGATTTGATTTGAGGTTTATTTTGGTGATGAAATAAAAGACGACAGGAAATACAAACAATAAGTGAAGGAGGCAGGAGAGAAACGACAGAAATTTAGTTTGGTTTTGTTCCACCTGAAGTGCAGGACAGAAACATTTCAGTTTTCTTTTCTGTCCTTTATCAGTTTAACAAATACAAAGATAATTTTAATAAAACATTAACTCACTCCAACGGGATAAACGTTTATTTTATTTGCTCATTTTTATCAGTTTTTTACACGTTTAGCTTCTTTCTAAACTCTGCAGGTTTACTAGATTAACTAGTTTAGGAACTTAAATTTAACTTTATCCAGATTTAAGTTACAAACATTTAGGAGCCTTAAAAACAAAGATTTAAAAATCTGATTTTAAAACTATGAATCCCTTTTGAGTCCAAGATAATATCTGTAGTCATTAACAGATGATTTTATTTATTTCTTGAGAAGAGAAAGTAACATCCATCATCCATCATCCATCCATCCATCCATCCCATTCCATCCATCATCCCATCCATCATCCATCATCCATCCATCATCCATCCATCATCCATCATCCATCATATCCATCCCATCATCCATCCATCCATCATCCATCCATCCATCATCCATCCATCCATCCATCCATCCATCCATCCATCATCCATCATCCATCATCCATCCATCCATCTCATCCATCCATCATCATCCATCATCCATCCATCCATCCATCCATCCATCATCCATCATCCATCATCCATCATCCATCTCCATCCATCCATCCATCATCCATCCATCCATCATCCATCATCATCCATCATCCATCATCCATCCATCCATCATCCATCATCCATCCATCCATCCATCATCCATCATCCATCCATCCATCCATCATCCATCATCCATCCATCCATCATCCATCCATCATCCATCCATCATCCATCATCCATCCATCGTAACAGGAAAAGCTGATGAGGAGAAATCAGACAGGAAGGATGAGAACGAAGGAGAAAACAGGCGGAACTGGAAAACGGGAGAAGACGGGATGAAAAACGGAGGAAAAGAGTCACAGAGATGAGAGAGAGGAAAAAAATGACAAGAAAATCTCAGCGCTAAAAGTCCATCAAGTCAGAAACGTTTGGAGTCGGGATTGAGCAGCTAAAGGTCAAAGTTGACAGCAACAAAAATCGCGTAGCCATCCCGAGTGTCACATCAACGGTCAGAGCTCGACCTTTGACCTCATGTCACAGGAAAAGAACAGGCATTTAAAGAAAGTCGGAATCGAGGAGATTCCTGTAAACCTTCCTGAACATAAAACCTGGAAACTGAGAATGTTTGGTTTGAAATAAAACATCTTATGAAAACCTGGTGGACATGTTCTGATACGGGCATTTGTCCAGGGCGGCATCAGTAAGGGGCGGCTACGATGTTCCCCGGATGTGGAGTTAGCGTCTCTTAGCTTCTGTGCTTCCTGTCACAGAATCATTTGATTTTAAGGGTTTTTTGGCTCTGCAGTGACGACAGGCAGCGAAAGTCACCAGGCCGGGAATCGAACCTGCGCCCAGGACAGAGGGTGACTCCACAACATCCAGTAACCTGTTGCTGGAGGATGCAGATGGATGTTTCATCCTTACAAAGTTAAACATATTGATGACTTATTACCTGACGAACAGCATCAATAAAAGTTTAAAGGTTTAAACCTAAAACCCTCCGGCTGCCTGCATCAGTCATCTCAACTTCGCGCTCAGCAGATTTATTTCCTCCGTCTGAAGGCGCTAACGCCGTTAGCTTGTGCTAATCCCAACCCCCTTGACTGACAGGAAGCATGAGATGCTAGCCAGCTGCGCTAGCCTTAAGATTTAATGCTCTGAGAGTGAGCTAGCGTGGAGCTAATCGCTCCTAAAGCCCTGCATCTGGAGTTATAGCAAGCTAATCCGAGCGGCTGCAGGAACAACCTCAATCCGACGTTTTCACAAATATATCAAACGCAGAAAGTGCATCGTGGGATTAAGATTAAACTGCTGCAGAGGGAAGAGATTTCAGGAGCAGCTGGAGCATTTAGCCGCGGCTAACCTGAGGTAGACGGCAGGTTTTATGTAAGGAGGCATCGAGTTTCTCTGCTTCACAGAAGAAACACTTGAACCTCTGTGACACTCCAGCAGCTTCCTGTGTGAAGACAGGAAATTATGTCATGCTGGTCGGGTCACAGAAATATCTGGGTAGCGATTATCTCTGAGTGCTTCACATCCAGGCACCTGCTGCTCGCTTTCTTCCTCTCCATCCCCAAAAATCACAGGCTGCAAACCGACCGGGCCTCTTCCTCCTCCTCCTCTTTTCTCCTCCTCCTCTTCCTCTCTCCTCCTTCCTCCTCTTCCTCCTCCTCCTCTTCACGTTTACAGAGGAAGGGCAGGAAGGGCAGGAAGCCACGGAGCGACACGCCACCTGTTCCCCGACGGAGACGGGAGGAAGAGGAAGGCGAGAGACGAAGAGCAAAACGGATCTGGAGCGAGAAGTTAAGAGACTAAAAGAACTGGGAATGATGGGAATGATGGGAATGATGGGAATGATGGGAACATAACCACAGAAAATAAAGAACAGAAAAGGATTTATACACTCTCATTACAATAATAATCATTTTCTGCTTCATCTGCCAGAAAATCCAAACGTGAAATTATTTTGGAAAAAGATCAAAGACGAACGAGTTGCTATGGAAATTATTCATCCCTGATCCAGAAGAAAAGCGTCTGATTTTAAAATCCTAGTTATGGGAAATGGATTCGGGTCAGTTTCTCTCTAAACACTCGTAACGTTTGACAAGTTTAATCCATTAAATAAAAGCTGATTTAATCTCTACTGGTAAAAAGGTGAATCGTTTGTTTTATTTAACATTTTCCATTTTGAGAAAATGATGCTGGCAATAATTTAAACCTGATTAAAAATAAAAACTCTCCACTGGGTAACATTTGTACTGAACTGCAGTTGGGGCCAGACAAACTCAGCCTAAGGGCCACAAATGGCCCCCGGGCCACACTTTGGACATCAAAGTAACGTTTCTGACGTTCCTCTGTAACGTAGCGTTTTCTGTTTTCATCATTGAAATGCTTTGCTGCTAATCAAAATGGCTGAAAATAAGGGTGTCAAGGAGTGACCCCTGAGGGACGCCGGGTGTCCCCAAGCCAACCTGAGAGAGTCCAGGTTGGCTTGACCCAACGATGGCTGGAGTTCAGTCCTAACGTCTGAAAACAGGAAACCCTCCAGAAACTGGAGACAAAACGTTAAAGCCAAAACAAAAACTAAAGTTTAAAGACCTTCAAAAAGCCACAAGAACCAGCAATGAAGAGCTTTTCATGGATCTAAAGTCGGACTGCTCTAGAAACATGAAGATCTTCTCATGCAGCCATAAAGGCTGACACATCAGCAGACTAATGCATGTGCAAATGCAGAAATGCATCCACAGCTTCGCCTCGCATGCACACCTACAGAACACGAGCAGGAAGTGAGCAGGAAGCGAACAGGAAGTGAGCAGGCTGCAGCAGCAAGGAGGTCATTTGCATGAGGAATGATGCAGAAGCAAAACCAAAACTCTTTACTGCAGCCACACACACACACACACACACACACACACACACACACACACACACACACACACACACACACACACACACACACACACACCTCTTGCTGTCTGCTTTCCATCCCATTTGAATGTCCAAACAAAGAGCCAGTGGACGTCTGGTAGCTTAGAGGAAACGGGAACCGAACTAACTGCTGCTGTTTGGACAACATTCACATCCCTCAGTGCCATTCAAAGTCTGTTATCTGAGTCTGGGCTGGACACACACACACACACACACACACACACACAACACATACACCTATACACCTATACACACACACACACAACACACACACACACTACACACTCACACACACACACACACACACACACACACCACACACATACACACCTACACACACACACACACACACACACACACACACACACACACACATACACACCTATACACACACACACACACACCTACACACACACACACACACCACACACACACACACACACCATACACACACACACACACACACACACACACACACACACACACACACACACACCACACACACACACACACACACACACACACACACACACACACACACACACACACACACTCACACTCTCTTCACACACTTCATCCTAACCCCCTGCCTCGCACATCAGTTACACCCTCGTGCCGCGTACCAACTGCGCCACAACCACACACACTCACCACTCTCATCTCACACCCCACTCTCTCTCCAGTCAACACACACACACACACATACACACCTACACACACACACACACACACACACACACACACACACACCTATACACACACACACACACACCTACACACACACACACACACCTATACACACACACACACACACACACACACACACACACACACACACTCACGCTCCTCTTCATCAGCACTTTGCATCCTAATTCCCGGTTTCCTGCCTCGCACTCGATGGTGTCAAGGCCGCATCGTGCGCCGCCTGTACCAAGCTGTGGTCGCCATGGCAACCGGACACACTCTTCCTCCTCTTCCTCTTCACCTCCAGGCTTTTCTCTGCTGGTTGTTCCCAGTCATTCCCGGCACAGATCCGTCTGATCGTTTCTTTTCTCATCACTTTGGTTTGGTTTTCGGCGGACCGACAGCGGTTACCATGGCAGCCGCGTCTCCATCTGCTTCTTCTTCTTCTTCCTTTTTTTTTTTTTCCTCTTTCAGTCAGATTGTTTATGTAACGGGTCCGGAGTTGTTCTGGGCCGTTCATGGTCCAGAAAACAACCCGTCTTGATGTTCAGCCCCATTTCCAGAGTTTGCTGCTCAAACTGAGCTGCTCTCTGCTGTTGGACAGTTTGTCAAGGCTGAACTGAAGAGCCTCAGGATTGTCTGGTTGGAGCAGAATGAAACTCAAAGTCCCAGCAGCAGCAGCAGGTCCTGACAGACTTTTCTGTTTTTCCACCTGATGGTCCAGGAGACTTGGTTGGATTGAGGTCCAACCCAAACCAAACCCTCTGAGCAGCCGGTTCCCCTCCTGGCCTGTGGCGGCGCTGCACCAAGAACCACTGAAGGAAACGACACCAAAACCCCTGAGAGCAACTTCCTGCTTCACCAGATGGAAACAAGATGGAGGATTTTAGCGGTTGGAGGATTTTCTCTCTTTAGGCTAAACACCAGGAGCCATTTCTGCTGCTAGCGCTAGGCTAACACGTTAGCTTTGGTTGGATTTACCCAGAATGCCCTGCTCTGTAGTCCACTTCCTGCTTTTGGAGCGTCTCTGGTCCGCTTGCTGTTCACAAACTGAACCCAGACCAAGGTTTGGAAGACCAGAGGTCGGAGGTCAGAGGTCAGAGGTTGGCTACTGTTCACACCTGACCAATGGAACCGGATCAAATTGTCTTTATGAATTATTATTATTATTATTAAAATACTTTACAGAAAAACGTATCGATCCAAGAAACGACTCCAGTCTCTAAACTTCAAATGTCATCAGGCAGAAAACAATAAAGTTTATGATTCTGGAAATGTGAACGAAAAGAAAACTGACAAATGAATAAGTTTCCAAAACAGAAGGAAAACGTTTAAAATGAAACGTAGAAATATCTCCAACTGAGAGCAGAGTGATAAATGTCTGACATGCTGCCGTTTTAAATATTGATGAATAGATTCCAGATTTACCCCAAAAACATATTTTTAGATTCAAATTATGGAGAGAGAAACAGTTTCACTGTTTTAATGTAAACAAACTAAATAAATGTCGTTTTCAGCTGAATGTTTTCCATCAGCTTCTCTAACAGTTCAGGTCCATCCAGACGTTTCCACATCAGGAAAACTTTTATAGCGTCTCCGCCAGGAAACCGGAGCGCCAGGGACCGGAGTCCCCAGGGACCGGAGCCCAGAGGACACGGAGTCCCAGGGACCAGGAACCGGAGCGCCAGGGACCAGGAACCGGAGCACCAGGAACCGGAGCACCAGGACCGGAGCACCCAGGCGACCGGAGCACCAGGGACCGGAGCACCAGGGACCGGAGCACCAGGGCCGGAGCCCAGGGACCAGAGGACCAGGACCGAGCGCCGGGGACCAGGACCGGAGCCCAGGGACCGGAGCACCAGGAAACCGGAGCACCAGGGACCGAGCCCAGGAACCGGAGCACCAGGGACCAGAGCACCAGGACCGAGCACCAGGGGACACCGGAGCACCAGGGACCGGAGCACCAGGGACCGGAGCAGCACCAGGGACCAGGAGGACCAGGACCAGGGACCGGAGCCCAGGGGCCGGAGCACCAGGGACCGGAAGCCCAGGACCAGCACCAGGACCGGAGCACCAGGGACCGGAACCGGACGAGCACCAGGGACCGGAGCCGGAGCACCAGGGACCGGAGCCCAGGGACCGGAGCACCAGGGACCGGAGCACCAGGGACCGGAGCACCAGGGACCAGGAACCAGGGAGCCCGGGACCAGCCGGGAGCACCAGGGACCGGAGCACCAGGGACCGGAGCACCACGGGGACCAGGAACCGGAGCCCAGGGGACCGGAGACCGGCAGCAGGACCGGAGCACCAGGGACCAGGAACCGGAGCCCAGGGACCAGAGCACCAGGGACGGAGCACCAGGGACCGGGGGGAAAGGGCCCAGGGGACCGGAGCACCAGGGCGGCCGGAAGCACCAGGGACCGGAGCGAGAGCCAGCCAGGAACCGGAGCCCAGGGACCGGAGCCCAGGGGACCAGGACCGGAGCACCAGGGGACCGGAGCACCAGGGACCGGAGCACCAGGGACCGGAGCCCAGGGACCAGGAACGGAGCCCAGGGACCGGAGCCCCAGGGACCGGAGCACGGGACCGGCACGGAGGAGACCGGGACGGAGCACCAGGGACCGGAGCACCAGGGACCGGGAGCACCAGGGACCGGAGCACCAGGGACCGAGCCAGGACCGAGCACCAGGGACCGGAGCCCCAGGGACCGGAGCCCAGGACGGAGCCCAGGGACCGGAAGCCCCAGGGACCGAGCCAGGGACGGAGCACCAGGGACCGGAGCAAGGACCGGAGCCCAGGGACCGGAGCCCAGGGACCAGGACCAGGGACCGGAGCACCAGGGACCGAGCCGGACCGGAGCCCCAGGGACCGGAGCCCAGGGACCGGAGCCCCAGGACGGAGACCAGGGACGGAGCCAGGGACGGAGCCCAGGGACCGGAGCCCCAGGGACAGAGACCGGGACGGAGCCCAGGGGACCGGAGCCCAGGGACCGGAGCCCAGGGACCGGGCGGAGCCAGGGACGGAGCCCCAGGGACCACAGGGACAGAGCCCAGGGACGGAGCCCAGGACGGAGCCCAGGGACCGGAGAGCACCAGGGACCGGAGCCCAGGACAGAGCCGGGACCGGAGCCCCAGGGACGAGCCCAGGAACCGGAGCACCAGGGACCGGAGCCCCAGGGACCGGAGCCCCAGGGACCGGAGCCCAGGGACCAGGGACCGGAGCCCAGGGACCGGAGCCCCAGGGACCGGAGCCCAGGGACCGGAGCACCAGGGACCGGAGCCCCAGGGACCGGAGCCCCAGGGACCGGAGCATCAGGGACCGGAGCCCAGGGACCGGAGCCCCAGGGACCGGAGCCCCAGGGACCGGAGCCCCAGGTCCCTGGGACCCTGGGTCCTTAAAGGACCCGGAGCGTGGCTGGGAAAACTTTCCATCTTGGAGGAAGGTCTGTGATTTACACGTTCAGCCGCGATCACACCTCCGCTAACGAAGCCAGGCGGTTGTCAAGGCAACCATCCAGGAGAAAACGAGCGCTGAATAAACGCCTGACTGAAGCGTCTGCCGCTTCAGACCCCAGTCATGGCTGCTGGTCTCTATCCTTCAGAATAAAACTCCTTCCTGGCATCGTTTTCAGATTGAGTCCATCTTTGAAACGGAGCAGATTTGATCCGGGCCGTTTTTAGACTCTGGATCAGAACCAGCAGCTGATCTTACCTTCAGCCTCGGCCTCCAGCTCCAACATCCGAATCTGAAGACACACAAAGACACACAGTTAGTTTGTCCAACAGTCACCGTGACGACCACATTGACCCATTAGAGAGCGAAATGGGAACCGGGTCCAGTATCAGACCAGTCAGTAGAAACCTGGATCCACGTTGTGCTCCAGTACCTGAGGACCTCCAGCACCTCCAGGAACCAGGCTGGGTGGCTGCTGGGCCGGCCTGAGGCAGAAGCAGACTTTGCTCCTGCTTTGGATCCACACAGGTTGAACCCGACCAGAACTTTTACCAGACCAGTGAGAGTTAATGACGTTTTAATTAGCTGTGTGAAACAGGCCCCAGCAGATCTGTTTATTTTCTGTTTGTTTTTTGTTCGTCTTCCTTTTTTTGTTTGTTTTCTGTTTTCTCTGTTTCTGTTTTTTGTTTGTTTCTTTGTTTTTTGTTTGTTTCTGTTTGTTTGTTTTTTGTTCGTTTCTTTGTTTTTTGTTTGTTTCTTTGTTTTTTGTTAGTTTTCTGTTTTCTGTTTGTTTCTGTTTTTTGTTTGTTGTTTGTTTCTGTTTTTTGTTTGTTTCTGTTTGTTTCTTTGTTTTTTGTTTGTTTTCTGTTTTCTCTGTTTCTGTTTTTTGTTCGTTTCTTTGTTTTTTCTTTGTTTCTGTTTGTTTCTGTTTGTTTCTGTTTGTTTCTTTGTTTTTTGTTAGTTTTCTGTTTTCTGTTTGTTTCTGTTTTTTGTTTGTGTTTGTTTCTGTTTTCTGTTTGCTTTTCATCCTTCGAGGTTCTCTGGCCGTTTCCTTCGCCGTTGTTGGGAACGAATGGAGATGAAGTGACTCTGAACCTTCCTGTGACCCAAACGGTTCCCTCATCGACACCCAGTGATGCAGAGAAACGCGCCTCGTCTCGGTTCTGCCTCAGAGTAAAACCCGTGAGTGAAATTGAGAGTTCAGACTCTGCAGCGGTTCTGGATCAGGTTTCATATCTGTGGGTTTTTCATTTTCGGTGTCGGCACCAAATAGCGGCTGCAGATTCTCAGTGGTTCGCTAGAAGCTGCTGGAGACGGAGCGTCACGGGAATCAGACACTTACAGCAGAGCAGATGAAGATATGAAGCTGGTTGGAGCAAACGGACAGAAAACGGACAGAAAACGGGCAGAAAACGGACAGAAAACGGACAGAAAACGGACAGAAAACGGGCAGAAAACGGACAGAAAACGGACAGAAAACGGACAGAAAACGGTCAGAAAACGGAAAAAGACAAAAACGGACAGAAAACGGACAGAAAACAGACAGAAAACGGGCAGAAAACGGACAGAAAACGGACAGAAAACGGACAGAAAACGGGCAGAAAACGGACAGAAAACGGACAGAAAACGGACAGAAAACGGGCAGAAAACGGACAGAAAACGGACAGAAAATGGGCAGAAAACTGACAGAAAACGGACAGAAAACGGCGTTTGGAGGAACCGAGTGGTTCTGGGTCTCAAGATGATCCGGCACCAGGGAAACCCGGAGTTGGAGTCATTTTGGATTTCCTGGTTTCCAGGCTCTGAATTGGATCCACCATCTGAGGCATGAAGTGGGTCAGAACCCAGCTGCTGAGGAACCGGGTCAGAACCCAGCTGCTGAGGAACCGGGTCAGAACCCAGCTGCTGAGGAACCGGGTCAGAACCCAGCTGCTGAGGAACCGGGTCAGAACCCAGCTGCTGAGGAACCGGGCCGGAATCTCTCTGTCGTTTGCTGCACCCTCATCAGATCCTGTTTCTGCATCCAGCCGGATCTCAGGAGAACCTGGACGGACGGACCGGAGGAACCGGGTCGGCCGGGCTTCAGCCGGGCCAGGTTCCCTCCGGGTTCTGTCCAGGTTCTGTCTGGGTTCTGTCCCAGTTCCCTCCGGGTTCTGTCCCGGTTCTCCGTGTTAATGGAACCAGCTGAACCCAGATGTTTCTGCTGCTTTCTGTTTGCCGGCCCGGATGAGTCTGGACTGCTGCCATGGCAACAGACCAGGACGACGTCTCACCTGTTTGGTTTGGTTCCAGTCGGCCATGTTGGATGTTTGGTTTGGTTCCAGTCGGCCATGTTGGATGTTTGGTTTGGTTCCAGTCGGCCATGTTGGATGTTTGGTTTGGTTCCAGTCGGCCATGTTGGATGTTTGGTTTGGTTCCAGTCGGCCATGTTGGATGTTTGGTTTGGTTCCAGTCGGCCATGTTGGATGTTTGGTTTGGTTCCAGTCGGCCATGTTGGATGTTTGGTTTGGTTCCAGTCGGCCATGTTGGATGTTTGGCTTGGTTCCAGTCGGCCATGTTGGATGTTTGGTTTGGTTCCAGTCGGCCATGTTGGATGTTTGGTTTGGTTCCAGTCGGCCATGTTGGATGTTTGGTTTGGTTCCAGTCGGCCATGTTGGATGTTTGGTTTGGTTCCAGTCGGCCATGTTGGATGTTTGGCTTGGTTCCAGTCGGCCATGTTGGATGTTTGGTTTGGTTCCAGTCGGCCATGTTGGATGTTTGGTTTGGTTCCAGTCGGCCATGTTGGATGTTTGGTTTGGTTCCAGTCGGCCATGTTGGAGGGCAGCAGAATCTTTAAACCCAATATTTGGTCGGTTCTCACTTTGTTCGGTGGAAAATTATTACTAATAATTACTTTAAACCTAAATAAATAAAAATCTGTCACTACATTTCTTTGTGTTATTAATCTCATAATAATGTTTTTGCTATTTAATTTTATATTTTTGTTTCTGGTTTTGTTTTCCTCCACCAGGTAAATATTCAAACACTATATGACAGAAAACATCAAAATATAACTTCAGCATTTTTCCTAAAAACAAAAACAGGTTTAATAACTAAAACTGTCATTTAAGTGGATAAAATGAAAAGATAAGATAATAAATGTCAGACGGAGCGAAACGCTGACGCGACGGTTTGTTGTTCGATTTTAAAACGTTTATTATTACTAACTTTGCCATATAAAAAAAGTCACTTTTTATTTTAAAAAGTATTTATCTGCATCCAGATCAGAACCGACCCGGATCCAGACCCGGGTTCTGTCCGGGTCCAGACCTGATTACCGGAGAATTTTATCATCCAGTTTTTGGTAAAGAGAAAAAAACGATGAATCAAATTAAATAGAAATGTCTGAGTTTGTCTTAATTGATCATGTGATCAATCGATTTATTGCCTTTTGCGACAGGATCAGGAGGTTCCATCGTCGTCGCCCCTGGTGGCGCGAAGGACCAACGTCGTTGGAGTTTGTAGAGTTTTGTTGTTCTGTCATTTGCAGGTCGCAGCATGTTGGCACCTGTAGGCCTCCGTAGTTTTGAGCAAAATCAGAAAACATGACAGCAATTAAATGTTTTATTTATTGCTGAGGTTTAAGGTGAACATGGACTTTATTTCCTTCTTCAGGTTATCTGGTCCAGATCCAGAGCAGAATGTGAGGCAGAACCGGGATTACCAGAACCGGGACCAGAGGAATTCTGCTGACCTGATCCGAATCAAACCCATGTTTCCCTCTGAGAATGACTCCATATTTATCGATTATTTGTTTATTAATTAATGGACAGTAATCCGTTAGTGTCTGAACCTTTGACCTCTGACCCCTCTGGAGACTGAAACACTTCACTAAAAAAAAAAAAACAGCTGATTCAACTGAAAAAACTGAGTAAATTTGTCTCAATAAATCAAATTATGTTTAAGTGAATATGTTGGGTTTGTAAAGTTATGTTAAAAATTTAAAGTTGAGTTCAAACTTAGTAAAATCCTATTTTTAATGTTATTTCATGTTTTTCACAGCAAAATTTAATTAACTTCAGAGAAAAACAAAGTTCAGTTTTAAGAGTTTCATCAAATTATTCTGACATTTATAAATATAACAAACTAAATATGTAGTTTACTTGCTATAATATTTACTACTAGCTAAATATTTAGTAACCAAATATTTTAAAGTAAATATTTAATTTTAAAAAATAAATATTAAGTTTGGAAAATATGTTTTACTTGGTTTACTAACAAAATATTTAGGTTGCTAGATTCATATTTAGTTAGTAAACTAAATATTTAGTTTGGAAAATATATATTTAGTTTGAACACAAAATATGTTGTTAGGAAACCAAATCTTTATCTAAAAATTAAATATTTATCTTGTGGACTAAACATTTAATTTGAAAATTCAATATTTAATCTGTAAACTAAATATTTAGTTTGAAATGTTTGAATATCATGATGGAAACTGAACCTTTATGTCAGGAGAAATAAACCAAGCGACGCATTTAGCTGCAGCACAAACAGCAGCTGCAGCACCAACAGCTGCAGCAGCACCAACAGCAACAGCACCAACAGCTGCAGCACAAACAGCTGCAGCAGCACCAACAGCAACAGCACCAACAGCAACAGCACCAACAGCAGCTGCAGCACAAACAGCAACAGCAATAGCACCAACAGCTGGAGCAGCACCAACAGCTGCAGCAGCACCAACAGCACCAACAGCAGCAGCACCAACAGCAACAGCACCAACAGCACCAACAGCAGCTGCAGCACAAACAGCAACAGCAATAGCACCAACAGCTGGAGCAGCACCAACAGCTGCAGCAGCACCAACAGCAACAGCACCAACAGCAGCTGCAGCACAAACAGCAACAGCAATAGCACCAACAGCTGGAGCAGCACCAACAGCTGCAGCAGCACCAACAGCAACAGCACCAACAGCAGCAGCACCAACAGCAACAGCACCAACAGCAGCTGCAGCACAAACAGCAACAGCAATAGCACCAACAGCTGGAGCAGCACCAACAGCTGCAGCAGCACCAACAGCAACAGCACCAACAGCACCAACAGCAGCAGCACCAACAGTTGCAGCAGCCGCTCCTCCAGCCGCTCCAGCGCCGCCGGTCGTTGCTCGCAGCCTCCCCGGTCGGGTCCCCCTCTAGACGGCAACACGTCATGGAACATTCCCGGAACCAGCCAGCTCACCACCCACCATCCCTCCTGCCTCACACACACACACACACACACACACACACACACACGCGCGCGCGCGCGCATGTCTGCACGCTCAGGAGGGAGGGAGGCGATGAGCGGAGGAGATAAAGTTCCTCCCATCTGGAGGAGAAACTCCCGCAGCAACTGGAAGCAGCTGCAGCTGCTGCAGAATGTGAGGAATGTCATTTGATGTGAAACGAGGAAATACCGAGCGGAGCGGCGGGTCAACCTGCAGCCGGACTCAACTGAAAGTCCCGAAGCTGCTCTGCGATTCACAGCTTCCTCTTAAAGACACAGTTCTCCTTTCTACGGAGGAACCGCCTCGAACCTGAACGGACCGGCCTCAGTTTACACTACAGACACATGAGGTAGAGCGCCTTGCCCAGGGGCACATCGGCAGGAGGCAGGACGAGCTGAACCCCCTGACACTGAGGCACCAAATACAAACTGATCATGTGATTTTTATTAATCAAGTTCAGATTTAAAACCTCATGAATTAGACGAGTCAGACCCAAACCTGAATTCACTTCCAAAACACTAACTGTTCATCAGAAGGCACCGCTAGCTCAAAAGCTAGCTGCGCTAACGCTAAAGCACTGACCACAACCACTAGTTCTGCTAATGCTAACACGGTATGCCAGGACAACAGCAGAAGCTAATGCTAATATGCTATGCCAGGACAACAGCAGAAGCTAACGCGCTATGCTAGGACAACAGCAGAAGCTAATGCTAATGTGCTATGCCAGGACAACAGCAGAAGCTAATGCTAACACACTATGCCAGGACAACAGCAGAAGCTAATGCTAACACACTATGCCAGAACAACAGCAGAAGCTAATGCTAAAGTGCTATGCCAGGACAACAACAGAAGCTAATGCTAACGCGCTATGCCAGGACAACAACAGAAGCTAATGCTAATGCGCTATGCCAGGACAACAACAGAAGCTAATGCTAAAGCGCTATGCCAGGACAACAGCAGAAGCTAATTCTTACACACTATGCTAGGACAACAACAGAAGCTAATGCTAACGCGCTATGCCAGGACAACAACAGAAGCTAATGCTAACGCACTATGCCAGGACAACAACAGAAGCTAATGCTAATGCGCTATGCCAGGACAACAACAGAAGCTAATGCTAAAGCGCTATGCCAGGACAACAACAGAAGCTAATGCTAATGTGCTATGCCAGGACAACAGCAGAAGCTAATGCTAATGTGCTATGCCAGGACAACAGCAGAAGCTAATGCTAACGCGCTATGCCAGGACAACAACAGAAGCTAATGCTAACGCGCTATGCCAGGACAACAACAGAAGCTAATGCTAACGCGCTATGCCAGGACAACAACAGAAGCTAATGCTAAAGCGCTATGCCAGGACAACAGCAGAAGCTAATTCTTACACACTATGCTAGGACAACAACAGAAGCTAATGCTAACGCGCTATGCCAGGACAACAACAGAAGCTAATGCTAACGCACTATGCCAGGACAACAACAGAAGCTAATGCTAATGCGCTATGCCAGGACAACAACAGAAGCTAATGCTAAAGCGCTATGCCAGGACAACAACAGAAGCTAATGCTAATGTGCTATGCCAGGACAACAGCAGAAGCTAATGCTAATGTGCTATGCCAGGACAACAGCAGAAGCTAATGCTAATGCGCTATGCCAGGACAACAACAGAAGCTAATGCTAATGTGCTATGCCAGGACAACAGCAGAAGCTAATGCTAACACACTATGCCAGGACAACAGCAGAAGCTAATGCTAATGTGCTACCAGGTAGCTGGTTTTGACGATCTGGAAATCTTTATTCCGTTTGTAGAAATACAAAATAATAAAACTAATTTTCATCAGAATCAGTTGAAGAAATGTAAATATTTTAAAAACATCAAAAACAAACCAGTTTATTATGTAATATTAAACATGCAAACAGTTTAATATTACAAACTGTAATATTAATGTTTCCTGCCTTTAAACAGCAGAATTTGATGAGGTCAACAAATAAACTGAAGTAAAAGTTTCCTGATTGAGCCTAGAGGTCAAAGGTCAGCTGCGGGTCGTTTTGATGTTCCTGGATCGTCTGAAATCGTCTCATAATGTGTCGAGTTTTTCACAGCGTCGAACATTAAAACGTTTTAACTCTTTTTGTTTTCGTCCTTTGAAACCAGAAGCCTGAGGTTCTGATCCGGTTCAGACATCAGAACCGGATCCACACATAGAAACTCAGTTTATTTCACATTTCATCTCTAATCACTGAATCTGAAGTTTAATATCCAGCCACAAGCTGAGGCCCTGAACCCGGGAAGGTCATGAACTTTGAACTTCAAATGAATCTTAGATTAATTAAATCTTAACATTCTTTAGTCATAATGAGGAATTTAAAGGTTCTAATTAAAACATAAACACCAGGTTTTAGTCTACAGGGTCAAAGGTCACAGAGATCTGGTTCAGTTCCTGAACTGGACCAGCAGGAATCACTGGACTCAACCAGAACCAACTGGAATATTGATAAGGTCAGAGGTCAAACTCAGCTTCAGCATTTGCATATGTCCAGGATTTGTTTGAGCTCCTAATTTCTGCTGAACTGCTTAGTGCGGCTGGACAGTTTCCCAGGAAACGGCGGACTGGCCCTTTAAAGCGCCAACCAGACACCAACTTCACTACTAAAATCACACCTTTCACTTTTCAAAGCTTCACCTCCTCCAGCGTGACCTCAGACCCCCCCCCTCCTGTCCCCCCTCCTCCCCCTCCTCCCCCCCTCGCTGCCGCCAAGCCGCTTTGGCTGCTGTGAATTCCTCAGGATGTTACGCAACCCGGGTAATCTGCATGCAGTGAATCGCTGCCCGGGGTATTCCCCCCCCCCTCCCCCCCCTCTGTGTCCCCCCTCTCCCCCTCTCCCCCCTTCCAGGCTAAACTGGCCAGAAAGCGGCTGGCATGGCGCACAAACAGCCGCTCTGCCTCCGCGTTGTGCGTCAGAACCCGTCCGTCCAGGTTCGGCTGCTCACCTTCAGGCTGCGCGGACCGACAGCAGCGGCAGCGGCAGCCCGCTGACAGCGGACCGATCCCGGAACGAGTCCTGGCGGCTCCGCGACAGCACAAGATGGTCGGTGAAGATCCACGGCGGGCGCAGAAAACTGCGGAGCCGCACAGGGGAGGCGGCGGATCCGCGCAAAACCGAAGGAAAAACGTCCGGAATCCGTTTTTAAAAGCGTTTGGTTCCGAGCAGAGCGGAGCTGCAGACAGACGCTCAGCGATCTGCTGTGTTGTGAGCCGCTAGCTGAGAGTGTGTGTGTGTGTGTGTGTGTGTGTGTGTGTGTGTGTGTGTGTGTGTGTGTGTGTGTGGTGTGTGCAATCAGGAGACACACACTCTCTGCTCACACGGGGGTTATTCCAAGCGCCACTTCCCAGAATAGCAGCAGGGAGAGGGGGGGGGGGAGGGGGGAGGGGGGGGATGCGCGGGCACGTGCGCGTGCATGACCCTGTGTGTGTGTGTGTGTTTGTGACGTCGTCGGATCCCCAACGCGCAGCCAGGGCAGAGCGAGGGGAGGAGGGGCAGCGGCCGAGGAGGAGACCCTGCCTGCCGGCGCAGAGAGCAGGAATCCCCGGTGACCTCCGGAGGCCCGGAGCTCCACGGAGAGACCGGAACCAAACACGACATCCAACAGTTTATGGTTTTACAAAACAATAATACAGAAAACTAAAAAAAAAAAAAAAATAATAATACAGAAAACGACCTTCATACATTATAGGGAAGTTAAAATCCCATCATCAGGTTTGGTTTTTATTATTTAAATATGAAAATAAAGAAAAGATTATTACTAAAGGAGCTAAAGTTTAGTGGAAGGAAGAAATGTATCAGAATATGATGAATGGCTGTTGGAAGATTGAGAGGTGGAGAGTTACAGAAATACAAAACGGAGATGAAAAGAAAAAAAAACCGGAATAAAATCTGGTTTAAAAATCTGAATCAGCTGGAAACTGTGACATCAGGATAAGTTACATCCCTGAATTATAAAGAATTAGGATTATATGGTCAGATTCTGAAGTTTGGGTCAGAACTTGGTGTAACATGAAGTCATGAATCCACTGAGCTGCTGTGTAAGGCTGGTGGTGGCAGCATCATGCTGTGGGAGCTGGGCCTCCTGGTGAGCATCAGCTCCACCTGCTGGTCCTGAAATACAGAATGATTAATCCACATTCAGCGATGGATCTTAATAATCTGGCTGCTAGTTTAAAAACAATAATCTGGCTGCTATCTTAATGGCAATAATCTGCTAGCTTAAACAGCCTCTGTTTAGAGCAGTTCTGTCACTGGTTTTATTTTCTCTACTTATTAAAACTCGACCCGATTCTCGTCAGACTGTTTATATTTGCTGTTGTTATTTTTAAATCAGCTGAAGCTGCTGAGTTTCTTCTGCTTTTCAGAAGTTCAGCTGCGGCTGTTAAACTGCCACAGAAACACGGTCAACGCCGGTTGGTGCTAGCATGCTAACATGCTAATCAACGCCAGTGTTAGTGCTAACATGCTAATCAACGCCGGTTGGTGCTAGCATGCTAACATGCTAATCAACGCCAGTTAGTGCTAGCACGCTGACATGCTAATCAACGCCAGTGTTAGTGCTAACATGCTAATCAACGCCGGTTGGTGCTAGCATGCTAACATTCTAATCAATGCCATTATTGGTGCTAACATGCTAATGTTTTGGTTCTGCTCTGGTTCTGGTTCTGCTCTGGTTCTGTTCTGGCCGCTTCCCATTGGAGGATCACAGGATGTGACCTCATCAGGAGTGACCCTTAGAATCCCCGTGGCGACGCCGTGACGACGCCATGGCAACAGAGTGGAGCCTCTGATTGAAGGCTTTGCATCTGTTTTTCATGTTCTCACCTGCAGCAGCTTCCTGGGAGCCGCAGAGATGAAAACATGATGCAGATGAAAACATGATGTGATCTCCTGAAGTGCTTCAAGAACAATGAATGTGTGAGTGACTCACTGCTGTAACGCTTCACTGCAGAGGAAGTCTTCGTTCCTGTATAACAACAGAGCCACAGAAAGATAAACTGTTCATGCTTGGGAGCTTTATTTTGAAGGGTCACGTTTGTTCTGGTCTGGTTTAGATCGATAATCTGCCTTACAGAACGAGTCTTACTTTGAAGGGCTAGTGCAGAACAACTACGACATGTTGAAGCTTTTATTTTGAAAAACCAGTGTTCTTTTCACAACTGGTTTGGTTCCGATGTGGAACCAAACCAGTTGGTTCCACATTTTACAGAAAACTAGAAATCATTACTACCAGAGCCAACATGCTCTGGTAGTAATGACGAACTCGCTTCAGGACTTTTCTATTTATTAGGAATTTTATTTTGAAAGGCAGAAGGAAGACCTGCTAACTGGCAGGTATCAGCAGTCGCCTTAGGGAGGGGTCAAAGGTCATCCGCAAACCCCCTATAGTCCAGACAGGAAAACGTCCCGACGTCAGAAACAGCTTCCATCTCGGGCTCTACAGGCCTCAGGTCAAAGGTTAAAGGTTATGACACTGAACCAACGTGGCCGTTATTCAAAGCCCTCCGACTCTTAATGAAGGTTTCCGACTCTTAACGGACGTTTCCGACTCTTAACGGACGTTTCCGACTCTTAACGGACGTTTCCGACTCTTAACGGACGTTTGTGACTCTTAAACGGACGTTTCCGACTCTTAACGGACGTTTCTGACTCTTAACGGACGTTTCCGACTCTTAACGGACGTTTTGACTCTTAACGGACGTTTCCGACTCTTAACGGACGTTTTGACTCTTAACGGACGTTGACTCTTAACGGACGTTTCCGACTCTTAACGGACGTTTCTGACTCTTAACGGACGTTTCGACTCTTAACGGACGTTCTGACTCTTAACGGACGTTTCTGACTCTTAACGGACGTTTGTGACTCTTAACGGACGTTTCCGACTCTTAACGGGACGTTTTCCGACTCTTAACGGACGTTTCGACTCTTAACGGACGTTTCTGACTCTTAACGGACGTTTTGACTCTTAACGGACGTTTCTGACTCTTAACGGACGTTTGTGACTCTTAACGGACGTTTCCGACTCTTAACGGACGTTTCTGACTCTTAACGGACGTTTCCGACTCTTAACGGACGTTTCTGACTCTTAACGGACGTTTGTGACTCTTAACGGACGTTTCCGACTCTTAACGGACGTTTCTGACTCTTAACGGACGTTTCCGACTCTTAACGGACGTTTCTGACTCTTAACGGACGTTTGTGACTCTTAACGGACGTTTCCGACTCTTAACGGACGTTTGTGACTCTTAACGGGACGTTTCCGACTCTTAACGGACGTTTCTGACTCTTAACGGACGTTTCCGACTCTTAACGGACGTTTCTGACTCTTAACGGACGTTTGTACTCTTAACGGACGTTTCCGACTCTTAACGGACGTTTGTGACTCTTAACGGGACGTTTCCGACTCTTAACGACGTTTGACTCTTAACGGACGTTTCGACTCTTAACGGACGTTTGTGACTCTTAACGGACGTTTCCGACTCTTAACGGACGTTTGTGACTCTTAACGGACGTTTCCGACTCTTAACGGACGTTGTGACGTTTCGACTCTTAACGGAGTTTTGACTCTTAACGGACGTTTCACGACTCTTAGGAGATTGAGACTCTTAACAATGGACGTTGATCCGACTCAACGGGAGTTTGTGCTCTAACAGAGTTTCAGACTCTAACGGACGTTAGAGGACTTAGTGCAGATTGAGCTGATAAGCAACTGAGTTGGTGAATCACAATCAGACGGGAAGCGACCTCCCAGTTGCTCATTGCGAAGACAAGAGAAAAAAGCGTAATGAAGACGCTGAGTGCAGAGTGAGGAGTGTGAGCAAGAGGAGAGAGAGAAGAGAGAGAGAGAGAGAGAGAGGAAGGGAAACACACACACACACACAGCGTCGCCTTTTGTCCTGCAGTCAAACTGTAATGCGGCTGCAGGTTCACAAGACAAAGCAGAGCTGTGAGAGCTGACTGATTACTAATGCTACTCACTCACTCACTCACTCACTCACTCACTCACTCACTCACTCACTCACTCACACACACACACACACCTTCACTCCCACAGAGGGACAGGAAGCCGCTGGCTGACACACATTCCTGGACGTCGGCCCATCAGAGGACCGGCTGTGATTCCTGTTGATCCGACTGTTCAGGTGCGGTCCAGGTGTTACGTAAAGGTGTGAGGGCAAAGGTCAAATCAATGACATAACGGCTCCCAGAGGAACGCATATGGGAGAGTTCAGGGTGAACTCTACCTCCTCCTTGTTCCTGAAGCCTTGTTTACCCTGTGAGTTCTGGTTCTGGTGGTTTGGGGGGGAACAGCGCCCCCTACCGGCCGTCAGGATTCTGACTACAGTCATTTACCAGATTTGCCAAATAATTTAGACAAAAATGTGGTTTCATTTGTTCAAAATCACCATGTTATTCATTCATTTATTAAAGTCACGATTTCTAACTAAATGTTTAATTATCATCTTTAATTTAGCTAACTATTATCTAAATATTTATAAGCTACATTTATAGCTATATATTTACTTTGGAGCTAAATATTTAGTTTCAGGCTATGTATTTAACTTGTTACCATTTGCATATTTAATTTGAGTCTAAAGTCCTTGCTAACTACATTTCTAGCTTGAAGCTAAATATTTAGCTTGCTAAGAAAATATTTGACTTCAAACTAAATCTTTAGCTAGCAAGCTAAATATTTAGCTGGCAAGCTAAATATCTGACTCCAAATTAAATATTTAGTTTTTAATTTTAAGATACTTATTTAGCTCGCTAACTAAATATTAAGCTCCTAAGCATTTTGTTAAAAAGAGAAACATTTTGTTATGAAGCTAAATGTTGAGCTTGTTAAGTAAATATTTAGTTAAATCTTTAGCTAGCAGGCTAAATGTCATGAAGTTGCAGCGGTGGTGAGTAAGAACTCAGCAGACCCAGGAGATGAAGATGAATGGGGGTTTTAATGGACCTTACCAAGCTCCGCCCAGAAACGCCCCTAAAGCCCACTGGCTACATGACTCACATTAACAGCTTAGCTCCTATGTATAAACATGACATTTTTCATTTCGACTGACTGCAGAGCATTTCAGAGTCGATTAGTTTAGCATTTCTGCCGGATTTTCACTAAATATCAGCCACGACATGGAACCAACAAATTCATGTCATCTTTTCTGGAGGACATCAAGGTGTTTGAGCCACGATGCCTCCAACATTGTGGCGTCACAGCTAAATGCTAGCGGTCGATGAGGAACACAGCAGATCCTCAGCATTAATATAGACAAGATCACTGGTGTCTATTGTTCTTCAGGCTGGGTAAGTCGGACATTCATGGTTTAGAGGTGATTTCTGATGGCAAATGTTCAAATGTGTCTAGGCTTGATACTCGGTGGCTAACACGGTTAGCATGGCTAACACGACTAGCATGGCTAACACTATTACAGTTTAGTAAAAAGCCTTTTCAGGTGAAATAAAATCTTATGTCAGATACGGATCACATTGCACATTGATCTGTTCAGCTAATCAATAAGGCTGTAACAGACAGGATTCAAGGTGTAGAAGTTGTATTTGTGTTGCCATTATGCTGTACTTGGCTAAAAGGTTTTTATAAAGGATGTGTTTATTATTGACTTTCTTTCTTTCATTCACTAAACACAGAGAAAGCAAAGCAATAATACTTACACCAGCAGACAATCCTTTGTTCTTATTGTTCCTATGATGATTGAGCTGCTAATGCGTCGTGAACAAGTTTTGATCCACGCAAGGCTTTCCGTTTCAGATTTTGGAAATCTGTGAATTTTAGTTCTACAAACACGATCAGGATACCTGACATCACCTGTACAGATTCACCACTGACAATGGAGAACCATTGTTTATGAGTCCTGACGCTAAAACTTTCTGTCGGTCTGCTAGTCCACAATGTACATTAGCATGAGTTTGTGAGACGGAAACCCACTGATAGCTGCGCTGTGACGTAAAATGGGCATTGAAATGAAATGAAAAGCGCCCGCTGTGGTGAGGTCCATGGTGAAGTTACAGCTCAAACAGTTGAAAGGAGCAGGCAGCGCAGTGAACGGGAGGCTAAGCTACTCACTGGTAGCAACTGATCCAACAATGAGACTGCATAGCGAGCTGAGCCGACAAAAGACGGTTCTACTGTGACGCCTAAAGACCGGATGTTGGCAGCACACGTCAAACGAACGACTAGGAACCGACAAAGACACAGAAACACAGGTGACACTAAATACACAGAGGAACAATCAAGGGGAAGAAACAGAAACCCAAATTAAACACACAGAAAAACTCAAATCCATACACGCTACATATTATGCTTGCTAAATATATGGAGCTAAATATTTAGCCCAATAGCTAAATATTTAGCTCCATACATACATTTAACTAAGACCTAAATATTTAATTAAAAAGCTACGTTTGTGTCTCCTAACTAAATATTAAGCGACTTCGCTTAATCTGAATCTTATCTGAAAGTTAATTTAGCTCGTTAAATAAATATTTTGCTCCAAACATTTAGTTAGCAAGCTAATAATTTGGCTCCTTCCCAGCTAATGCTTCAGCTTGCTAGCTGTAAAAAAATATGCATTGTATTCATTATTATAAAGTATCTAAATTAGTATCAAATTTATTTGTTTTCAAACAAAAGCTTTGAGGATTATTCCATTATTCAGGTGTTACTAGTTAGTTAGTTAGCAAGCTAATAATTGGGCTACTTACGAGCTAATGCTTCAGCTTGCTAGCTATAAAAAATATAATAATAATAATAATAAATGTAATTTATAATGCACTTTTCATTAATAAAAATCTCAAAATGCTGATATATATATGTAATATGCATTACATTCATTATTATAAAGTGTTATTATTCAGGTGTTACTAGATAGTTAGTTAGTTAGTTAGTTAGCAAGCTAATAATTGGGCTACTTCCGAGCTAATGCTTCAGGTAGCTAGCTATAAAAAATATGCATTACATTCATTATTATAAAGTATCTAATAGTGTCAAATGTATTTATGTTATCAAAGAAAAGCTTTGAGTATAATTCCAGTGTTTTTATTCAGGTGTTAATAAGTAATAATCCATATCAGGATTATTGAAAATAGCCTTCATCACAACAGTTTCCCGCCCCCTGACGTCATCGTCGTCATCATCAACCCGGAAGCGGCGGAGACCCGGGGAGGGGGGCAGCAGAGGCGCAGGGACACGGAGAGGACAGAGACACATCCAGCTCCAGGGACCGACAGGAGGACGCGGCAGACGGACCGGGGTCTGCGGGCGCAGCGGGACGCGGAGACGCATCGACCGGAGCAACATGGCGCTGATCCCGTCGCAGGTGCTGCGGGTCGCCATCCTGCTGTCCTACTTCTCCATCCTGTGCCACTACAAGGCGCTGGACATGCCGGCGCACCAGACCTACGGGGGCAGCTGGAAGTTCCTCACCTTCATCGACCTGGTAATTATGTCATTATGTTATTATCACCGCCATCAGAGGGTCAGGCGCTGCAGTGTTGCTGTTATTATCACCATCAGTGGCGCATGCGCAGAGGCGCTGCTGCGGCACGGTCAAAGGATCAGGTTTCGCTCTTTGTTCGGCTGTACTGGATCAGAACCGAGCCTCACGGGGCACTGAAACGGCTCTGCAGACGTTACTGCGCTGCGGCCGAACCGGAACAGGTGTTGCGCTTTAAAATGCAACCTGTCATGAACAACTTCCTGTGAGCGGGAGCGCGCCGCGCGCACCTCACCGCTCTGAAACGTCACTATTGTTCTCACTAAATTCACGTTAATTGCTGCTTAATATCTCTAACTGATCAGATATTTAATAAAAATATAGTAAAATGTGTAAATCAGTCAAAAGCGAACAGCGGAAATGTGGGTTTCACACTTAGTATTTAATTTGCAAACAAAATATCTGAGGCTACATATTTAGCTAGCTAGCTCAGTAGCTTTCAGGCGACGACCGTGACCGTATTTAGCTAGGAAGCTAAATGTAGATGGGAAGCTAAATGTTTAGTTAAAAGCTAAATATGAAAGCGAAATATTCCAAACTATTTATTTGGCAAACTAAGTATTTGAGGCTAAATATTTAGCTTGCTTAGCTCAAAACTAAATATTAACTGGCATGTTAAATATTTAGTTAGCAAGCAAAATACTTGGCTTCCAACTAAAATTTAAATTTGCTATGTAAATATTTAGTTTGAAACTGTGGCATCTGTGAATGAATGAATATTCATTTTTTCCTTTTATTCCAGGCTAAATAACCCAAAATATTGCTGATGGTGTAACTGTACAAATGGCTTCCTTCCGATTCCAGGCTGCACCTGATGCTAGCAGCATCTATTGTTGCTGTCAGTCATCTCTGTAATCTAGACACCCTGACTAGCAGCAGCTCACATATCAGAGGCCTGTTATGGATGCTGTTGTGAAATCTACTTAAGGAGTGAAGGGACCAAACACAGAGTCCATTCAGGGAGAACAATGGCCGCCATACAGACAGACAGAGCGCGGCGGCTGCTGTAAGCTAGCAGAGAGGCTAGCTACTGTTGGACAAACAAACGGACCTTCAGAGCCTCATCTGGTTCTTTAAACCTGAGATAACTTCATGTAACTGCTGCTTCCAGCCTCCAGGTCTGTTTAGCCAGATTCATACAGGATCCTTGGTGCTGATTGAAGCGTCCAGAGAAAGAACCTCAGACTGGGAGCTTCAGAACTTTAATTCGACTACAACGAGGAAAGAAATTAATCAATATTAACCCATATTGGCCCATTAGCGCCATTTAAAACTGCCAGTGGTTAGCACTCTTTCTCAGGAGGCTTCCTGCTAATTGCTAATAGCATCACTAATTGCTGTTTAGCGCCTTTGCTAACCCTGAGTTTGTCTTTCCAGATAATTTCTGAAGTGCTAATTTACTGGGGAACACTTCCAGTAGTCCGCCAACAGCGGAGTGAACTCTTAGCTTAAGCTAAGCACTTTTGCTAACTTTGATAGCTTAACTTAAGCACTTTAGCCAACTTTGACAATGTTTAGCATAGCTTAGCGATGGAGTGGTTTCACATGAAAAACTGAGGATGTAGTTTGATGAGTGTCCATGTTGAGAGCTTCAGCCTCACATCCGCCTGGTGACATGTTGGACTCCACAGGGAGAAGGAAGGACTCTCCTCTCCAGAGGTCGTCCATCTCTGTGTTTCATGACATGATGGAGGTCCCACCCTGAGCCGCTGCGCCTGACGCTGTGCTCTTCCCCTGAGCCGCTGTGCCTGACGCTGTGCTCTTCCCCTGAGCCGCTGCGCCTGTGCTCTTCCCCTGAGCCGCTGCGCCTGTGCTCTTCCCCTGAGCCGCTGCGCCTGTGCTCTTCCCCTGAGCCGCTGCGCCTGTGCTCTTCCGCTGAGCCGCTGCGCCTGACTCTGTGCTCTTCCCCTGAGCTGCTGCGCCTGATGCTGTGCTCTTCCCCTGAGCCCCTGCGCCTGACGCTGTGCTCTTCCCCTGAGTTGCTGCGCCTGTGCTCTTCCCCTGAGTTGCTGCGCCTGACGCTGTGCTCTTCCCCTGAGCCGCTGCGCCTGTGCTCTTCCTCTGAGCCACTGCGCCTGACGCTGTAGCTCTTCCCCTGAGCCGCTGCGCCTGACGCTGTGCTCTTCCCCTGAGCCGCTGCGCCTGTGTACTCTTCCCCTGAGCCGCTGCGCCTGACGCTGTGCTCTTCCCCTGACCGCTCGCTGACGCTGTGCTCTTCCCCTGAGCCGCTGTACGCTGTGCTCTTCCCCTGAGCCGCTGCGCCTGACGCTGTGCTCTTCCCCTGAGCCGCTGCGCCTGACGCTGTGCTCTTCCCCTGAGCCGCTGCGCCTGACGCTGTGCCTTCCCCTGAGCCCTGCGCCTGACGCTGTGCTCTTCCCCTGAGTTGCTGCACCTGTGCTCTTCCCTGAGTTGCTGCGCCTGTGCTCTTCCCCTGAGCCGCTGCGCCTGACGCTGTGCTCTTCCTCTGAGCCGCTGCGCCTGTGCTCTTCCTCTGAGCCACTGCGCCTGACGCTGTCTCTTCCCCTGAGCCGCTGCGCCTGACGCTGTGCTCTTCCCCTGAGCCGCTGCGCCTGTACTCTTCCCCTGAGCCGCTGCGCCTGACGCTGTGCTCTTCCTCTGAGCCGCTGCGCCTGACGCTGTGCTCTTCCCCTGAGCCGCTGCGCCTGACGCTGTGCTCTTCCCTGAGCCGCTGCGCCTGACGCTGTGCTCTTCCCCTGAGCCGCTGCGCCTGACGCTGTGCTCTTCCCCTGAGTTGCTGCGCCTGTGCTCTTCCCCTGAGTGCTGCGCCTGTGCTCTTCCCCTGAGCCGCTGCGCCTGACGCTGTGCTCTTCCTCTGAGCCGCTGCGCCTGTGCTCTTCCCCTGAGCCGCTGCGCCTGACGCTGTGCTCTTCCTCTGAGCCGCTGCGCCTAGTGCTCTTCCCCTGAGCCGCTGCGCCTGTGCTCTTCCCCTGAGCCGCTGCGCCTGTGCTCTTCCCTGAGCCGCTGCGCCTGTGCTCTTCCCCTGAGCCGCTGCGCCTGTGCTCTTCCCCTGAGCCGCTGCGCCTGTGCTCTTCCCCTGAGCCGCTGCGCCTGACGCTGTGCTCTTCCCCTGAGCCCTGCGCCTGACGCTGTGCTCTTCCCCTGAGCCGCTGCGCCTGTGCTCTTCCTCTGAGCCACTGCGCCTGACGCTGTACTCTTCCCCTGAGCCGCTGCGCCTGACGCTGTGCTCTTCCCCTGAGCCGCTGCGCCTGTACTCTTCCCTGAGCCGCTGCGCCTGTGCTCTTCCCCTGAGCCGCTGCGCCTGTGCTCTTCCCCTGAGCCGCTGCGCCTGTACTCTTCCCCTGAGCCGCTGCGCCTGACGCTGTGCTCTTCCCCTGAGCCGCTGCGCCTGACGCTGTGCTCTTCCCCTGAGCCGCTGCGCCTGACGCTGTGCTCTTCCTCTGAGCCGCTGCGCCTGTGCTCTTCCTCTGAGCCAGCGCCTGACGCTGTACTCTTCCCCTGAGCCGCTGCGCCTGACGCTGTGCTCTTCCCCTGAGCCGCTGCGCCTGTACTCTTCCCCTGAGCCGCTGCGCCTGACGCTGTGCTCTTCCCCTGAGCCGCTGCGCCTGTGCTCTTCCCCTGAGCCGCTACGCCTGTGCTCTTCCCCTGAGCCGCTACGCCTGTACTCTTCCCCGAGCCGCTGCGCCTGACGCTGTGCTCTTCCCCTGAGCCGCTGCGCCTGACGCTGTGCTCTTCCCCTGAGTTGCTGCGCCTGTGCTCTTCCCCTGAGTTGCTGCGCCTGTGCTCTTCCCCTGAGCCGCTGCGCCTGACGCTGTGCTCTTCCTCTGAGCCGCTGCGCCTGTGCTCTTCCCCTGAGCCGCTGCGCCTGACGCTGTGCTCTTCCTCTGAGCCGCTGCGCCTGTGCTCTTCCCCTGAGCCGCTGCGCCTGTGCTCTTCCCCTGAGCCGCTGCGCCTGTGCTCTTCCCCTGAGCCGCTGCGCCTGACGCTGTGCTCTTCCTCTGAGCCGCTGCGCCTGTGCTCTTCCCCTGAGCCGCTGCGCCTGTGCTCTTCCCTGAGCCGCTGCGCCTGACGCTGTGCTCTTCCCCTGAGCCGCTGCGCCTTTGCTCTTCCCCTGAGCCGCTGCGCCTGTACTCTTCCCCTGAGCCGCTGCGCCTGTGCTCTTCCCCTGAGTTGCTGCGCCTGTGCTCTTCCCCTGAGTTGCTGCGCTGTGCTCTTCCCCTGCAGGTGATCCAGGCCGTGTTCTTCGGGCTGTGCGTCCTGATCGACGTGTCCAGCCTGCTGACCAAAGGGGGCGACAGCAGGGAGCAGGAGCGCCAGCTGAGGAAGCTGGTCGGCCTGAGGGACTGGATGATGGCGGTGCTGGCGTTTCCCGTGGGAGCGGTGAGGACGCCGCGTCTCCACAGCTCTACACCCGAAAACTGACCACAAATAACCGTAGAGCGACGGGAAATGTCATTACAATAGTGAAAATAATAAGAGTTCGAGAGCCCAAAGAGTTGAGCGGCGTGTTGGACCTCCTGCTGAGAGCAGAGGAGGAGTTTGGGTCACACAGGTAAGTCCAGAACCTCACCTGTCCAACCCAGAGGAACCGGTTGATGGTGCCTTCAGGGCCGAGGAACAAAAGACACCTGAGGAGGTTCCTGTTACCGACTCGCCTCCTTCAAACCTCCTGGATCAGCTTACATGGCCCAGTTCTTCTTCTGCTGCTGGCAGATGGTTTCCATCATTTAAAGACGCAGTACGTCATTTAAAGACGCAGTACGTCAGTCATTTAAAGACGCAGTACGTCAGTCATTTAAAGACGCAGTACGTCATTTAAAGACGCAGTACGTCTTTTAAAGACGCAGTACGTCTTTTAAAGACGCAGTACGTCAGTCATTTAAAGACGCAGTACGTCTTTTAAAGACGCAGTACGTCTTTTAAAGAAAAGACGTAGTACGTCTTTTAAAGACGCAGTAAGTCATTTAAAGACACAGTACGTCTTTTAAAGACGCAGTACGTCTTTTAAAGACGCAGTACGTCAGTCATTTAAAGACGCAGTACGTCTTTTAAAGACGCAGTACGTCTTTTAAAGACGCAGTACGTCAGTCATTTAAAGACGCAGTACGTCTTTAAATGATGCAGTACGACTTTTAAAGACGCAGTACGTCATTTAAAGACGCAGTACGTCTTTTATTCTATCCCAGAGGGTGTTTCTGCATGGAGACCGTTTCATCCAACCAGCTGTTCATCCATCCAAATGGACATTATGACCAATCCTCTCTGATCTTCTTCTTCTCTGATTGGTCTGTTTGTCTCCAGTTTGTCTTTGTTCTTGTGTCTCACTGTGTCTCTTCTTCTTCTTCTGTCCAGTTTGTTGTCTTCACCTTCTGGACTCTCTACCTGTACGACCGAGAGCTGGTCTACCCGAAGCTGCTGGATAACTTCATCCCTCAGTGGCTGAACCACGGCATGGTGAGTGGGTTGCTAACGCGCCAACTTCCTGCATGTGGCAATAGCGCAACATGTGCTGCAACACGGCATGGCGCCCTCAGCAGGGTAGATTGGGCATTACACACCTGCTGCTACGGTTTGTTTCCTGTAGAGCTGCAGGCGAACAACATGACCGCAGGAAGTGCTGCACACTGTCTGCTCCCTCTTCAAAATAAGAGCGTATGTAAAGGATTATTAAGTCAGTAACCAACCAAATTAGTGCTTCAGAGATTATCTGGAAAAAAGGATTTGGCTGAGAAAACCTGACAGCTAATTAGCGGCACAGTTAGCAGGTTTGCTCACCTGTCAAGGAGAAGGTTGGAGGAAAACAATACAATCAAACAGCAACATAACAACAATTCAGGTTTTCTGATTCAAACGATGCAAAAAACAAAGACAGTTGCAAACGAGTGAAGCTGCAGCCACAGAAAGATGCCTCAAAATAACAGAAACACTGCCAAACGGCAGCCCTCCAGGCCACCAGGGGGCGCCAAGCAGCAGCATAACCAGGCCACCAGGGGGCGCAAGCAGCAGCATAACCAGGCCACCAGGGGGCGCCAAGCAGCAGCATAACCGGGCCACCAGGGGGCGCCAAGCAGCAGCATAACCAGGCCACCAGGGGGCGCCAAGCAGCAGCATAACCAGGCCACCAGGGGCGCCTGGAGGGCTGGTATTTTGAGGCATCTTTCTGTGGCTGCAGCTTCACTCGTTTGCAACTGTCTTTGTTTTTTGCATCGTTTGAATCAGAAAACCTGAATTGAGGGTCTTGACCCGATGATTTTAGTTGATTATTTATAATTTCGGCTGCTTCGTTTTGCCGTCCAGGGAGTCAGACTGTTTGTTTTATTGGTGAAAATGTTTCTGGATCTCAGACTCTCTGGGATCTTGAGCTGCATCAACCAGCTGATCTCTGTTATCAGTCCAGTTTCAGCAGCGGCTCTGATTCCCCATCAGGAGGAAGTGGCTTTAGTCAAATGTTGGAACAGATCATCTCAACATGTGTGCAGCTGCCTCTGATATGCAAACTGTCCCCGTGTGTGTGTGTGTGTGTGTGTGTGTGTGTGTGTGTGTGTGTGTGTGTGTGTGTGAGACAGACAGAGATGAGGTCACCCCTTCAATGTTTCCCGAATCCAGAGAAACAAAAGCAGCGTAATGTAGCAGAGCTGTTGCTATGAAGCCCTTTGTGCTCAACACACACACAGCGTGAGCAGGTTGGTGTGTGTGTGGTAAATATTTAGTGGTATTCCATGGTGTCGGACTTGTTTGTTTATCCCTGCTGCCACGGTAACCGTGCGGCCAGCGAAGGAGTGGATTCAGCTGGAGGCAGAAAGACTCAATGATTTAATACTAATGTCATCTGAGACGTAATCGTTCAGTCAACATGTGGGGAGATGATGTCACTGACCCGTCGGCATTCAGGGACTCGTTTATGTAAAGGTTCGTTCAGTGGACAAGAAGAAAAATAAATTATTATTACTGATTTGCTCCTCAGCAGGAAGGACCATCAAAATGTAAAACCCAGTTAAACAGTTTATTAACCAAAACAATTCAAAAATAAATATGTTAAAGTATTTAACTCACATATTTTATTACATAATGGGTAAATAAAGCAAACCAAAGCACTCATCTCATACAGCGATTCAGCTAATGCTAATGTCAACATCATAAACAGCAGAAGCTAATGCTAAAACGCTATGTCAACATCATAAATAGCAGGAAGCTAATGCTAAAGCGCTATGTCAACATGATAAACAGCAGAAGCTAATGCTAAAACGCTATGTCAACATCATAAATAGCAGAAGCTAATGCTAAAGCGCTATGTCAACATGATAAACAGCAGAAGCTAATGCTAAAGCGCTATGTCAACATGATAAACAGCAGAAGCTAATGCTAAAGCGCTGTCAACATGATAAACAGCAGAAGCTAATGCTAAAGCGCTATGTCAACATGATAAACAGCAGAAGCTAATGCTAAAGCGCTATGTCAACATCATAAACAGCAGAAGCTAATGCTAAAGCGCTATGTCAACATGATAAACAGCAGAAGCTAATGCTAAAGCGCTGTCAACATCATAAACAGCAGAAGCTAATGCTAAAACGCTATGTCAACATCGTAAACAGCAGAAACTAATGCTAAAGCGCTATGTCAACATGATAAACAGCAGAAGCTAATGCTAAACGCTATGTCAACATATAAACAGCAGAAGCTAATGCTAAAGCGCTATGTCAACATGATAAACAGCAGAAGCAGAAGCTAATGCTAAAGTGCTACGTCAACATGATAAACAGCAGAAGCTAATGCTAAAGCGCTATGTCAACATGATAAACAGCAGAAGCTAATGCTAAAGCGCTATGTCAACATGATAAACAGCAGAAGCTAATGCTAAAGCGCTATGTCAACATGATAAACAGCAGAAGCTAATGCTAAAGCGCTATGTCAACATGATAAACAGCAGAAGCTAATGCTAAAGCGCTATGTCAACATCATAAACAGCAGAAGCTAATGCTAAAGCGCTATGTCAACATCATAAACAGCAGAAGCTAATGCTAAAACGCTATGTCAACATCATAAACAGCAGAAGCTAATGCTAAAGCGCTATGTCAACATGATAAACAGCAGAAGCTAATGCTAAAGCGCTATGTCAACATGATAAACAGCAGAAGCTAATGCTAAAACGCTATGTCAACATCATAAACAGCATAAGCTAATGCTAAAGCGCTATGTCAACATGATAAACAGCAGAAGCTAATGCTAAAGCGCTATGTCAACATCATAAACAGCAGAAGCTAATGCTAAAACGCTATGTCAACATCATAAACAACAGAAGCTAATGCTAAAGCGCTATGTCAACATCATAAACAGCAGGAGCTAATGCTAAAACTCTGTCAAAATGATTAACAGCAGAAGCTAAAGATAAAACCCTATACTTACACTGTATTTAGCATAAGCTAATGCTAAAGCACTATACCAACACTGTATTTAGCATGAGCTAAATACATTAGCTTCTGTATTTAGCAGAAGCTAATGCTAAAGTGCTACGTCAACATGATAAACAGCAGAAGCTAATGCTAAAGCGCTATGTCAACATGATAAACAGCAGAAGCTAATGCTAAAGCGCTATGTCAACATGATAAACAGCAGAAGCTAATGCTAAAGCGCTATGTCAACATGATAAACAGCAGAAGCTAATGCTAAAGCGCTATGTCAACATGATAAACAGCAGAAGCTAATGCTAAAGCGCTATGTCAACATCATAAACAGCAGAAGCTAATGCTAAAGCGCTATGTCAACATCATAAACAGCAGAAGCTAATGCTAAAACGCTATGTCAACATCATAAACAGCAGAAGCTAATGCTAAAGCGCTATGTCAACATGATAAACAGCAGAAGCTAATGCTAAAGCGCTATGTCAACATGATAAACAGCAGAAGCTAATGCTAAAACGCTATGTCAACATCATAAACAGCATAAGCTAATGCTAAAGCGCTATGTCAACATGATAAACAGCAGAAGCTAATGCTAAAGCGCTATGTCAACATCATAAACAGCAGAAGCTAATGCTAAAACGCTATGTCAACATCATAAATAGCAGAAGCTAATGCTAAAGCGCTATGTCAACATGATAAACAGCAGAAGCTAATGCTAAAACGCTATGTCAACATCATAAACAACAGAAGCTAATGCTAAAGCGCTATGTCAACATCATAAACAGCAGGAGCTAATGCTAAAACTCTGTCAAAATGATAAACAGCAGAAGCTAATGCTAAAACTCTTTGTCAACATGATAAACAGCAGAAACTAAAGATAAAACCCTATACTTACACTGTATTTAGCATAAGCTAATGCTAAAGCACTATACCAACACTGTATTTAGCATGAGCTAAATACATTAGCTTCTGTATTTAGCAGAAGCTAATGTTAAAGCGCTATGCCAACAGTGTATTTAGCAGAAGCTAATGCTAATGTTATCAAAATGCTAAATTAAGTTAGTTCTGCTAACTATGGATGGACTGAAGAGATTCTGCCAAAGTATAAAAACCTTCAAGCCGTTTCTGATGTGATGCAGATTTTCCTTCCTTGATTCGAGTGATGAATGAATGAATATGAAAATCTGAACGGAGCTCAAAGCGTGAAGAGCTTCGTCCCTCTCAGCCCCTCGCCGGGTAGCATAGCAAACGTCCTGCTCTGGGTTCAGTTTCTGGTTACATTAATGACAGGATGAGGTCCAGGTCCAAAAGCACGAAGCTCTCAGTACATCACACACACACACACACACACACACACACACACACACACACACACACACAACACTGGACCAGAATCATCACTTCATCAGAGGACAGTTAGAGTCCAAACGGAGCATCAGAGTCAGAACCAGGTGGAGTTTCCAGGTGATCAGAAAGGGTTAAAGAGGAGATGTGGATCCCTGGTTCTGGTTCTGGTTCTGGCCCAACCACAGGTTGAACCTCCAAGGCTCAGGGGAAATTTAATTAAAAAAACAACAATAACAGTCAATTAAAACTACTTAGATGTAACTTAAATGTAATTCTATTTCAAAATAAACTTGGAACATTTCATTTAAATTAAAACAAAAATAACATTTAATTGGAAATTAAAATTATGAAGCAAATGAATTTAAATGAAGCAAATAAATGTAATTAATTTAAATTCAAACTAAATAATCAAATTAAGACATCAAACCGACTTTCAAAGTAAAGTTCAGTGATCCATCAGGTGTAGTTCCTCCTGCAGCCACTAGATGGCAGCTCTCCTGCTGAACCTGGGCTGTTGGCTCAGCGATTCGACTGGTTCTTGTTGGTCGTGACGTCATCAGGCAGCCCAGCCGGGTCTGTAGAACCCGTGCTGAGGTTCTGCTCCGTGTTTCCCTCCAGCACACCACGGTTCTGCCCTTCATCATCATCGAGATGCGGACCACCCGCCACAGCTTCCCGCGCCGGTCCTGGGGGCTGGCCGCCGTCTGCCTGTTCGGCGTCGGATACATCCTCTGGTAACGGGTCGGCCCGGAACACACGCCGGTTCCGCCGGAGTCCAGGTGTGTTGGTAAAACCTGGTTCTGGCCTTGCAGGACGTGTTGGGTCCACCAGGTGACCGGCGTCTGGGTTTACCCGGTCCTTGAACGCATCACGCCGCTGGCGCGGGTCGCGTTCTTCAGCGCCATGACGGCCGTGATCTGCATCATGTACGTCCTGGGAGAGACACTCAACGGATACATCTGGGACCACACACACAGAGGTACACACACAGGTACACACACAGGTACACACACACTCAGGTACACACACAGGTACAGGTACACACACACTCAGGTACACACACACAGGTACACACACACACTCAGGTACACACACAGGTACACACACAGGTACAGGTACACACACTCAGGTACACACACAGGCACACAGGTACACACAGAGGTACACACAGGTACAGGTACACACACAGGCACACAGCTACACACAGAGGTACACACACAGGTACAGACACAGGTGCAGGTACACACACACTCAGGTACACACACAGGCACACACTCAGGTACACACACACAGGTACACACACACACTCAGGTACACACACAGGTACAGGTACACACACTCAGGTACACACACACAGGCACACAGGTACAGGTACACACAGAGGTACACACAGGTACAGGTACACACAGGTACAGGTACACACACACAGGCACACAGCTACACACAGAGGTACACACAGGTGCAGGTACACACAGGTGCAGGTACACACACAGGCACACAGGTACACACACACAGGTACAGACACAGGTACACACAAAGGTGCAGGTTCACACACACAGGTGCAGGTATACACACAGGTACACACAGGCACACACACAGGTACACACAGGTGCAGGTACACACACAGGTACACACACAGTACACACACACACTCAGGTACACGTACACACAGAGGTACACACAGGCACACACACTCAGGTACACACAGGTACAGGTACACACAGGCACACACACAAGTACACAAACAGGTACACACACACAGGTACAGGCACACACACACAGAGGTACACACACAGGCACAGGTACACACAAAGGTGCAGGTACACACACAGGTACACACACATATAGTTACACGCACAGGCACACATACAGGCATAGGTACACACAGGCACAGGTACACACTCACACAGGTACACACATAGGTACACTCACACAGGTACAGGCATGCACACACAGGTACACACACAAAGGTGCAGGTACACACAGGTACACACACATATAGTTACACCACGGGTACACACACACACAGGTTGGAGCGGTTTGGGTCGTTGTGAGGACTTCTAGAACTCTAATCTGTTCTGAAGAACAAAGAAGTAAAAAGGTCATTTTCCCTGATATTGACGGCCAGTTTTCCTCTTCCTCTCAGAAAAGGTCAAAGGTGAGTGACCTCCTCCGCCTCCATAGCCGCTTCGCAGGCCGAGCTGAAGCCAGAACCACCGGACCTCGCTGGACCAGCCCAGCTGAGGAGCAGAACCCGTAACCATCAGTGACCCTTTGAGTCGGATGGATCCTCTGTTGTCGTTTTCGTTTGTGTCTTCGTGTCGTTTTGCTCTGAATGTTCGGCTGCATGAGTTCTGGAGGAAACCCAAACAGCTTCTGACCGGCCGGAACCGACGGCTCGACCTCCATCTCATCGTCACTTTCAGGAGGAAACCTGTGGTTCTGTTAAGGTGCAAATAAAGCTTGAACAAACCTGCAGTGTGGGTCTCTACTGGTTCCAGCGGTTCTGATACTGGGTCATCAGAACCAGCATAAGTACAGCCTGTCAGGCCGTAACAGAACATGTGAATCATGTCAGAATCGCAGCTGGACTGGCCAGATGATTGAAACTGAAGTTAGTGCATTAGCATTAGCTTCCTGTAAGTATGTTGGTTTAGAAGCATTAGCATCTTTACATACAATATTGTACAGAAGTAACATTCAGCATTAGCGTCTTTACATACAGTATTAGTACAGAACGTTAGCATTAGCGATTTGCATCTTTACATACAATTGTTATTAGCTTCTGTAAGTATGTTGGTTTAGCAGCATTAGCATCTTACATACAGTATTAGTACAGAATGTTAGCATTTAGCATTAACGTCTTTACATACAATTGGTACCGAACGTAGCATTTAGCATTTGCGTCTTTCATACAATGTAGCTTAGCTTCCTGTAAGTATGTTGGTTTAGCAGCATTAGCATCTTTACATACAGTATTAGTACAGAATGTTAGCATTTAGCATTAACGTCTTTACATACAATATTGGTACCGAACGTTAGCATTTAGCATTAGCGTCTTTACATACAATAGTAGCATTAGCTTCCTGTAAGTATGTTGGTTTAGCAGCATTAGCATCTTTACATACAGTATTAGTACAGAACGTTAGCATTCAGCATTAGCATCTTAACACAATATTGGTTCAGCACTGTAGCAGAGCTAATGCAGCTAATTCGGTCAGCTAATTAGCGCAGCTAGCAGTTTGGTTAGCGCTGATCACTGAACAGGTTTCAGTATCGATGAGAGAGAAGCTTCCTCCTCTTCCTCACTGCTTCCTGTCTGCTGCTCCACTGGGAAGCTGAAGGTCCACACACACACACACACACACACCACTGTGTGTGTGTGGGGGTCTTCATTAACACTCTGAGGTGACACATTCAAACATTTTATTTAATAAAACACTTGAATTAAAACAATGTAAAACCCGATCAGATGTTTGAGGTCAGAAAGATCCAAACCCAGTTAAACTGCGCCCCCTGCTGGCCGACTCATGGAACAACCACAACAAGAAACGTTGCTCCAAAATATAAACAGGTTTTATTATTAACAAAATAATGTAAATAACATCAACATTAAAGCAGGTCAGTCCTTCCTGGTTTTGGGTTTCGGGGCTGGAAACAGAAAAAGATTCAAGCTTAAAAAGAATCAAATGTTTTCCGCAGCATGAGGTCAGCGTGTCTACAGAATAAATAACGATTTACAACATTACCTGATTCACAGAAAATACATAAAATGAGTTAAAATCAAATATAAAGTTTGTTTTACTCACCGTTTGGATTCTCCTGTTTGTAGAAAGTTTTCAGCATCTCAACAGCTTCGTCTGCTCTGTGACCGGGAACACACTGAGCACACACACACACACACACACACACACACACACACCACACACACACCGCAACAAACAGTCAGACAAGACACACACACATCCTGAGTGTTTCCAGGCTTTTTCTATCCTTCATGTTACATTAGGAAGAAAGGAAGGAAAGGAAACCAGGAAAGGAAGGACAGAAGAAAACGATGAAACCTGGACAGAAAGAAAAACACTAGAAAGAAAAGAAGGACATGAGGAAGGAAGGGAGGAGATGAGTGAGGAAGGAGGAACATGAAGAGCAAGGAAAGAAAAGGAAGGAGACAAAAGAAGGACAAACCGAAGGAAAGGCTGGAAGGAGGATTCAAGATGGTGGCGTAGTCAAAGTCTGGAAACACAAAGAAGTGACCCTGCAGGTCACCCTGGGGTCAGAGGTGAAGTGTGAGGCTGACCCTGAAGGTCGTCCCGGTGTGAGGAAGGTCAGCGGAGGAGAGGTCCAGAACCGAGCCACAGCCTCCGAATCGCTCGTTGCTGCAGCCGTAGACGACCAGCGGGACGTCTGGAGGTCAAGGAGCAACACACACACAGTCAGACACACACACAGTCAGACACACACACAGTCAGACACACACAGTCAGACACACACACACAGTCAGACACACACACACAGTCAGACACACACACAGTCAGACACACACACACAGTCAGACACACCACAGTCAGACACACAGTCACACACAGTCAGACACACACAGTCAGACACACACACACAGTCAGACACACACACACAGTCAGACACACACTCAACACACAGTCAGACACCACACACAGTCAGACACACACACAGTCAGACACACACACAGTCAGACACACACACACAGTCAGACACACACAGTCAGACACACACAGTCAGAAAACACACAGTCAGACACACACACAGTCAACACCACACACGTCAGACACACACACAGTCAGACACACACACACACAGTCAGACACACACAGTCAGACACACACAGTCAGACAACAACACACAGTCAGACACACACACACCAGTCAGACACACACACAGTCAGACACACACACACACAGTCAGACACACACACACACACACAGTCAGACAACACACACGTCAGACACACACACAGTCAGACACACACACAGTCAGAACACACATCACACACACAGTCAGACACACACCAACAGTCAGACACACACGTCAGACACACACAGTCAGACACACACACCAGTCAGACACACACACAGTCAGACACCACACAGTCAACACACACAGTCAGACACACACACCAGTCCAGCACAGTCAGACACACACAGTCAGACCACACACACACAGTCAGACACACACAGTCGACACACACACAGTCAGACACACACACAGTCAGACACACACACACAGTCAGACACACACCAGTCAGACCACACACAGTCAGACACACACAGTCACACACACAGTCAGACACACACCAGTCAGACACACACAGTCAGACACACACACAGTCAGACACACACACAGTCAGACACACACATCCGTCAGACACACACAGTCAGACACACACACACAGTCAGACACACACACACACACAGTCAGACACACACACACAGTCAGAAACCCCCACACACAGTCAGACACACACACAGTCAGACACCACACAACAGTCAGACACACACACAGTCAGACACACACAGTCAGACACACACAGTCAGACACACATCAACCACACAGTCAGACAACACACACAGTCAGACACACACACAGTCAGACACACACACAGTCAGACACACCCCAGTCAGAACACACACACAGTCAGACACACACAGTCAGACACACCAGTCAGACACACACACACAGTCAGACCAACACACACACACACAGTCAGACCACACACAGTCAGCCACACACACACACACAGTCAGACACACACCAGTCAGACAAAACACAGTCAGACACACACGACCACAGTCAGACACACACACAGTCAGACACACACAACAGTCAGACACACACACAGTCAGACACACACCAGTCAGACACACACACAGTCAGACACACACACAGTCAGACACACCACCACAGTCAGACCACACACACAGTCAGACACACACACCACACACAGTCAGACACACACACAGTCAGACACACACACAGTCAGACACACACACACAGTCAGACACACACACGAACACACAGTCAGACACACCACAGTCAGACCACACACAGTCAGACACACACACGTCAGACACACCACACACACAGTCAGACCACACACAGTCAGACACACCACAGTCAGACACACACACACAGTCAGACACACAGTCACACACAGTCAGACACACACACAGTCAGACACACACACAGTCAGACACACACAGTCAGACACACACACAGTCAGACACACACAGTCAGACACACATCACACGTCAGACACACACAGTCAGACACACACAGTCAGAACACACACACACAGTCAGACACACACAGTCAGAACACACACACAGTCAGACACACACAGTCAGACACACACTCACCACACAGTCAGACACACACACAGTCAGACACACACAGTCAGACACACACACAGTCAGACACACACACAGTCAGACACACACACAGTCACCACGTCAGCACACCACACACAGTCAGACACACACATAGCACGACACACAACACAGTCAGACCACACACAGTCAGACACACCAGTCGACAACACACACACCAGTCGACACACCACAGCGCAACCGCCCACACCAACCACCAGTCACGCACAGCGCCGTTCCACGCGCACCGTCGCCACACCTCACGGCGCACACACAGTTGCCAGGCAAGTGACTGGTCCAAGGCGACCATCTCAGCGTGACGCGTCGCCTGGGAGCGTTTCACACACGCAGGAGCGTTGTCACGGCGACCGCCTCCATCTTCTTCCAGAGGAGAAGAAGAAGAAGAAGGAAAAGTTTCCTACGTTTTTGGTCTGGTTGACCTGGTTCCGGCCTTTTCCCACCACTTCCTGTCTGTGGACCAGCAGGCATCCGACAGGAACCTCGCCGCCCCGCAGCGCCGCTCCGGCCTGCGTGGAACGACACACACAGCAGAAAAACGCCAAGGCGACTGTTGGTCCAACCAGCCACGGAGACACTGGGGTCAAGGTTCACCATCCAAACTTCATGATTTATTTTCACATCTTTCCAAAAACGACTGCAGAGTTTAAACTTCCTGTAAAACCCAGAGAAACCAGAACATCTGCTGGTCCTTCACCAGGCCCAGTGGACCAACACACGTCACTTCCTGTTTGCTTAGGAAATAAGAAAAGATCAATGAAATCAACAATTATTACTTCTGTAAATAATACAAAAAAATAAAGAAGAAATGGCTCCAACAAGAAAAGATGGACACATTTGAATCTAGATGTGTATTTTTTAAGCTGTGTTGTTCTAAATATTTGTCTTTAATATTAATAAAGGTTAAAAAATAATAATATATATACATCTCATTCCTCCGCAGAAACCCATTAAAAATCATTTAAATCCCAGATTTACCAGGACCTTCCTGTTCATTTAATATACCTATTTTCACTTTGATCGTTTTCATGTCTGACTGTCCCGTTTTAATGATTAAATATCAGATAATTACTGTTAAATATCTTGAACTCACCATTTGAAAAGCTCTCGACATCCATTTCTCCATTTCTTCCTCGCTTACAGAAAACGCGGCCTCTGACTCCGCTTTACGGCCCTGCTCCGTTGCCATGGTTACCGGTGCCGGTCACGCCACAGCGACACGCTGTCGGTTAAATAAACAGCATTTATTTAACTAATAAATACCGTTTTTATGCTTTTTCAGGGCAACTTTCCGCGCTCCACGCTGATAGTGGGGGAAGATAATAACGGACGGACCGGATCCTCTTAGGTTAAGATGGCGCCCATGATTACCCATCATGCATCTGTGCAGGGAAACGACCAATAAACAAGAATAAACTGTAATTTTGTGGGTAGTTTGGGTGTATTTATAAAGTAGTGAAATTCAGTTATGAGGTAGAAGTTTATTCAGCAGCAGCGCTTCATGTTTGGAGGTTTTTGTCTCGTTCTGGAAGTGAAACCGTCACGGAGAACGTGGCGCAGCGGAGGGATATGAATACCGCTCCGGTAGCATGATATAGTATCTTAGTTCTCTAGGCCAGTGGTCCCCAACCGTTGGCACACGAGCATCCGGTTGCAGGATTCCCAAAATAAAAGATCCTCCGCACTCAAATAATACTTAACACAGAAATACTTATTTATTTATTGCGCCGCGGACCGGTACCAATTGGTCCACGGACCGGTACCGGTCCGCGGACTGGGGGTGGGGACCACCGCTCCAGGACATGCACCAAAATTGGAACCCTGCTGACCAGACGAGGGAAAACTCCATTTTTAGTGCCGACCGGTGTTATGCCCAGAAACGCTGCCTGCCCAAAATTGCATCCCAGTCGCGGGAGCGCGCATCGCTCTAAACTCTCGCATATCGACGAGAAAACGGACAAAAATATGACCGAAGAGGACATTTAAAGATATTTGTAACATTATCACGTTTCTTAAGCGCAGCTCACAGTTTTTAACAAATTCTGTAGTTTTCGGTGTTCTTCTAAATCTGCTCCGTAGTCGCATCTTTTCGGGGTTTACTGCTGCCTCTAGTGGCCTGGCGGTGGTAACACAACTAACATAATCACGTTACTAAATCAGAGCTGAAAGTATTTCACCTTTTCTACGTAATGACACTTGTTCTCTGAGCTAATGCTATAAGTTTGATATCAACAAGACAGATGCAAATATTTTCAGGCTCATATATTAAAATGGATTCCCTCCTACATTAACAGAAGGACAAAGAAAAACAAAGAGTCACCATTTTGATTTTCACAAAGTCCCTTCAACTTCAACCAATTAAATTCAAGCAATTATCCAATTTGTTTTTGTAGCACAAAGCAGGTAACGTAATATCCCAGTACCCAAGAGCAACTAGGGGAAACTTAGTAGTAGGGCTGTATAATAATATCGACATCGCAATATATATCGATATTTTCTTTCCTAGAAACAAATCGATATTCATCCTCAAGTATCGTAACGTCCAACTGTCACCTTGTTCACTCACTGCTGGCTTCACCAGGTCATCAGGCTTAGAGTGATTCCTTCAGATGTTCAGGTTAAAAAGGTATCAAACTATTCAGAGCAGGAACTTGGTTCACTTTATTTACTTTACTAATGCATGTCAGCTACAGTTTGGACTGTTTCAACTAAAAGAAACATGTTTTCTCTCCACTTCTTTGGTTCATTTTGTCCAGCTGTCCACTTTAAGTCTGTGTCCAACCAGAACCAGGTATTGTGTAGTTGGAGCTTTTAATCAGTTTTCACTTAAATTAATTCAGTCCAACTTTATAACAGTCACAAAATGTCACCAAAATCACTCTGACCCTCTGAAACCTGGGATTAAAATGACAGAGCAGAAGAAAATCAAGACCAACTGAGACAATATATGAAGGTCCAACATGAGGACATGACAGGTTTTGTTTGGTCCGTTTCACACTGTTTTCAGTCCGTCTGTTGAAAACGGTTTGACTTTCTGTCTTTAAACCAATATAACAGCTGAAACCCAACAGGCCGTTATGTGGAACGTTACAGGGTTAAATCCTCTTCATAGATCAGATTCATGTTGTGGCTACATGGACTTACAGAAAGACTCACTATGCAAACCTCTGCCAACCTGGACAAATAAGACTTAAGAGTGAAATAACTTTTTCTACATAACCAGAATATTTACTGCTGGGATAAGTTTTAAATCAATAGGATGATATTTGAGGACAATCGAGAGAGGAAGCATATTGAGTCATTCTGTAAATCCATGTAGCCACAACATGCATCTGATCTATGAAATAAAGAGAATTTCACCTTTTAATGCCACTTATTCTCTGATCTGATGCCACAAGTTTCATATTTTCAGGCTCTAAATTAAAATCATTCCCTCATTAACAGCCTAGATGATTAAACATGATGTAAAATGTTCTACATAATGAGCCTCTGACTGGTTTTAAGTTATTATGGTATCTAAACAGATCATGTCAAACCGGAGAACGTTCTCAACAGACACGGACTGAACACAGTCCGACTCGGTCGATAAAGGCGTTTAAACCGCATTTATTTTAATTAATTTGTGAAATAAAACCACCGTTTTAGGGATTAAACGGCTCAGAAACGTGATAAAGTTATAAATACCTTTAAATTTTCCTCTTCGGTCACATTTTGTCCGTTTCCTCGTCAACATGCAGTTTGAGCGATGCGCGCTCCCGCGACAGGGACGCAGATTTGGGCGCGTTTCTCTCCATGACACCACCGGGCCGCCGCGTCTAGTATTAAAGTCTATGCGTTAAAGTGACGTCTTCACGTGAACCCTGAACCGGAAATAGCAAAATAAAAGAAGTGACAGCTGGTGTAGGTTTCCGTCACTATTGTGTTTTATTTTGAAACTCCAAACAGGATGTTTAGCCTGTTAGCTCTGTAGCGTTAGCATGAAGACTGCGCGGTTCGGCTAATGTCACCATTATTGTGTTTTATTGTGAAACTCCAAACCGGATGTTTAGCCTGTTAGCTCTGTAGCGTTAGCATGCAGACTCCGCGGTTCGGCTAATGTCACCATTATTGTGTTTTATTGTGAAACTCCAAACCGGATGTTTAGCCTGTTAGCTCTGTAGCGTTAGCATGCAGACTCCGCGGTTCGGCTAATGTCACCATTATTGTGTTTTATTGTGAAACTCCAAACCGGATGTTTAGCCTGTTAGCTCTGTAGCGTTAGCATGCAGACTCCGCGGTTCGGCTAATGTCACCATTATTGTGTTTTATTGTGAAACTCCAAACCGGATGTTTAGCCTGTTAGCTCTGTAGCGTTAGCATGCAGACTCCGCGGTTCGGCTAATGTCACCATTATTGTGTTTTATTGTGAAACTCCAAACCGGATGTTTAGCCTGTTAGCTCTGTAGCGTTAGCATGCAGACTCCGCGGTTCGGCTAATGTCACCATTATTGTGTTTTATTGTGAAACTCCAAACCGGATGTTTAGCCTGTTAGCTCTGTAGCGTTAGCATGCAGACTCCGCGGTTCGGCTAATGTCACCATTATTGTGTTTTATTGTGAAACTCCAAACCGGATGTTTAGCCTGTTAGCTCTGTAGCGTTAGCATGCAGACTCCGCGGTTCGGCTAATGTCACCATTATTGTGTTTTATTGTGAAACTCCAAACCGGATGTTTAGCCTGTTAGCTCTGTAGCGTTAGCATGAAGACTGCGCGGTTCGGCTAATGAATCGGATCAGAGGCTGAAACCACCGACAGGTTTTAGTTTCTAGACTTTTCAAGATGTTTTCATCCGTCTGGAGTTTCATCAAGCGACACAGGAGGAAGTTTATCTTGTCCGGCGCTGCAGTCGGAGGTGCGAACCGAGCGGCTGCCGGCCAGACTCCGGTCATTTCAGCTGTGAATAAGATTTAATTTGATATTACAGGAGAGTAAAAGCACTAAACGCTCCGACTCACATGTTTTTATAAATGTCATGACTTTATGTTGAATTCGGCTGAAGAAGTTCGCTCAGGTCTCATTGTTCCGTTTTTACTGAAGACAGTAAATTAAAATCTGACATTAGTAGAAAGTAATCCTGTGTGATGAGTTGGTGGAACTTCATTTAATTCACTTTAGAAACACATTTTCTCTAAGGAGAAACTAAATCTAAACGATCAGATGAAAATATGACAAGCTGTGGACGCCGATGCTGTAGGTTGTTAGGATCTCCTGTAGCAGTCAGTGCTGCAACACCTGGGAAGAGTCAGAATATAGGACAAGGCGTGAAAACCGCTTCAGTCGGTCCAGTCACGGTTCGGTTCTGCCTCCTCGTGTTCCAGGCGTTTACCTGCTGGGTAAATATGCCCAGAGGAAGATCCAGGAGGTCCAGGAGAAGGAGGCCAGCGACTACATAGCCCAGGCCAGGAGGCAGTTCCACTTCGAGAGCAACCAGAGGACCTGCAACATGACGGGTCGGAACTGCTGATGGTTCTAAACGGTTTCAGGTTTTATTCAGTTTCAGGTTTTATTCACAGTTTTTGTTTTCCAGTTCTGTCGATGCTTCCTCCGCTCAGAGAGGCCATCGTCACTCAGCTCAACTCCGAGAGTCTGACGGCGATGCTGAAAACAAAGTGAGTCACCGGTGGCTAGCACTGCTAGCTAGGTAGCTAGCTAGCTGCACTAGCACTGCTAGCTAGGTAGCTAGCTAGCTGCACTAGCACTGCTAGCTAGGTAGCTAGCTAGCTGCACTAGCACTCCGGTGCTAATCTTAAACATGAGTTCTGCTAATGTTTTCTATATCTGCCTCCTGTATGTTTCTTGTTTGACATAAAGCTAAAGGAGGGAAAAGAATATAAACAGAACTGCTGTCTTCCCTACTCCTTCAAATAAGAGCATGAATTTAAATGTTCAACTACTTGCAGAATTGTTACCAGTTTCAATATTCAACTGAAAGTTTACAAAAGGTTTTTCAAATAGGTGAAAAACGATTAATTTAGGGAAAGTTAAGTACGCTAAACAAGCTTCTTCTTTCTAGCAACATACCTTTAGCGTTGAGCTAAAATTAGCTGCTATTAGCATGCTAGCGGACGTTTGGCCCCCACCACTGTTCGCTCCTCCACACTTCTGAGTTTATGATTCATTTTCTCTCTTCCTTCTGACAGACCAGCCAACAAGCTGGAGATCTGGGAAGATTTGAAGATCATCAGTAAGTTTGAAACGTTTTCCTGGAGTAAAACCCAGGAGTTTGGTGCTGATGGTGGTGTGTTGGTGGTAACGCGTGTGTGTGTTGTGTTCTGATGCGGTGTGTGTTGGTCCTGATGCGGTGTGTGTTGGTCCTGAACGTCGGTGTGTGTTGGTGGTAAGCGGTGTGTGTTGGTCCTGATGCGGTGTGTGTTGGTCCTGATGCGGTGTGTGTGTGTGTGTTGGTCCTGATGCGGTGTGTGTTGGTCCTGATGCGGTGTGTTTGGTCCTGATGCGGTGTGTGTGTGTGTTGGTCCTGATGCGGTGTGTGTGTGTGTTGGTCCTGATGCGGTGTGTGTTGGTCCTGATGCGGTTGTGTGTTGTGTGGTCCTGATGCGGTTGTGTTGGTCCTGTGCGGTGTGTGTGTGTGGTTGGTCCTGATGCGGTGTGTGTTGGTCCTGATGGGTGTGTGTGTCTGATGGTGTGTGTTGGTCCTGATGCGGTGTGTGTTGGTCCTGATGCGGTGTGTGTGTGTGTGTTGGTCCTGATGCGGGTGTGTTGTCTGTGGGTGTGTGTGTGTGTGTTGTCCTGATGCGGTTGTGTGTGTGTGTTGGTCCTGATGCGGTGTGTGTTGGTCCTGATGCGGTGTGTGTTGGTCCTGATGCGGTGTGTGTTGGTCCTGATGCGGTGTGTGTTGGTCCTGATGCGGTGTGTGTGTGTGTGTTGGTCCTGATGCGGTGTGTGTTGGTCCTGATGCGGTGTGTGTGTGTGTGTTGGTCCTGATGCGGTTGTGTGTGTGTTGGTCCTGATGCGGTGTGTGTTGGTCCTGATGCGGTGTGTGTGTGTGTGTTGGTCCTGATGCGGTGTGTGTTGGTCCTGATGCGGTGTGTGTTGGTCCTGACGCGGGTTGTGTGTGTGTGTGTTGGTCCTGATGCGGTGTGTGTTGGTCCTGACGCAGTGTGTGTTGGTCCTGACGCGGTGTGTGTGTGTGTGTTGGTCCTGATGCGGTGGTGTGTTGGTCCTGACGCGGTGTGTGTTGGTCCTGATGCGGTGTGTGTTGGTCCTGACGCGGTGTGTGTTGGTCCTGAGCAGTGTGTGTTGGTCCTGACGCGGTGGTGTGTGGTGTGTGTGTGTTGGTCCTGACGCGGTGTGTGTTGGTCCTGATGTGGTGTGTGTGTGTGTGTGTTGGTCCTGACGCGGTGTGTGTTGGTCCTGACGCGGTGTGTGTGTTGGTCCTGACGCGGTGTGTGTTGGTCCTGACGCGGTGTGTGTTGGTCCTGATGCGGTGTGTGTTGGTCCTGATGCGGTGTGTGTTGGTCCTGACGCAGTGTGTGTTGGTCCTGATGCGGTGTGTGTGTGTGTGTGTTGGTCCTGACGCAGTGTGTGTTGGTCCTGATGCGGTGTGTGTGTGTGTGTTGGTCCTGACGCAGTGTGTGTTGGTCCTGACGCGGTGTGTGTTGGTCCTGATGCGGTGTGTGTTGGTCCTGATGCGGTTGTGGTGTGTGTTGTCTGATGGTGTTGTCCTGATGCGGGTGTGTGTGGTGTGGTGTTGGTCCTGACGCGGTGTGTGTTGGTCCTGACGCAGTGTGTGTGTGTGTGTGTTGGTCCTGATGGGTGTGTGTTGGTCCTGATGCGGTGGTGTGTGTGTGTTGGTCCTGATGCGGTTTTGTGTTGTGTCCTGACGCGGTGTGTGTTGGTCCTGACGCGGTGGTGTGTGTTGGTGTGGTTGGTCCTGATGTGGTGTGTGTTGTGTCCTGATGCGGTGTAGGTGTTGGTCCTGACGCGGTGTGTGTGTGTTGGTCCTGATGCGGTGTGTGTGTGTGTGTGTGTTGGTCCTGACGCGGTGTGTGTGTGTGTGTTGGTCTGATGTGTGTGTGTTGGTCCTGACGCGGTGTTGTGTGTGTGTGTTGGTCCTGATGCGGTGTGTGTTGGTCCTGATGCGGTGTGTGTTGGTCCTGATGCGGTGTGTGTTGGTCCTGATGCGGTGTGTGTCTGTCGGTCCTGATGCGGTGTGGTTGTTGTGTTCCTGATGTGGTGTGTGTTGGTCCTGACGCGGTGTGTGTTGGTCCTGATGCGGTGTGTGTTGGTCCTGACGCGGTGTGTGTTGGTCCTGACGCGGTGTGTGTTGGTCCTGACGCGGTGTGTGTTGGTCCTGATGCGGTGTGGTGTGTGTGTGTGTGGTCCTGATGCGGTGTGTGTTGGTCCTGATGCGGTGTGTGTTGGTCCTGATGCGGTGTGTGTTGGTCCTGATGCGGTGTGTGTTGGTCCTGATGCGGTGTGTGTTGGTCCTGATGCGGTGTGTGTTGGTCCTGATGTGGTGTGTGTTGGTCCTGATGCGGTGTGTGTTGGTCCTGATGCGGTGTGTGTTGGTCCTGATGTGGTGTGTGTTGGTCCTGATGCGGTGTGTGTTGGTCCTGATGCGGTGTGTGTTGGTCCTGATGTGGTGTGTGTTGGTCCTGATGCGGTGTGTGTTGGTCCTGATGCGGTGGTGTGTTGGTCCTGATGCGGTGTGTGTTGGTCCTGACGCGGTGTGTGTTCCTCAGGCTTCACCCGGACCGTCGTCGCCGTCTACAGCACCTGCATGCTGGTGGTTCTGCTCAGGGTGCAGCTCAACATCATCGGGGGATACCTGTACCTGGACAACTCTGTGGGGAAGAGCGCCGCGGTGAGGAGGGCCTGCTAGCAGACAGCTAGCAGGCAGCGCTACTAGCTTATCTTTGAGCACTATTAGCTTATCTTTGAGTGCCATTAGCTTATCTTTGACCACTATTAGCTCATCTTTGAGCGCTATTAGCTTATATTCGAGTGCTATTAGCTTATCTTTGAGCTCTATTAGCTCATCTTTGAGCGCTATTAGCTTGTTTTCGGGCACTATTAGCTTATCTATGAGCGCTATTAGCTTATCTATGAGCGCTATTAGCTTATCTATGAGCGCTATTAGCTTATCTTTGAGCGCTATTAGCTTATCTTTGAGTGCTATTAGCTTATCTTTGAGCTCTATTAGCTCATCTTTGAGCGCTATTAGCTTGTTTTCGGGCACTATTAGCTTATCTATGAGCGCTATTAGCTTATCTTTGAGGTCTATTAGCTCATCTTTGAGCGCTATTAGCTTATCTTTGAGCGCTATTAGCTTATCTTTGAGCGCCATTAGCTTATCTTTGAGCGCCATTAGCTTATCTTTGAGCGCCATTAGCTTATCTTTGAGCGCCATTAGCTTATCTTTGAGCGCCATTAGCTTATGTTTGAGCGCTATTAGCTTAGTGATTTGATTTGTCCCCCAGTAATTTGTCACTTCAGGGAGTTTAAAGGAGAAACGTCATGTTTGTTGTCCCTCAGAGTCCTCTGACGCCTCCGGACGTCCAGCAGCAGTACCTGTCCAGCATCCAGCATCTCCTAGGAGACGGTAGGACGCGTCCTCCCCGTCCAGTCTCTGTCCTTTGTCTGTCCTCTGACCCGTCCATGCGTCCCTCCAGGGCTGACGGAGCTGATCTCCAGGGTGAAGACGGCGGTGCAGAGCTCTCTGGGCGGGTAACCGTCTCTGTGTCTGTCCCCCTCCGTCTCTGAGGCGTCTGTCCCCTCATGTCCTGCTGTCTGTGTCCAGGGTGTCTCTGAAGCAGAGTCTGTCCCTGCTGGAGCTGGAGCAGCAGCTGATCTGGATCCGAGCCGAGGTGGACTCTGGACGCCCGCTGTCCTCCTACATGCTGGCGGACGATGAGGACGTCCTCGCCGACCAGGTGGACACTTTTATTTTGAAAAAGCGACTAGCGACAAATCTGGGGACTTATTTTTAGAGCGTCTCTTTCCTGATGTGATAAATATGAAGGATTAAAGTCGTCCGCTCTGCTGAGGACGGCGTCCAATCAGGAACCTCGTCCTCACTCTGGCGTCCAATCAGGAGCCTCGTCCTCACTCTGGCGTCCAATCAGGAGCCTCGTCCTCACTCTGGCGTCCAATCAGGAGCCTCGTCCTCACTCTGGTTTTGTCCCCTGCAGGCGAGCGGCTTAACGGAAAAGGACCTGGTGACCATCAGGCTGCTGAACGAGACCAGAGACATGCTGGACAGGTGGACAAGTCCGATGGCGCTAAAGCTAACGCTAACTAATGATAACGCTAATCATAACTGTAATGCTAACACTAATGCTAAAGCTAAACGCTAACTAATGATAACGCTAATCATAACTGTATTGCTAACACTAATGCTAAAGCTAATGCTAACTAATGATAACTCTATAATACAAACGCTAAAGCTAACGCTAAACTAATCATAACTCTAAATGCTAACCACTAATGCTAAAGCTAATGCTAACGCTAATGCTAACACTAATGCTAATAATAAAGCTAATGCTAAAGTTAGCACTAAAGCTAATGCTAGTGCTAATGCTAAAGCTAACGCTAACTAATGCTAGTGATAATTCTAATGCTAACACTAATGCAAACGTTAAAGCTAGCGCTAATGATAACGCTAACTAATGCTAACACTAATGCTAATAATAAAGCTAATCCTAACGCTACTGCTAACGCTAATGCTATAGCTAACTAATGCTAACGCTTCTGCTAAAGCTAATGCTAAAGTTAACTAATGCTAACGCTACTGCTAAAGCTAATGCTATAGCTAACTAATGCTAACGCTAACTGCCTGCTGTGTTTCTGTCCTCAGTCCAGATCTGAGCAAAGTCCTCAGCGCCTGTCTGAACCGCAGCTTCTCTCGTCTCCTTGACAACCTGGCCGAGTTCTTCCGACTTCCTGTCAGTGACTCCGCCCCCATCGGCGCCGCCGACAGGTCAGAACCGGACCGGAACCGCGGCGGGAACCGGTCTGTAGAGCCGTCAGTGTCTTCCAGAGGCTTCAAGCTGCAGGGGAACCGTCTGGTTCTGACCCGGTCCTGTTCTGACCCGGTCCTGGTTCTGACCCGGTCCTGTTCTGGCCCGTTCTGACCCGGTCCTGGTTCTGGCCCGGTCCTGTTCTGACCCGGTCCTGGTTCTGGCCCGGTCCTGACCCGGTCCTGGTTCTGGCCCGGTCCTGGTTCTGACCCGGTCCTGGTTCTGGCCCGGTTCTGACCCGGTCCTGGTTCTGACCCGGTTCTGGTTCTGACCCAGTTCTGGTTCTGACCGGTTCTGGTTCTGACCCGGTTCTGGTTCTGACCCAGTTCTGGTTCTGACCCGGTTCTGGTTCTGACCCGGTTCCTGGTTCTGGCCCGGTTCTGGTTCTGACCCGGTCCTGGTTCTGACCCGGTCCTGGTTCTGGCCCGGTCCTGGTTCTGACCCGCGGTTCCCCGTCCGGTTCTGACCCGGTCCTGGTTCTGACCCGGGTTCTGGTTCTGCCCGGTCCTGGTTCTGATCCCGGTCCTGGTTCTGACCCAGTTCTGGTTCTGGCCCGGTCCTGGTTCTGACCCGGTCCTGGTTCTGACCCGGTCCTGGTTCTGGCCCAGTTCTGGTTCTGGCCCGGTCCTGGTTCTGACCCGGTCCTGGTTCTGACCCGGTCCTGGTTCTGACCCGGTCCTGGTTCTGGCCCAGTTCTGGTTCTGGCCCGGTCCTGGTTCTGGCCCGGTCCTGACCCGGTCCTGGTTCTGACCCGGTCCTGGTTCTGACCCGGTTCTGGTTCTGACCCGGTTCTGGTTCTGACCCAGTTCTGGTTCTGGCCCGGTCCTGGTTCTGACCCGGTCGCTGTGTGTCTCCCTCAGCCTGCCGCTGGCCAAGATCGTCCCCATCGTCAACGGCCAGATCAACAGCGTCTGCAGCGACTCGCCCAGCCGCTTCGTCCAGGTGGGGAGGGAAACCCGGCCCGGTTCTGGACCCGACCCGGTTCTGGACCCGGCCCGGTTCTGGCCCGGTTCTGCTCTGCTAATCGGACCTTCTCTCTGCAGGACCTGCTGCTGAACCAGCAGCTGAAGGACTTCGCCGCCGTCGTGTACGAGGCCTTCAGCTCGCCGCCGCCGCCGCCGTCCTCTGCTGGGGACGCTGGGAGCAGTGCATCCTGGGAAGCTGCTGCAGCTCCAGAGTCTTCTGGGTCGGTTCCGGTCGGTTCTGCTGGACGTTTTGGACCTTCTGAAGACCAAGACGGATTTAAAAAGACATGAAACCTCCTGCAGTTCCCATCCTGGCCAGCAGGGGGAAGCGCAGCGCCGTGGCAACCGGAGGGAGCAGGAAGAGATGAAGAGTCACTGAGAGCCAATAGTTCATAAAGAATCACCAGAATCATTAAGCTCAAAGGTCAAAGGTCACCTGCTGCAGTGGCCTAGTCAAAGTCTGCACTGCTGGCTTTGCTTTCAGTTTTCAGCATCTCCAGGTTCCTCCAGTCAAACTCTATAGAAACACTAGTGGGTCACCAGAACCAGGACCAGGACCAGAACCAGGACCAGGACCAGGACCAGAACCAGGACCAGGACCAGGACCAGGACCAGAACCAGGACCAGAACCAGAACCAGGACCAGGACCAGAACCAGAACCAGGACCAGGACCAGAACCAGGACCAGAACCAGGACCAGGACCAGGACCAGGACCAGGACCAGGACCAGGACCAGGACCAGAACCAGAACCAGGACCAGGACCAGGACCAGAACCAGAACCAGGACCAGATACAGAACCAGGACCAGAACCAGAACCAGGACCAGAACCAGGACCAGAACCAGAACCAGGACCAGAACCAGTACCAGGACCAGAACCAGGACCAGGACCAGGACCAGAACCAGAACCAGAACCAGGACCAGGACCAGGACCAGGACCAGGACCAGAACCAGAACCAGAATCAGGACCAGGACCAGAACCAGAACCAGAACCAGGACCAGGACCAGGACCAGAACCAGGACCAGGACCAGGACCAGGACCAGAACCAGGACCAGGACCAGAACCAGAACCAGAACCAGGACCAGAACCAGGACCAGGACCAGAACCAGAACCAGGAGCAGAACCAGGACCAGAACCAGGACCAGAACCAGGACCAGAACCAGGACCAGGACCAGAACCAGAACCAGGACCAGAACCAGAACCAGGACCAGAACCAGGACCAGAACCAGAACCAGGACCAGGACCAGAACCAGAACCAGGACCAGGACCAGAACCAGGACCAGGACCAGGACCAGGACCAGAACCAGAACCAGAACCAGAACCAAAACAGGGACCAGGACCAGAACCAGGACCAGAACCAGAACCAGGACCAGGACCAGAACCAGGACCAGAACCAGGACCAGGACCAGGACCAGAACCAGGACCAGAACCAGAACCAGGACCAGGACCAGAACCAGGACCAGAACCAGGACCAGAACAGGGACCAGGACCAGAACCAGAACCAGGACCAGGACCAGGACCAGGACCAGAACCAGGACCAGAACCAGGACCAGGACCAGGACCAGAACCAGGACCAGAACCAGGACCAGAACCAGGACCAGGACCAGATCCAGAACCAGGACCAGGACCAGAACCAGGACCAGGACCAGGACCAGAACCAGGACCAGGACCAGAACCAGAACCAGAACCAGGACCAGATACAGAACCAGGACCAGAACCAGAACCAGGACCAGAACCAGGACCAGGACCAGAACCAGAACCAGAACCAGGACCAGAACCAGTACCAGGACCAGAACCAGGACCAGGACCAGGACCAGAACCAGAACCAGAACCAGAACCAGGACCAGGACCAGAACCAGAACCAGAACCAGGACCAGGACCAGAACCAGGACCAGGACCAGGACCAGAACCAGAACCAGAACCAGGACCAGAACCAGGACCAGGACCAGAACCAGAACCAGGAGCAGAACCAGGACCAGAACCAGGACCAGAACCAGGACCAGAACCAGAACCAGAACCAAAACAGGGACCAGGACCAGGACCAGGACCAGAACCAGGACCAGGACCAGAACCAGAACCAGAACCAAAACAGGGACCAGAACCAGGACCAGAACCAGAAACAGAACCAGGACCAGGACCAGAACCAGGACCAGAACCAGGACCAGGACCAGAACCAGAACCAGGACCAGAACCAGAACCAGAACCAGAACCAAAACAGGGACCAGGACCAGAACCAGGACCAGGACCAGAACCAGAACCAGAACCAGGACCAGAACCAGAACCAGAACCAGGACCAGAACCAGAACCAGGACCAGGACCAGGACCAGGACCAGAACCAGAACCAGGACCAGGACCAGAACCAGGACCAGAACCAGGACCAGGACCAGGACCAGGACCAGGACCAGAACCAGAACCAAAACAGGGACCAGGACCAGAACCAGGACCAGAACCAGAACCAGAACCAGAACCAGGACCAGGACCAGAACCAGGACCAGAACCAGAACCAAAACAGGGACCAGGACCAGAACCAGAACCAGAACCAGGACCAGGACCAGGACCAGGACCAGGACCAGAACCAGGACCAGAACCAGAACCAGAACAGGACCAGGACCAGGACCAGACCAGAACCAGGACCAGAACCAGAACCAGGACCAGAACCAGAACCAGGACCAGGACCAGAACCAGAACCAGGACCAGACCAGACCAGAACCAGACAGACCAGGACCAGAACCAGACCAGACCAGAACCAGAACCAGACCAGGACCAGAACCAGACCAGCAGACCAGAACCAGAACCAGACCAGGACCAGAACCAGAACCAGGACCAAACCAGAACCAGGACCAGGACCAGAACCAGACCAGACCAGACCAGAACCAGGACCAGACAGGACCAGGACCAGACCAGAACCAGGACAACAGCAGACCCAGACAGACACAGGACCAGAACCAGGACCAGGACCAGGACCAGAACCAGGACCAGAACCGGACTGTAGCTCAGTGAAGTGGAACCGGGCCGCCATGTCGTCCTCTGGTTCTGAGGTCCATCAGAACATTTTCACTTCTGCTGACATTTCCAGTTGTGAGCGTGGCTAACCAGGAAGTTAGCTACGCTAACCAGGAAGTTAGCGTGGCTAACCAGGAAGTTAGCTACGCTAACCAGGAAGTTAGCGTGGCTAACCAGGAAGTTAGCTACGGTAACCAGGAAGTTAGCGTGGCTAACCAGGAAGTTAGCGTGGGTAACCAGGAAGTTAGCTATGCTAACCAGGAAGTTAGCTACGCTAACCAGGAAGTTAGCATGGCTAACCAGGAAGTTAGCTACGCTAACCAGGAAGGTAGCTACGCTAACCAGGAAGTTGGCTATGCTAACCCTAAAGAGCTAATCCAAAGCATTAGTTCTCCTAAAGCGCTACACCAACATTTAGCCGAATCTAATTATAAAGATCTAATGCAAGACAGCCAGTGCTAAGGCGCTACACTAACATACCTAGCATAAGCTAATGCTAAACCTGTATTTCAATCCAATATTTAGCTGTAGCTATTGCTAAGGTGCTACACCAACATGTATTTAGCCCAAGCTGATGCTAAGGCACTAATTTCCACCATGCTGATAGCCACCATGTGTGAAGCAACAGGTGCTGCAGCGTAGCGCCCCCAGCAGGCTCAAAGATGCCGCTCACAGCTGGCTGCTCGGTTGGTGCTGCAGGAAGTGATTTTTTGGACCCGGTTCCACCCGGTTACCTGGGCGAACATGTCGGAGCCCTGAACAGAACCTGTGGGACTCCGGTTCTGGTCCTGGGGGTCGGGTCCAGACCGCCGGCTGGTTCTGTTCTGGGTTTTCGACACTGGTGAAGGTGATGAAGGAGCGGCTCTGTCATCACTTTCATTCTGCTGCAGATGTTTCTGCAACCTGAGCCATGTGGACCGTGACTCACTCAGCATGACCTCATCTGGGCCCGCTGGCCGCCTGTTGGGCCTCGGAGGAATCAGTGACTCAGGCATTGAAGAAACTGTTGAACCTTTTGGACGTTTTTGATCCTGTAGCTGAACCAGAATCTCCACCATAACACAACAGTCTCTGAGACGGACCGGACCAGAACCGCAGGAGCTGCGGTCGGTCCAAACCTGATGACACGACGGATTATCCACACGTTACGTCCAGAACCAGAACCTTCAGAACCGTTTCTCTGCTTCTGTGTGTCAGGAAATCAGCAAACGTCTCGTTTCTGGTCAGCTAGCTTTCAGAGACTCAGCTAGAACTTCTGGGGAAGGGTTTGAAGGCGACACCGCTAACTTCCTGTGTGACGCCACCAAAAATGTAACAAAATAAAACAAATGTTCACCTGGCAAACAGCTAAAGGTCAACTTGAGTTGGAAAAATGTTTACAAACGACGAGTATTTATTTCTGTTAGCAAGCTAACATTTAGCTTACTAACTTTAGCAGGCTAAATATTAGCTTACTAACTTTAGCAGGCTAAATATTAGCTTACTAACTTTAGCAGGCTAAATATTAGCTTACTAACTTTAGCAGGCTAAATATTAGCTTACTAACTTTAGCCGGCTAAATATTAGCTTACTAACTTTAGCAGGCTAAATATTAGCTTACTAACTTTAGCAGGCTAAATATTAGCTTACTAACTTTAGCAGGCTAAATATTAGCTTACTAACTTTAGCAGGCTAAATATTAGCTTACTAACTTTAGCAGGCTAAATATTAGCTTACTAACTTTAGCAGGCTAAATATTAGCTTACTAACTTTAGCAGGCTAAATATTAGCTTATAAGCTAACACTTTTCCACTAAATATCAGAGAATTTTCTGATCACAAGCAGAGCGACGCGCCCAGACTGGGGGCAGCAGAACCAGGCGGTCCAGTCTGAACCGGCTCAATGGGTCCATTCAGAACCAGTCAGAACCGGCACAATGGGTCCAGTCGGAACCGGTCAGAACCGGCCCAATGGGTCCATTCAGAACCAGTCAGAACCGGCCCAATGGGTCCAGTCAGAACCGGCCTAATGGGTCCAGTCAGAACCAGTCGGAACCGGCCCAATGGGTCCAGTCAGAACCGGCCTAATGGGTCCAGTCAGAACCAGTCGGAACCGGCCCAATGGGTCCAGTCAGAACCGGCCCAATGGGTCCAGTCGGAACCGGTCAGAACCGGCCCAATGGGTCCAGTCAGAACCAGTCGGAACCGGCCCAATGGGTCCAGTCAGAACCGGCCTAATGGGTCCAGTCAGAACCGGTCGGAACCGGCCCAATGGGTCCAGTCAGAACCGGCCCAATGGGTCCAGTCGGAACCGGTCAGAACCGGCCCAATAGGTCCAGTCAGAACCGGCCCAATGGGTCCAGTCAGAACCAGTCAGAACCGGCCCAATGGGTCCAGTCAGAACCGGCCCAATGGGTCCAGTCAGAACCAGTCGGAACCGGCCCAATGGGTCCAGTCAGAACCAGTCGGAACCGGCCCAATTGGTCCATTCAGAACCAGTCGGAACCGGCCCAATGGGTCCAGTCAGAACCGGCCCAATGGGTCCAGTCAGAACCGGCCCAATGGGTCCATTCGGAACCGGCCCAATGGGTCCAGTCAGAACCAGTCGGAACCGGCCCAATGGGTCCAGTCAGAACCAGTCAGAACCGGCCCAATGTGTCCAGTCAGAACCAGTCGGAACCGGCCCAATGGGTTCAGTCTTCTGCTTCAGACCCAGAGTGTTTGGTTCTGATCCAGTTCGGCGGCAGTGAGAAACTGCCGAGTCATTCCTGCCGTCCTAAACGCTGAGTCAGCGCTAGATGAGGCGCTTTAATCTGAAGGAGCTCAGTCTGAGGCCCCGGTGACCTCTGACCTCGGCCTGGGTTCGTTTCCTTCAGCGGTTCTTGGTGCAGCGGTTCTTGGTGCAGCGCCCCCACAGGCCAGGAGGGGAACCGGCTGGTAAAACCGGACCGGGAACTTTGGGACCGTTGGATCGTTTAGTTCTTTCAAAGACACTAAATGATTCCTGCAGGTCTGACTTCAGGTCGTCCCAACAAGCTTTCACACTTTTGGTTTTCCATCTCAACATTCTGGACTTCCTGAAGATCCCGTCTGACCCCTGAAGATCCCGTCTGACTCCTGAAGATCCTGTCTGACTCCTGAAGATCCCGTCTGACCCCTGAAGATCCCGTCTGACCTCTGAAGATCCCGTCTGACTCCTGAAGATCCCGTCTGACTCCTGAAGATCCCGTCTGACTCCTGAAGATCCCGTCTGACCCTGAAGATCCCGTCTGACCCCTGAAGATCCCGTCTGACCCCTGAAGATCCCGTCTGACCCCTGAAGATCCCGTCTGACTCCTGAAGATCCCGTCTGACTCCTGAAGATCCCGTCTGACCCCTGAAGATCCCGTCTGACCCCTGAAGATCCCGTCTGACCTCTGAAGATCCCGTCTGACCCCTGAAGATCCCGTCTGACCCCTGAAGATCCCGTCTGACCCCTGAAGATCCCGTCTGACCCCTGAAGATCCCGTCTGACCCCTGAAGATCCCGTCTGACCTCTGAAGATCCCGTCTGACCTCTGAAGATCCCGTCTGACTCCTGAAGATCCCGTCTGACTCCTGAAGATCCCGTCTGACTCCTGAAGATCCCGTCTGACCCCTGAAGATCCCGTCTGACCCCTGAAGATCCCGTCTGACCCCTGAAGATCCCGTCTGACCCCTGAAGATCCCGTCTGACCCCTGAAGATCCCGTCTGACTCCTGAAGATCCCGTCTGACCCCTGAAGATCCCGTCTGACTCCTGAAGATCCCGTCTGAACCCTGAAGATCCCGTCTGACTCCTGAAGATCCCGTCTGACCCCTGAAGATCCCGTCTGACCCCTGAAGATCCCGTCTGACCCCTGAAGATCCCGTCTGACCCCTGAAGATCCCGTCTGACCTCTGAAGATCCCGTCTGACTCCTGAAGATCCCGTCTGACTCCTGAAGATCCCGTCTGACTCCTGAAGATCCCGTCTGACCCCTGAAGATCCCGTCTGACCCCTGAAGATCCCGTCTGACCCCTGAAGATCCCGTCTGACCCCTGAAGATCCCGTCTGACCCCTGAAGATCCCGTCTGACCCCTGAAGATCCCGTCTGACCCCTGAAGATCCCGTCTGACTCCTGAAGATCCCGTCTGACCCCTGAAGATCCCGTCTGACTCCTGAAGATCCCGTCTGACCCCTGAAGATCCCGTCTGACCTCTGAAGATCCCGTCTGACCCCTGAAGATCCCGTCTGACTCCTGAAGATCCCGTCTGACTCCTGAAGATCCCGTCTGACCCCTGAAGATCCCGTCTGACCCCTGAAGATCCCGTCTGACCCCTGAAGATCCCGTCTGACCCCTGAAGATCCCGTCTGACCCCTGAAGATCCCGTCTGACTCCTGAAGATCCCGTCTGACCCCTGAAGATCCCGTCTGACTCCTGAAGATCCCGTCTGAACCCTGAAGATCCCGTCTGACTCCTGAAGATCCTGTCTGACCCCTGAAGATCCCGTCTGACCCCTGAAGATCCCGTCTGACCCCTGAAGATCCCGTCTGACCCCTGAAGATCCCGTCTGACCTCTGAAGATCCCGTCTGACCTCTGAAGATCCCGTCTGACTCCTGAAGATCCCGTCTGACTCCTGAAGATCCCGTCTGACCCTGAAGATCCCGTCTGACCCCTGAAGATCCCGTCTGACCCCTGAAGATCCCGTCTGACCCCTGAAGATCCCGTCTGACTCCTGAAGATCCCGTCTGACCCCTGAAGATCCCGTCTGACCTCTGAAGATCCCGTCTGACCCCTGAAGATCCCGTCTGACCCCTGAAGATCCCGTCTGACCCCTGAAGATCCCGTCTGACTCCTGAAGATCCCGTCTGACCCCTGAAGATCCCGTCTGACTCCTGAAGATCCCGTCTGACCCCTGAAGATCCCGTCTGACCTCTGAAGATCCCGTCTGACCCCTGAAGATCCCGTCTGACCCCTGAAGATCCCGTCTGACTCCTGAAGATCCCGTTTCTCAAACTCGGAGCAAGTTGCTCCAGTCTGTAAAGACGTGCGAAGAGGAAACCGGTGATTTTCCTGCAGCGATTCCCTGGAATCTGAGGGAGTCGGTTCACCAGAGTTCAGTTTCAGACGTCCGGATCTGATCCGACACACGTCAGGGAAACTGACGGGAACGTTGAACCGGGCCGGTCCGGTTCCCGTCAGCCGCTCCCAGGTTTTCCGGGCCACGCCTCCCCTCCGCAGGAACAAAGGAACCAAACGTGACGAAGCCAGAGGAACGCTGCTGGCAGGAGGTTCAGGTTGCAGCGGCTCGGGAACGACGCAGGTCAAAGGTCAGGGAGGAAAATGACGAGAAACCAAACAAACCAGGAAACGTCTGTGGAAACTCTGAGGACGTTTCCAGAGGAAAACCGAAACACGGCGGTGGCAGCATGGAGATCTGGGCTGCTTCAGGGCCTCTACGGCTTTGTGACCTTTGACTCCTGATTAGCAACAGAAGCTCCGGTTCTGATTGACTACAGTAAAATGTAGTAAAGGTTCTGGAACGGTCCAGTCAAAGTCTGGACCTGAAGCCAACTGATTTCATGTGGAATGACTTTAAACAGGTCAGCTCATGCAAAATTAACTAAATAAACCAATTCAGCTGAGCAGGGGGTCAAAGGTCAACCACAGGGATGGTGAGCCTTTTCAACCTGAATGCTAAACACTCAGCTAGCAGTTAGCACGCAGGTTGAGTGAGCAAGCTAACCGTTTGCATTCAAATGAAAACGTTTAGCTGATATGCTAATTCAAGCGGCGACAAACAGGAAGTAAACTACCAAAATAAAAGCTGGGTGGTTCAGCTGCGTTTCTGTTGCTGTAGATCCGTTGCTAACCGTCTGGTTGCCGTTAGCATGTCTGATTTGTTTTAAGCTTAAATGTCAACAGGACCGATAATAACGAAGGCCAGACTTTTATTTTGACAGTCCACATCCTGTTACCTGTGACTGACGTCATACCAGCTAAATATTCAGCTTCTAATTAAATATTTAGCTTCATGATGTGACGTGATGTAAATAGGTGAACAAGATGGCGGCCCGTCGGAGGGACCTGATGACTCACCGCTGCCGGAAGTGACATCACCTCTGATTTCCCGCCTTTCTCTCTCCTCATGGCTTCCGGACCGGCTGGTTCTGACCCGTCAGTGTTTGGGTCTGAATTACCGATGCTGGACTCTGATTGGTCTGGCCTCGTTAGCTGACAGTCCAGGCCGCAGCTGATTGGACGGAAAGGGATGAGGTCACCGCTGGTCAGACGTGATGATGTCATCTCCCCCGAGCTCTCCCATTGGCCCAGATGGAGGCAGCCGTTCAGATGGGTCTGACCCGGCTGAAGGTCGCCCCCTGCTGCTGTGACGGGGGATTACACCCAACTCTGACCTTTGACCTGTGAAGGAAGCCTCAACATGGCGGGAAAACTTTGGAAAATTATGGAATTATGTTAAAGGAATTAATGGAGCAAGAAATGAAGAAAAGAAGGTTTTCCTCTTTCATCCATCCATCATCCACTTTAAATCTATTTTAGACTCAAACACCAATCCTCATTTTTTACAGTATTTTAGGAGCCATTTTGGTTCAATCTAGATTAGTTTGGTGCAGTTCATAAATTGTTTCACTAGATGGCACCATTCGGGTTGAAGGGTTAATTCACAATTTCACTAACGTTTGTTTTTTAATTTTTCACGTCAGTTTAACCGAATATATAAATTATATTTATATTTTAGTTTTGTCCTTTTACTGTATTTTGTTCTACTGACTCCAATTTCACACACATTATTTAAAATGTTAAACTGTTTGAGTTTGTTATTTATTAATTTATTGTTTCATCATGTTTTCACAACTTTTATCACAAAAACAAGAATAAATCAGAATCAAACTCCTAGAACAAAGTGATAATGAGTTAATTCAAAAATAAGCGTTATGAATACAGAATATATTATCTAAGGACAACTTTAAATATAATATCTAAACAACCCAGTTAGATGGAAAAACATGAATAAAACACATAAAATCACGTTTTACTGTCCAAAAATAACTTGTTTTTTGAACATTATTTGACATTATTTCATCTGGAAACATGAAAAAAACTAAAAAAGAAAAAATATGAATTTAAACCACTTAAATCTAAATATGTTTGTAAAAGTCTTAAGTGCAGCTGCTGTAAAACCTTCCATTAATAATAATGATGATTTATTTTCCATTAATAATGATGAGTTTGATGATCTGAGCTGATGTTGCGTCACTCCGGGTTTAGTTCGCTGACGGTCGGTTTTCCTGTTTCAGTCCAACCAGAACTTTCCGGAACTTTCCAGAAGTTTTTCTCCTCTTTTTGTCGCCCAAACCTGAACCCGGTCGAAGACTTTTGCACAGCGTCGTGTCTGAACAGATTAACCCTGAAAACCCCGGATTACGTCACGTTTCCCGGTGACAGAGCAAAACCTGCCGCTCACGAGACGAAACGAGCCGGTCACGTGACCCGCAGCCGAACCGGAAGAAGGAAACTGGAGAAAAACACCGAGAGCGCGCGCGGTGCTGAGTCACGGAGACTAAACAGACAACATGGCCGCCGCTGGCGCGGGAAAACCGAGGTTGACCTTTAACCCCAGAGAGTTATTTAGCCTGTGCTAACAGGAAAAAATATATTTACACCGTGTTATAAATATAAAAGTTGGATATTCAGTTATCAAACTATATTTTTAGTTTGAAGCTAAATATTTGGAGATATTTAGTCTTTACATACATTTTAATTTTGTTAGTTTATTCGTAAATGTGTATTTTTTGTATTATTTACAGGACTTATAATTGTTGATTTTATTTATCTTTTGTTTTATTATTTTATTTTCTTAAATTTATATATTTTTTGTATTATTTACAGAACTTAAAATTGTTGATTTCATTTATCTTTTGTTATTTTCTAAGCCTACAGGAAGTGACGTGTGTTGGTCCACTGGGCCTGGTGAAGGACCAGCAGATGTTCTGGTTTCTCAGGGTTTTACCAGAGAAAACAGGAAGTTTAAACTCTGTAGTCGTTTTTGGAAAGATGTGAAAATAAATCATGAAGTCTGGATCCTGAACCTTGACCCCAGTGTCTCCATGGCTTCATGGAGCTTTAGCTGGTTGGACCAACAGTCGCCTCATCATTATATATTTATTTTATAAATTTATTTAGTAAAAGTTCACCTAGTTAGCAAACCAAATATTTAGTTTATAAGTTGAGAAACTAAATATTTACTGAGAAAGTTAACTACTTAGCTTCAAACAAGACATTTACTTAGCATCTTTATAATAGTTTTGACGCTATACATTAGCTAGCTATCCAAATATTAAGTAATTAGCTCCAACCTAAGTATCTACTTAACAAGCTAAATATTTAGCTCCATAAATATTCAGTAAGCTAATAGCTTAGCTCCAAAATAGATGATTAGTTGACAATTTAGTTTAACTAAATATTCAGCTACGTCCGATTATTTAGTTTCTAAACAAACGTTAGTTTCTAATCTTATTTAGCTAGTTTTTTACTAACTACATAATTAGCTATGCCAGAGCTAAATACTCAGCTAGTATTGAAATTCACTTACCCATAAATAGACTATCAAAATAAAAGCTGGATTGAGGCTGAACTGATAAAGGCTCATCATTTGTTGTTGAAGAAAAGAAACGTTGATAAAGAAAACCCATCTTTTATTTTGGTAGTCTTCTTCTGGTTATCAGCCAGTGAATTTGCATTTTATCTACATATTTAGCGTTTTAACTGAATATATAGTTTGAAACTGTGACATTTATAGATGAAAAACATGGTGAAAACCTGCATGGTTCCTAAATAATCCAGATTATTGCTGTTAATTTGTGACTGTGTGGCTTTACAGACACGTCCAGCAGCAGCAGCTGCTCCTGCATTCCCAGCATGGCGGTGATGTAGTAACATTCATACCAAACCTGCACCATGACGAGGATAAATAAAGACGGATGCTGGTTCTGGCCTGAAATAGAGCGGCCCGGTTTACACATGAGCCGATTATAGCAGCGCTGACGATGAGGGGGATCCCAGCATGAGCTTCTCATTCTAACTCTGGTTCTACTTGTTTACTGTAACTTTCTGCTCTGAATGTTGTCGTCCACCAGAGAATCGTTTAAATACATTACTTCCATCAATAAAAGGATATCTGTAAAGTTTTACAGTCCCTCTGAAAAACTGAGCCAAACTTTGAGCTTTATTTTGAAAGGCCAACAAAGTCACTGTAGAAACAGATTTTATGTTAAAATTAGGATGTTTTAATTTAAAATTTATGCCTCATTTCATCAGTTTGTTACATGTTGAATTTGATAGGATATACAAAAAATAAGTAAATCAAATGAATCAGAAAGTTAATCAGAAAGCTTTAACTCTCCTAGCTAGCGCAGGCTGCTAGCTAGGAGAGTCAAAAAGTTAAACTAACAGGAACTGTGTTGTCCTTTTATTGAACTCTTTAATCTGATATCCTTCGTCTTCATGTTTATTATTCTACTCATTAAGCTTCTGAACAGATATGAAATGGTTTATTTTTACCACCCAACCAGTTTACATCAGCAGTCGGCAATTTACGGCACTCCAACCGCCTCCTGGTGGCCGGACCACAAAATGGCGGCAGAGGAAGTTGGGGAAAAAACGCCGTTATTCTCCAATCGATATAATCAATTAATGTTTTTACATTCTGCACCTAAAAATGAACCAACGTACGAAAAAAACTACAACTACAAATAAAAACTTAATAATATTTACTAACTAATACAAACAAAATAAAACTAAACTATAATGAATAACCAAAACGATCACAGCCCTGGATATAGGAAATAAATAAAACTGTTTAGTTGTAAATCCATCTCCAATTAAGAACTAATTCATTAAAATGTATTTATATCAGTTAGATTTGCATATCTTAGTTCAATTGCTGAATATTATCATTTTCAAACTGGACCAGAAAAGTTAAAATCCTGGACATCAGATGTTTAATGAACTGATGTGAATAAAGTTTCTAAACTGGATGAAATCCTGCGGGAGCCTCCGGTCCGGTCGCCATGGTGACGGCCAGGGCGCCGCCATGCCGTCACCATGGCGACCGGCCGGCAAACATAAACACGGGCGGAGCTGGAGGAGGTCAGAGGTCAGAGCCGACCGAGGGTTTTCTTACAGTTAATGATGAACCGGTGAGTCAGAAACCTGGGAGAAAACAAGTTTCTCCACGTCAGGAAACCGGACCAAACCCGGAAGAGGTTCTGATCACAGCAACAGAACCGGGACCAAACCTGCAGGGACAATCTGGAGGCCTGGAGTCAATTTATTAATAATGACAATAATATCAATGATAATTATTGATGATGAGAGAAACAACAGCAGCAGGTCTGTCCTGTGTCCCTAAATGTTCCTCTAGAACTATAACCCTAGATTTACATCCCTGGATCTACAATTCCATATATAGATCTATAACCCTAGATCTATAATCCTAGATCTATAACTCTAGATCTATAACCCTAGAACTATAACTCTAGATCGATAACCCTAGAACTATAACCCTAGAACTATAACCTCATATCTATAACCCAGATCTATAACTTTCGATCTACATATCTAGATCTATAACCCCAGATCTACATCTCTAGGTCTATAACCCCAGATCTGTAACTCTAGATGTATGACTCCAGATTGTTCCTCCCACATCCATCAGGACGTTTCTCATACCTGGTATTTCTGAACCGTCGGCGTGAAATGAAACGACCAAACTTCATCATCCTGGACCTGTGTGACATCATCATGGACCTGTGTGACATCATCGGGATCCTCCTGCTTCACAGCAGTGACCTGTGACTCTCCTGTCACCCGACATGATCTCATCAGTGTCTAAAAATAACTTGTTGTGTATCTTTGGCTCCAGGAAGTTTCCTGCTGCAGCTGGGAGGGACCGGGCGGCCGGTGAGAGCTTCACCTGCGTGACGTCAGCGTCTCCACAGCGGGACGCAGAACCGGCTCCGCTTCATTCTCAGGCCTGGAGAAAAGTGCTGAGTCAGCAGGAAACTCTCAGGGTTTTGTTTAGGCCGTAAAGGCAGAAGCTCAGGCTGGTCCACTGGAGACTCCCTGGGTTTTCCACGTTGATGTGATTTTCTGCTCTGGAGGTTTGAATTTACGGATTCGAGTTACATTTCTTTAAGTTGAATTAAAAAACATTCATCTGATTTAAATCAGTTTTATTTGACGGTCCAGATGGTTCTGGGTTAAAAGCTGATTCTCAGAAGGTTCCCAATATCCTGACGCATCAAATACGACACAAACCGTTAGAAAACCTGAAGCTGAAGGATTTCAAAATAAAAGGCTGAGGGATTTTATTTTAAATCTGAATTTTCTGAGATTAATTTCTGGCTTCAGTTTGGAACACCAAACGTGTTGATTTGATGGAGTCCGCCTGACGGCTGCAGAAATGGCTGACCCGACCGGACCTGAACGGGTCGAGGGTCAAGGGTCAAGGGAAAGGGCAGCTAGCATTTCTGCAGACCCCACACATCCTGGACACGACCGGGTTCGACTTTCCCCTGGGAGGCGACAGACGGTTTATCTGAAGGTAACCTAAACTGGTACAGGGAGTTTCAGAGACGCGGTGCGGTTCGGTCCAGAACCGCCTTCAGAATCCAGAGTTCTGTTGTCTGAGGCGTCGCGTTCTGAACAGAACCTGCTTCCTGTTTCCTGTAGTTCCTCCCCTCAGCATGACCAGTCCACACTGTGCTTCACCGCAGGGCTGTGATTGTAACGAGCAAACAAGATAACAAGCTACTGAAGCTAATCCGGTAATCAGATTAAACTAATCCGGTAATAAAATTAAGCTAATCCAGTAATCAGTTAACTAATCAGTAATCAGATTAAGCTAATCCAGTAATCAGATTAAGCTAATCCAGGTCACTGAGGCTAATGTGGTTTTCCTGACTCTGTCCACATCCAGTCAGGCTCTCAGCGATCGCATCGCAGCGCTGGACAATAAAACAATATCACATTTATAATCGTTTATATCCTGATGCATTTTTCTGCCACATCATGACGTAACACATCATGCTACATTCACACATGTAGCATTTAGCTAATAGTCGAAGTTAGCACGTTAGCATTAGCTTCCTCTAAGCGCATTTTGGTGTAACGCTTTAGTGTTAGCTTCTGCTAAGTAATGTTTTGGTAATGTGGTTTAGTGCTAGCGGAGATTGCTAGTTAGCAGAGTTAGCAGAGTGGCTAACGCCGACGTTGAGCGTCATCAGTCACCTTTGGCCTTCAGTCATTGGTTCTGCTGACGCTCTGTCGCTCTGAACCAGGTTCCCTTCATCACACCGGTGCAGAGCAGCTGGACGTCAGCCAGGAAGGAAACAGGTTAAAAGTAAAAGCAGATTCTTTAGGCTCAGACAAGGAAACACAATAGGGCTGAAAACACCTGGCGAGGATCCAGGCCGTCACATTTTACCTGTGAAAGTTTCCCCATCGCTGCAGTTGGTCTGATTTCACTGCTCAACGCGCTGAGAGGCCTGGAGACGGACAGCAGGAGACCTGGAGGAGGACAAGACGGAGCAGCTCAGAGCTTTTCACATGGTCAACACTTCTGTTCATCATACTCAGAGTTTCCCCCCCTGCTCCGCTAGGACTGTATAATCATATCGATATCGCGATATATATCGATATTTTCTTTCCTATAACAGATCGATATTCATCCTCAAGTATCGTAACGTCCAACTGTCACCTTGTTCACTCACTGCTGGCTTCACCAGGTCATCAGGCTTAGAGTGATTCCTTCAGATGTTCAGGTTAGAAAGGTATCAAACTATTCAGAGCAGGAACTTGGTTCACTTTATTTACTTTACTAATGCATGTCAGCTACAGTTTGGACTGTTTCAACTAAAAGAAACATGTTTTCTCTCCACTTCTTTGGTTCATTTTGTCCAGCTGTCCACTTTAAGTCTGTGTCCAACCAGAACCAGGTATTGTGTAGTTGGAGCTTTTAATCAGTTTTCACTTAAATTAATTCAGTCCAACTTTATAACAGTCACAAAATGTCACCAAAATCACTCTGTCCCTCTAAAATCGTTCAGAAAATCACAAAAGTGTATCGAATTGTATCGTTTGCTGAATATTGCGATATATACATCTTATCGTGGGCAGAATATTGCGTATCGTATCGTGAGATTATTGCATCACTACAGGCCTCCTGTCCTCCATGTTTCAGGTGTTTCCCTTCTGCCACCTGGATTGAATCTGTGGGTGATGAACAATCGTCTGCAGCTCCTGATGGTGGTTTGGACCAGCTGCTCTGAGGCTCATCTAGAACATGCAGAGCAGGAGGACCAGGTGCAGAAACACCAGATAACTGTTAGATTCTTCTTTAAACCAAACCAACTTTATTTATAAAGCACTTTAAAACAACCACAGCTGATACAAAGTGCTGGACATTAAAACACAACATCATAAAAATAAAAACTTACAGTTTAAAAACAAACGCATACAACTTAAAACTAGATCTCGCTGGTGTGTAAAGCCAAATAAATAAATAAATGGTTTTAAGACAAACTTTCTTCACCGCATCAGTTTGTTGTTTGCTTTGCAATTGTTCAATAAAGTTTCTTGAAAACAGGAAGCAGAACGTCTCCGTAAGCTGTTTTCACCCACTTCAAAATAAGAGCATGAATGTAACCACTTTGAGAAATCGCAACAAAACCTCAATGCAGATTTCAATCTTTATTCAACTGAAATTTTACAAAAGAGTCACCAAGTACAAGACTGGTTAATACAGAGGAAGCTAAACGCGCTAAATGTTTTTGAGCTTCAAGGTTAGCAAAACCAGTAAACAAGAAATGCTACTGGTGCATTAGCAGCATATTAGCATAAGTGTGCCTCAAAGCTGAGCTGGAGAAATATATGGTGAGCTAAGTGCGTAAAGCTAAGTTAACAAAAATGCTATGCAAATAATTAGCTCTGCTATTAGCAGATTGGCAGAAACGGCTTTGACTCCAGGACAAGCTGAAGATGGGGAAGAAGTTTATTATTCAGCATCACCATGAATCCATGAATCCATCCAAACCCATCGCAGACCGACTTCATGAGAGGAAAATTAATTTTTCATTAATAATCTCTATTTTACCAAGTTGTGAATACTTTCATTACAGCACATTTTAGCCAAATATTCAAACTACTGCTGCATAAACTACTTATTGCAACACAGACGACAGCTTGGATGGAAAACAGCTGATAGAGTCACATCATTTCAACCGTTGACCTCTCAGTTAGAGGAAGCTGCTAAAGGAAAAATGTCTGCAATTTTTCACCAGCAGAGCATGAAGTCATGGAGGAAATTCTGACTAGATCATAAACCGACTGAGTGTTGAAAGGATGTTAGCAACTGAGCTAATGTTGCATCATCAGGACTCAAACACAAGCAATCTTTGTCCCCTGACCTCTGACCTCTGATTGTTTCCGCCCCACAGCCTGCAGTTGACGGTCTGACGGTTCTTCAGGACATCAAATTCACTCTGGTTAGAATCACTTAATGTTCCAGTGCAGCATCAACACAGAAACATTAGCATGCTAACCCCTCAGGTCGCATGTGTTTCCCATTAGCCACTTTCAAGATGGCTGCCATTTCTGAGCTTTTTACGCCAATTATTTTCATGAAATGACTTGGATGAACTTCGTGTCACAGCAGATGTTTTCAACTTTGTCATCTGGATGGTTAGCGTTAGCTCCTGCTGACGTTTCATGTGCTTAGGGTTTTACATTAGCTTCTGGTATTTTTTTATGAGCTTAGCAGTTCAGTGTTAGCTTCTGCTAAAGGTGATTTTGCTAATTTTTTATCTTTAACGAGTTAGTATTAGCTTCCACTAACTTTTTATGCAGTTTGATGTTAGTGGAGTCTGCAGTTTTTTGGTTTTCAGGAGGTTAGCGCTAGCTTACTCTAATCTCTGTCTGTGTTTAGAGTTAGCATTAGCTTTTGCTAATTTGTTTGTGGTTAGTGGTTTAATGTTCTGGTAATTTTTAAATGTGTTTAGCTGCCTAGCTTTAGCTGATTCAAGAATCTTAGTGAACAGTGAAGCTAACGTTTTGGCTAGCTGTGCCACCTCTGGTTTTAACTACAGCCAAACATTTAATCTCCATTTAACAATTAACCTATGGCAGCCATTTTGAAAAATGTCCTCCAGAAAAAGAAAACACAGGAAGAAAATATATATTATTTCTATGGTTCAAAACACCAAACACATGGTTGTCATGTTAATGTCAGCCATCTTGAAAGGCCAAACAATTATCAGTAAATCCTTCTTGAAGCAGAGCTTCTTCTGGTGAAACGTTGAGTCTCTTTACTTCATGAAGGCTGAAAGCTGCAGCCACGGAAAACAGGAAGAAGAGGCTGAAAACAGGAAGTAGAGGCTGGGAACAGGAAGCAGAGGCTGGAAACAGGAAGTAGAGGCTGGAAATGTGATCCATCTCTTCACCGGTCACCTTTGACCTTTCGGCGTTTGCTCCTTGGTTCTGAACCGCAGTGTTTCTGTTTCCAGAGGAAAACTCAAGCAGTCGCACGTGAGAAATGGTGACACAGTGTTTATGGTTCTGCTGCAGACTGAACCTTTGACCCCGTTCACTTTATGCACCTGATGATGTCAGCAGCAGGTGAAGCAGCTGGACCTCAGAGGGAAACGACCCGAAAGCTGCTGGATCCCAACAGTCAGAATAAACTTAAAACAAGATCATCGTAAAAACACGTCAGCATTTAATTAAACAGGAAAAAAAAAACTAACGACAAAAACCAGGAAGAAGTAAAAAAACAAGATGGGAATGATGACAGGAAATACAAAAACGGTAAAAAAAATTAAATATTAAAGTTTAACTACTAACAGCAACACAAAAAATAAAGATAAAGGCTAAAAAATATAAGAAAATAAACTTAGTTTGTTGTTATTTAACTATGAAAGTCAATAAAGCCGCAAATAATCCAAAATAAAAAGATTGAACTAATAAAACATGAGCATCAAACAACATGAAGATGAAAATAAAACATTAAAAGCTCAATAATAAGAACATGATGAATTCAGGAACCGTTTCCTCATGGGGTGAAAGGTCAGGCAGCGCCACGTGACGGGCTCTGACCTCCAGTGACCTCTGAGTCACCGCGGACGAATCAGAACCACCCGAGTCACCTGACCCGCTTTCCAGAACCACCTGACCCGATTCCTTCTCACAGAACCCGAATGGCCACAGTGGGGAGGAACAACCAGGAGGAAACATGGAGGAGACGGGAAATACAGACCCCAAAGGTGAAAGGTCGGAGGAACTGAAACAAGTAAACGTTCATGTTTTCATCATGTTTTCATCAGATAAACTCTGCAGCCTCGTTTCCACCAGACCTCACACTAAACCAGCCTTTAAATGGAAAAGCTACGCTACGTTTAGCTTCATAGCATGTTGATGCTACCATGGCTTTACTGAACATTAAGTAGAGGCTGGAAACAGGAAGTAGAGGGTAGAAACAGGAAGTAGAGGCTGGGAACAGGAAGTAGAGGCTGGAAACAGGAAGCAGAGGCTGGAAACAGGAAGTAGAGGCTGGAAACAGGAAGCAGAGGCTGAAAACAGGAAGTAGAGGCTGGAAACAGGAAGTAGAGGCTAGACACAGGAAGCAGAGGCTGGAAACAGGAAGTAGAGGCTAGAAACAGGAAGCAGAGGCTGGAAACAGGAAGCAGAGGCTGGAAACAGGAAGTAGAGGCTGGAAACAGGAAGTAGAGGCTGGAAACAGGAAGCAGAGGTTGGAAACAGGAAGCAGAGGCTGGAACAGGAAGCAGAGGCTGGAAACAGGAAGCAGAGGCTAGAAACAGGAAGCAGAGGCTGGAAACAGGAAGCAGAGGTGGAAACAGGAAGCAGAGGCTGGAAACAGGAAGCAGAGGCTGGCAGGAGCACCAGCCTAAATCATAGCATGGACCAGTTTTTCTCTGCTGGTCACAGACCCACCAGTAGGTGGCAGCGTTTACTACGCCAGAAATTTTTCTGAAAACCAGTTCCTGTCTCTACTCCTCAGCTAGCACTAGCTAACCGTTTAGCTAAAACCGTTTTAGCTAAAACCGTTTTAGCTAAAACCGTTTTAGCTAAAACCTTTTAGCTAAAAAACCGGGTTTTTGCACAAAAAACTTTTCTAAAACCCCTTAAGTGAATTTTTTCAATAAAAACCAGCTTATCCCCTATAAACCGCTATCACTTTTTATTTTTTCCTTCTGCAACCGGCAGAACCGGGAAACCGGACCGGGTTCCCTGTGGGAAAATTTTACCCAGTTCAGAAAATTTAGGGAACTAAAATAATCCGCAGTTCTGCGACGAAAGGAACCGGCGCTGATCAGCAGAAGGTTTTCCGGCAGTTTACCGGAAGCTGATATCGATCCGCGGGTTTTTACCGAAACCCGGGCCCAATCACTCAGACCGAAACTGGAAAGGAAACCCAGCCGGCTTCCGTAAGCTGCGAGCGCGTTTCAGGGGAAGGGGAGGAGAGGGGGGGAGGGGGGGAGGGGGGGAAGGGGAGAGGGAGGGGAAGGGGGAGGAGAGGAGGGAGGAGAGGAGAGGGAGGAGGAGAGGAGGGGGGAAGGAGGAAAAGGGGAAAGGGAGGAGGGGGGGAGGGAGAGAGGAGAGGGAGAGGGGGGAGGGAAAGGGAGGAGGAGAGGAGAGGAGGGAGAGGAGGAGGAGGGGAGGAGAGGGGGAAAAAAGGGGGGGGGGGGGGAGAGGGGAGGAGGGGGAGGGGAGAGAGAGGAGGGAGAGGAGGAGGAGGGGAGGGGGGGAAAGGAAGGGGGAAGGGAGGGGGAGGAGGGAGGAGAGGAGAGGAAGGGAGGGGGGAGAGGGAAGGGGAAGGGGGGAAAAGGGAGGAAGGGGGGGAAGGAGGAGGGGGAGAGGAGGGGAGAGGAAGGGGGAAGGGGAGGGGGAGGAGAGGAGAGAAAAGGAGGAGGGGAGAGGAGGGGAGGAGGAGGGGAGGAGGGAAGGAGAGGAAGGGAAGGGGAGGGGGAGAGGAGAGGAGAGGAGGAGAGGAGAGGAGGGGGAGGAGAGGAGAGGAGAGAGAGGAGGAGGAGAGAGGAGAGGAGAGGGGAGGGGAGGGAGGAGAGGAGGGGGAGGAGGAGAGGGGGGAGGAGAGGAGGGGAGGAGGGGAAGGGGGGGAGGGGGAGGAGAGGAGAGGAGAGGAGGGAGAGGGAAAGAGGAGGGGAGAGGAGAGGAAAGGGGGAAAAAGGGGGGGAGGAGGGGGGGGGAGGGGGGGAGAGGGGGGAGGAAGGGGGGGAGGGAGGGGGAGAGGAGAGGGGGAGGGGAGGGGGAAAGGGGGAAAAAAAAAGGGGGAGGAGGAAGGGAGGAGAGGAGGAAGGGGGGGAGGGAAGGGAGGAGAGGAAGGGAGAGAGGGGAGGAAGAAGGGGGAAGGGGAGGAGGAGGAGAGGGAGGGGAGGAGAAAAGGGGGGAAAAGGGGAGGGGAAAGGGAGGAGAGGGAGGAGAGGAGGGAGGAGGGAAAAAGGGGGGAAAAAGGGGGGGAGGGGAGGAGGGGGGAGGAAGGGAGGGAAGGGGAGGGGAAGGGGGGAGGAGGAGGGGGAAGGGGGAGAGGAGAGGAGGGAAGGAGGGGAGGGGGGAGGGGAGGAGAGGGGGGGAGAGGAGAGGGGAGAGGGAGGGAGAGGGGAGAGGAGGGGGAGGAGAGGAGGGAGGGGCGGGCCCCTTTTGGGGTGGGGGTCGCGCCCCCCTTTTGGGGGGCCCCCCGGGGGTGGGGGTTTTTTTTCCTTTCTTCTTCTTTTGTTCGCCGGGTTTCCTCCGTCGCACTCCTTTTTCGCCCCCCTTTTCCCCTTCTCGCCCCTTTCTTCCTTCCCCTTCTTTTTCTTCCGGGTCTTCTTCCTCTTCTTCGCTCTCCTTCGTTCGGCTTCTCTTCTCTCGCTTCTTCCCTTCTCGCTCGTCTCCTTCTCCTTCCTCTCTCTTCCGGGGCTTCGCTCTCTTTTCTTCTTCTTCTCTTCTCTTCTTCTCTTCTTCCTTCTCTTCTTGCTCTCTTCTCTCTCTTCTCTTCTCCTTCTCTTCTTCTCTCGGCTCCTTCTCTTCGTCGCTTCGCCCCCTCTTCTCTTCGCTTCTCTTCCTTCTGCTTTTCTCTTTCTCTTCCTCTTTTTCTCCTTCTCTTTCTTCTTCCTTCCCCCTCTCTTCCTCTCCTTTTTCTTCTTCTCTCTCTTCTTCTCGTTCCTTCTCTGCTCTTCTCTTCTCTCTTCTCTTCTTCTCCTCTCTTCCTCTTCTCTTCTCTTTTTCTCTTCTTTTTCGTTTCCTCTTCTCTTTTTCTTCTCCCTTCTTCTCTTCTCTTCCCTTCTCTGCTCTCCTTCCCTCTCTCGCTCTTCTCGTCCTTCTTCTCTTCCTTCTCTTCTTTTTCTTCGCTTCCTTCCTTCGCCTTCTTCTTCTCTTCTCTCTTCCCTTTGTCTCTTCTCTTTTCTTCTTCTCTTCTTCTCTTCTCTTCGTCTTCTCTGTCTCTCTTCCCTTCGCGTTCTTCCTCCTTCTTCTTCTCCCTTTTTCTTTCTCTTCTTCCTCTTCCTTCTCGCTTCTTTCTTCTCTTCCTTCTCTTCTCTTCTCTTCGTGCTCCTCTTTCTTCTCTTCTTCTCTTCTTCTTTTCTTTTCCCTTCTCTCTCTTCTCTTCTCTTCTTCTCTCTTCTCCGTCTTCGCTTCTCTTCTCTCCTTCTCTTCTCTCCTTTTTCTTCTTCTTTCTTCCTCCTTCTTCTTCTCTTCTTTTTTCTTCTTTTTCCCCTTCTTTCTCTTCTCTTCTCTTCCCTTCTCTTCTCTTCCCTTTTCTTCTCTTCTTTTTTCTTTCTTACTTTCTTCCTTCTCTCTTCCTCTTCTCCCTTTTCTTCTCTCTTCCTTCTTCTTCTCTTCTTTTTTCTCTTCCGCTTTTTCTCTCTTCTTCTCTCTCTTCTCGTCTCTTCCTTCTCTCCCTTTTCTTCGCTTTTCTCTCCTTCCCTCCCTTCTTCTCTTCTCGCTTCTCTTCTTTCTTCTCTTCTCTTTCTTCTTCTCTTCTCTTCTTCTCTTCTCCTCTTTCTTCTCTTCTCTTCCTTCTTTCTCTTCTGCGTTCTCTCTTCTTTCTTCCTCCCTTTTCTTGCTTCCTTCTCTTCCTTCTCTTCTTCCGCTTTCTCTCTCTTCTCTTTCTTCTCTTTACCAACACGGCCGGTCCATTCCCCCAAACCGGACCGACCGGAAAAACCGGAGGGAAAACCCAGCATTTCCCAGGCACGAGCCCGGGGCAAAGGTCACCTTATTTACAAACAACAACACGCTACCAAATAAATAAAAAAAGAATAAAAGACAGAAAAAAAAAAACAACAACAAATAAAACACATTTTTAAAAGCAGCTGGTGGAGGCAGCATCATGCTGAGGGGCAGATTTAAAAGAGTTGGTAGAAAAATTTTGCATTTTTCTGCTGGAAGGGCAGGAACGGGTTCTGGTCCCCGAGGAACCATTAGCATTTTGGGTAACAGGTAATTGGCAGCGGGGGGGTTTAGCTAACAGCTAATATGCTAAAGGGTTGGTTACTAAAGGGTTTATTAGCAATGGTTGGTTAGCTAATGGGTTAACTAGCTAACGGGTTGTTAGCTAATGGGTTAATTAGCTAGCGGTTGTTAGCTAATGGGTTTTTTAGCTAACGGGCTAGTTGGTTAATGGGTTAATTAGCTAGCATAAATTTTTAGCTAGTGGGTTAATTAGCTAATGGGCTGGTTGGTTAATGTGTTAATTAGCTACCAGCTAATTGGCTAATGGGTATCAGGTGTGAGGAGAGAGACAGGAAGTGACACGAGGGAAACGGGATTAGAAATGAAAACAAACATTAAACATAATTTGACATAAAAAAGAAAAAAAGTAAGAAATAGGAAAAAAGAACTGGAATCAGGACGAACAGAAACAAAACGATCAGATTAAAGAACAAAATAATAAATAATAATTCAAACTGTAAAACTAAACAACCCCGGGTCGTTTCCTTTTTACCTCCTTCTCTGTGTCCTAACTCCCACTTCTCTCTCCCGTCTTTTTTTTCTCCTTTGTTTTTGTCTGAATTACTTTTTGTATTTTTCTTTCTGTGTTTTTTTTTTTTTATAAATAAATAAATAATAAAGTAATAAATGAATAAAAATCCCCCCCCTCAGACATGTTGTCCGTGTTTTCAGGGAAGTTTTAGTTGTTTTAACTGAATCCTGCTCCTCCATCTTTCACTTTCTCTTCCACTGAGAGCCGCTGGTTTCCCAGAAGGAGAAACTTTCTGTTTTCCCCCATAATGAAAGTGATGGAGCGGCTCCGGTTTCCGGCGGCCCGCGGCCCGACGGGCGGCCCGAGCCGCGGAGCCGAACCGGACCGCGGGAGAAAGTGCGAACCGCGGCGGGAAGCCGGACTTTGACTGAGCGGGTTTTAATTTAGAGCAGCTGATCTGAGTCAGAACCGCTGCTGCTTCATTTCAGGGCAGCAGGAAATGGGGGGTGGCGCAACAAACGGTCAGATGTCACCAGATCAGAGTTGAAGGAAGGAATCCGGCTCTTCCACATTCTCTGAACTCCTCTCGGCTTCCGTCTTCCTCTGCATTTAATCATTTTAATGTTTGTTTTCTCTTTTTTCTTCCAAGTTTCCACCAGTTTGCCTGCCGTGTATGGAAGACCAGAAGTGCCACAATCCAACACATAAATCACTGATTGAAGAAACATGAATCATTTGGGTTTTACATGCAGAATTATGCTGAATAGTAACAACATAAACGTTTATAATTTTTTGACCGTTTTTCTCCGTCTGACTGGATGGAGAAAATCTAAAAACATTAGTTTTCTCTTCTTGCTTACAAATTCTGATCTGGTCTGGACTTTGACTAGGCCATTCTAACTCCATAAGACTGCTGGGATTTTAACTATCCCATAATTACTCTGTCAGTGTGGGAGCTGGAACTGGATTTATCTCCATCATTGTTCCCCCAGCATGATGCTGCCACCACCATGTTCCACCTCTGGGTCAGAACCAGAACCGTTGCCGTCCCGTTCCAGACTCTGGCTGCAGGTGAGGAGGATTTAACCTGAAGAAACCGGATATTAGGGCCTGATTAGGGTTAAAGTGGAAACTGAAACGCTGAGCGGCCATGTTGGTCCGTCTGAAGAACCTTCAGAACCTCCAGAACCTCCAGAACCACCAGAACCTCCAGAACCTCCAGAACCTCCAGAACCTCCAGAACCACCAGAACCACCAGAGCCTCCAGAACACCAGAACCTCCAGAACCTCCAGAACCTCCAGAACCCAGAACCACCAGAACCTCCAGAACTCAGAACCTTCAGAACCTCCAGAACCACCAAAACCTCCAGAACCTTCAGACTTCAGAACCTCCAGAACCTCCAGAACCTCCAGAACCTCCAGAACCTCCAGAAACCTATCCAGAACCTCCAGAACCCCAGAACCTCCAGAACCTTCAGAACCTTCAGAACCTCCAGAACCTCCAGAACCTCCAGAACCTCCAGAACCTCAGAACCTCCAGAACCCAGAACCTCCAGAACCTTCAGAACCTTCAGAACCTCCAGAACCACCAGAACCTCCAGAACCTCAGAACCTCCAGAACCTCCAGAACCTCCAGAACCTCCAGAACCACCAGAACCTCCAGAACCTCCAGAACCTCCAGAACCACCCGAACCTCCAGAACCTCCAGAACCTCCAGAACCACCAGAACCTTCCCGAACCTCCAGAACCTCAGAACATCCAGAACCTCCAGAACCTCCAGAACCCCAGAACTCAAACCTTCAGAACCTCCAGAACCACCAGAACCTCCAGAACCTCCAGAACCTCCAGAACCTCCAGAACCCACCAGAACCTTCAGAACCTCAGAACCTCCAAACCTCCAGAACATCCAGAACCTTCAGAACCTCCAGAACCTCAGAACATCCAGAACCTCCAGAACCTCCAGAACCTCCAGAACCTCCAGAACCACCAGAACCTCAGAACCTCCAGAACCTCCAGAACCACCAGAACCTCCAGAACCTCCAGAACCTCCAGAACCACCAGAACCTCCAGAACCTCCAGGAACCTCCAGAACCACCAGAACCTTCAGAACCTCCAGAACCTTCAGAACCAGAACCTCCAGAACCTCCAGAACCACCAGAACCTCCAGAACCTTCAGAACCTCCAGAACCACCAGAACCTCCAGAACCTCCAGAACCTCCAGAACCTCCAGAACCTCCAGAACCTTCAGAACCTCCAGAACCTCCAGAACCTCCAGAACCTCAGAACCTCCAGAACCACCAGAACCTCCAGAACCTCCAGAACCTCCAGAACCTCAGAACCCCAGAACCTTCAGAACCTCCAGAACCTCCAGAACCTCCAGAACCTTCAGAACCTCCAGAACCTTCAGAACATCCAGAACCTCCAGAACCTCCAGAACACAGAACTCCAGAACCTCAGAACCTCCAGAACCTCAGAACCTCCAGAACCTTCAGAACTCAGAACCTCCAGAACCTCAGAACCTCCAGAACCTCCAGAACCCCTCAGAACCTCCAGAACCTCAGACTTCAGAACCTCAGAACCTCCAGAACCTCCAGAACCTTCAGAACCTCAGAACCTCCAGAACCTCCAGAACCCTCCAGAACCGCTCGACTCCTAAATCACGGGAAGAATGTTTTCTGAGAAGAGGAGAAACTGGAAGTTTCAGGATGACAAACCGAGACACTGAAACGGAACAACAGATTATTCAAATTATCCAGATTATTCAGGTTATTATCAAATTATTTCAGATTATTCAGATTATCCAGTATTATTATTCAGATTATTCAGATTATTCAGATTATTCACTGAAACCAAGTTTAACAGATTCAAGACAAAAACAAACAAAAAGACTTTTAAAATTTTGTGTCGATAAAGACGAAACATTTCCAGATTAAAACGTTCAGCAGTTTTGAAATTTCTGGTTAAATTCAGGCTCACAAAAATGATTTTGATTCTGAATGAAATTTTCATTTTAAATATTTTAAATATTAATTAGTGTCTGTAAGAATTCAAAGCATCAATTAATTAATTTCTGTTGTTAAATTATTTTTATTCCTTTTCTTCTGCAGTGATTTAAAATAAATTCTCAATTATTTGAATATTAATTTATGTATTTTGGTAAAAGGCCCAAAATTACAACAGTTTCTGTAACTGCCAAATATTATAAATAATCTGTGGATGTTGGACATGGAAACATTTCATCAGAACCGGATCCCAGAACCGGATCTCTGGACAGGAAATCTGCTCCTAACCAGCTGCTGGAAGAAAATTAAAAACTACAATAATCAGGTTTATGCTTCCATAATCTGAGAGGACTTCCTGTCTGGGAGGACTTCCTGTTTGGAGGACTTCCTGTCTGGGAGGACTTCCTGTCTTGGAGGACTTCCTGTCTGGGAGGACTTCCTGTCTGGGAGGACTTCCTGTTTGGAGGACTCGTCTGGAGGACTTCCTGTTGGAGGACTTCCTGTCTGGGAGGACTTCCTGTTTGGAGGACTTCCTGTCTGGGAGGACTTCCTGTTTGGAGGACTTCCTGTCTGGGAGGACTTCCTGTTTGGAGGACTTCCTGTCTGGGAGGACTTCCTGTTGGGAGGACTTCCTGTCTGGGAGGACTTCTGTTTGGAGGACTTCTGTCTGGGAGGACTTCCTGTTTGGAGGACTTCCTGTCTGGGAGGACTTCCTGTCTGGGAGGACTTCCTGTCCCAGCAGGAGAATCATCAGAGTAATCTGATTACTTTGAGCTAAAATAGTTACAGTCAGAAGATGAAAACCCACAGAGAAGAAATTAATTTATCGTTTATCGTTTGTCGTTTGTCGTTTGTCGTTTGTCGTTTGTCGTTTATCGTTTATCGTTTAGTCGTTTGTCGTTTATCGTTTATCGTTTGTCGTTTATCGTTTAGTCGTTTATCGTTTATCGTTTTCGTTTTCGTTTATCGTTTGTCGTTTGTCGTTTAATCGTGGATAGATTCTATCGTTTATGAGGTGAATCAGTTTGATAGGTTTGTCGTGTTTTTTTTCGTTTGTGTTTTGTGGTTTATCAGTGTCGTTTGTCGTTTATCGTTTATCGTTTATAGTTTATCGTTTATCGTTTATAGTTTGTCGTTTGTCGTTTGTCGTTTGTCGTTTGTCGTTTATCGTTTATCGTTTGTCGTTTGTCGTTTGTCGTTTATCGTTTATCGTTTATCGTTTATAGTTTATCGTTTATCGTTTATAGTTTGTCGTTTGTCGTTTGTCGTTTGTCGTTTATCGTTTTTATCGTTTGTCGTTTGTCGTTTGTCGTTTATCGTTTATCGTTTATCGTTTATAGTTTATCGTTTATCGTTTATAGTTTGTCGTTTGTCGTTTGTCGTTTGTCGTTTGTCGTTTATCGTTTTTATCGTTTGTCGTTTGTCGTTTGTCGTTTATCGTTTATCGTTTATCGTTTATCGTTTGTCGTTTGTCGTTTGTCGTTTATCGTTTATCGTTTATCGTTTATCGTTTATCGTTACCTTCCAATCAGATGGACTCAGGAGACACTCATCCTTCCTCTGGTCGGGAGGAGAACTGGGAAGGAGAAACCATGGCAACGCGGAGACGCGGACCTGTACAAACATCCACCAGTCGTGTTTTTATTTACTATTGTGGTTGATTTAGTGGATTAAAATAACACTAGAGATGACGTCACATGATGATGATGAGGGGAAGCCGCTCCTGTCATGGCCGATCAGCTGGTTGCATCATCACACAATCAGTCCTATAAATAGGATGATGTCATCCCTCCCCCCCCTCGTCTCTCTCGCGCTCTGCTTAGTAAGGCGTGACGTCACAGGCCCCGCCCCCTCCCGGCTTTTATAAGCAGGTGACGCAACCGGAGCGGCAGAAGCGCAAGCGGCCGCAGGACTGGAGCGACGGTTCGTTTCACCGGAACCAGGACCAGAACCAGAACCAGGACCGGAACCAGAACCTCTGAACCTCAACAGGTAAGGAGAGGGGGCAGCACCTCCGGTGGGGGACGCGGGCGGACCGAGGCTCCGTCCCGGGGAGGAGAAGCCGAGCTTCCCGGTCCCGGTCCGGTTCGGGTCCGGCTCGGGTCCGGTTCGCTTCCCGGCGCGCAGACAAACCAAAAGCTGAAGCTGCGCGGTGTTTAATGCGCGGGTTGTTAATAAAAGATGTTTAATATTTTAGTTTCTGATCGACCTGTTGCTGAAATTTAACTCAACTTGGAGAAGAGCAGAAAAACACCGAGATGAACAAACACATGGTTCTGTTGTTACTGTTATTATTATTATTGTTATTATTATTATTATTATTGTTATTGTTGTTAAAGTCACAAATAATCCCTAAAAGACATCAGACTAACTTTAGCTAAATATTAAAACGATGTGGATAAAAAGAAATATGAAAGTAAATAGAAATGTAATAAAATAAACCAGGAAGAAGTAAAAATAATGTCTAACTGTCACTATTACAGTAATAATGTATAATAAAACTGTTGCAGTAAATCTCTGAGTGCTGCTGATCGTCTCTTCCTGCTGCTTGTTGATCATAAACTTCCTGTCGATGTTTTCCTGTTTCCTGGACCGTCGTCCTTCCACATGATTTTCCTGGTTGCTGTTTCCCTGCAGCTTCGTCATCATTACTCAGCAGAACTCAGACTGTTTGTATGTTTCTGAACCGAGACAGATGACCTCATCATCCAATCAGGGCCCGGAGGCGGGGCTTAGCGCTGTCAGTCACCCTCATGTATGTGCTGCTAAATCTGCAACTTGTGGAGAAGCTAGCAAACCAGTGGCTATGCTAACTAGCCTAGCTGTCAACACATGCTATGATTTAGCAGGTTGTGATTGACAGCGCTAAGCCCCGCCTCCGGGCCCTGATTGGTTGTTTTACGGCAGGGGAGGAGCCTGAGTTTGGGTTAATTTATTGTTCTCACCCGGTTCCTGTGGTTCTGACCCGGTTCCTGTGGTCCTCAGGATGATGCTGCAGCATCCGGGTCTCTCTCTGGCCGACATCAGCTGCCTCTCGCCGCCCGGCTCGCTCACCCTGGACGACTTCGCCAGCTTCTCGCCCATCGTGAAGGACGAGCTGCGGACCGCCATCCAGGCCAAGCGGCGGTCCAACGGGCTGAGCGGCAGCTCGGACGGCGCCAGCTCCGGGTCGGACCGGGCCTCGGAGCCGCCGACGGGCCGCGCCGGCCTCAAGAGGGAGGTGAGTGAAACACGGCGAGGCGGCGGAGGCCGTTAACGGTTCTGACGTTAACGGTTCTGACGGTTAACGGTTCTGATGGTTCTGACGTTAACGGCGTTTCTCCTCCTTCAGCTGATGACGGAGGACAACGAGAGGAGGAAGAGGAGGAGAGAGAGGAACAAGATTGCTGCTGCCAAATGTCGCAACAAGAAGAAGGAGAAAACCGAGTCTCTGCAGAAGGTGAGGCCAACGATTAATCGATTAATCAAACACCAACGATTCATCGATTAATCAAACACCAATTCAGAACATTCTGCAGATTTCTGATTTAAGCTCTACAGCATCAGGAATCAACAGCTTAATAACATTTTGTTTCCTAAACGTCACCAGCAGCATCAGATTAGTGACAGTTTGATCATTTGCTGCAAAACATCAGCAGAATAAATTCACTAAGAAGTTTATTTATCTGTAATTCAAGATGTTTTTGTTCAGTTTCATCAGGATGTTGGTTTCGTCACCAAACTAGTCAATCGTCTCTGTGATCGATTAATCGTTTGGTCATGGAGCTCATTGGCTCGGTGCCTGACTGTGGCTCGGTGCCTGATTGTGGCTCGGTGCCTGACTGTGGCTCTGTTCCTGATTGTGGCTCGGTGCCTGATTGTGGCTCGGTGCCTGATTGTGGCTCGATGCCTGATTGTGGCTAGGTGCCTGATTGTGGCTCGGTGCCTGATTGTGGCTCGGTGCCCGATTGTGGCTCGGTGCCCGATTGTGGCTCGGTGCCTGATTGTGGCTCGGTGCCCGATTGTGGCTCGGTCACTGAATGTGGCTCGGTGCCTGACTGTGGCTCTGTTCCTGATTGTGGCTCGGTGCCTGATTGTGGCTCGGTGCCCGATTGTGGCTCGGTCACTGAATGAGGCTCGGTGCCCGATTGTGGCTCGGTCACTTAATGTGGCTCGGTGCCTGACTGTGGCTCTGTTCCTGATTGTGGCTCGGTGCCTGATTGTGGCTCGGTGCCTGATTGTGGCTCGGTGCCCGATTGTGGCTCGGTCACTGAATGTGGCTCAGTGCCTGACTGTGGCTCTGTTCCTGATTGTGGCTCGGTCACTGAATGTGGCTCGGTGCCTGACTGTGGCTCGGTGCCCGACTGTGGCTCGGTGCCTGATTGTGGCTCGGTGCCTGATTGTGGCTCGGTGCCCGACTGTGGCTCGGTGCCCGATTGTGGCTCGGTGCCTGACTGTGGCTCGGTCCCTGACTGTGGCTCGGTGCCCGACTGTGGCTCGGTGCCCGAATGTGGCTCGGTGCCTGAATGTGGCTCGGTGCCTGAATGTGGCTCGGTGCCTGACTGTGGCTCGGTGCCTGACTGTGGCTCTGTTGTGACTGCAGGAGTCTGAGAAGCTGGAGAGCGTGAACTCGGAGCTGAAGCAGCAGATCGAGGAGCTGAAGCAGCAGAAGCAGCAGCTGGTCTACATGCTGAACCTGCACCGGCCGACCTGCATCGTCCGGACCGGCCAGACGCCCGACGACGAGCCGGACCTCTTCCTGCAGGACGGCGCCTTGCAGCTCCACGGCCTCACCGCCGCCGCTTCCTCCGCCGCGCTGACGCTGGACGACATCCGCTGCTCCGGCCAGCTATGATGGCGGCCCGGCCGGCTTCCCGCAGCAGGAAGTGAACTCTGACCTTTGGGCCGGCCGGACGGCTTCACCGTTACACTTATGGACACGAAGCACTGAAACCAAACCGACGTCACTTTTTATCGTTTGTCTGATTTGTACCAGCAAACCGGAGGCGATCGGCGCCCCCTGGTGTCGGCCGAGGGTCGACTCCACATGTTTGTGTCCAGATTATTTATTAGAGGAGGAAGTGATGTCATACTGACACTGTTTGTCCTGTAGATCTGATATCACTGCTGCTATTTAACGCTCAGGAGCTGCACTGGCTGGAGACTCTGACCTTTAGTCTGAGAATAAAACTGAAACACAAACCAGGATGTTTGATGAGACGGGAGGAGTTGAGTCCAGACAGGAGGAGTTGAGTCCAGACAGGAGGAGTTGAGTCAGACAGGAGGAGTTGAGTCCAGACAGGAGGAGTTGAGTCAGACAGGAGGAGCTGAGTCCAGACAGGAGGAGTTGAGTCCAGACAGGAGGAGTGAGTCCAGACAGGAGGAGCTGAGTCCAGACAGGAGGAGTTGAGTCCAGACAGGAGGAGTTGAGTCCAGACAGGAGGAGTTGAGTCCAGACAGGAGGAGCTGAGTCCAGACAGGAGGAGCTGAGTCCAGACAGGAGGAGTTGAGTCCAGACAGGAGGAGCTGAGTCAGACAGGAGGAGTTGAGTCCAGACAGGAGGAGTTGAGTCCAGACAGGAGGAGTTGAGTCCAGACAGGAGGAGTTGAGTCCAGACAGGAGGAGTTGAGTCCAGACAGGAGGAGTTGAGTCCAGACAGGAGGAGTTGAGTCCAGACAGGAGGAGTTGAGTCCAGACAGGAGGAGTTGAGTCCAGATAATCGCTCTCTATGCAGACGACTCTCTGCTTTTCCCATAAACTAAATTTAATCTGCAACTAAAACCTCCATAAACATGAAGCTGCTCCAGTTCAAGTGTTAATTTCTTTATTCTCTTGTTTGTAGCTGCATGTAAAATGTTTATTTTTGAATATATTTATTTATTCCTCCCAGGTTTCCACCTCACTCTGTAATAATCACTTTCTGCATTTTGACCTTTCGATCCTCACAGGGACGTTTTATTGTTCTGATATAAATCTACTAACCAGATTTTAACTAATTTCTTCACTGAAGTCATGAAGGTTCTGTCTGTGTTTTTGGGTCGCTCCTCAGTTTCAGTCTGAATAAAACGTAAAGTTTCAGGTCTGACTGCTGCTGCTGCTGCTGCTTAAAGTCTGTTTTTGATACTTTTTTACATTAAAACATGGATTAGTAAACTGTCACTGTTGTCATTTTTAACCCAAAGTTTCATGTGAAAATCAGACGAAAACTAAAACCTGAAGCTGCTCATTTATCACATTAAAGTCTGATTTAAAAAGAAACAATAAAAAGGAAATTTAAGCATTAATTTAATATGAACGGTTTTCCAGTAGCTAATTAATTTTTATTAAAGATTAAAGAAATGATTTATAGCCTGATTTTCAGTTACAAGATCTAAAATATAAAGAAAACAGTCATTTCTCTGCACTGAAAAGCCTTTTGGCTCCATGTTTATTTGTTTCCCTGTATAAAATATAAATATTGAACACAGAAAACACATTTTTATGCCTCAATAATGTTATAAGGCTTGAAAAGGAAATGAGTCGTAAACCTTTAGTTTCACTCTGCAGGTGAAGTTTGGTGAATTTTTCTGTTTCAGATTTTTCTATTTTTGTGGTTTTATTGAAACCTGAAGCTTCGGAGGAGAAACGTTACAGAACCGGTTCAGTTCTCGGTTCTGTTTGGGTTCTGATCACCAGAACCGGATGTTGAAACATGATGAAAGTTTTACCAAGAAGATAAAAACTGACTGAAACTGAGGAAGTGAGCAGCATCAGGTCCGGACCGTCTGCGACCCGCAGGAGCCGAACCGAGCCGAACCGAGCCGAACCGAACCGAGCCGAACCGAGAAACCCTGAGACCCGCTGATGTCTCTCACAGGAAGTGACGTCACAGCCAAACGACAAACCGCTCCGGTTCCCTTTGCTTTTCCTGCCTGTAATTTTATCATGAAGTATTTTTACTCTCACTGGAGTCAAATGTCTGGACAAAAACTCAAACCTGCAGCTTCTGGTGAAGTTTCAGACATTTTTCATTGAAAGAAACTGATTTGGAAAAATGTTCTTTACGTTTTATTATTTAGTGATTCTTGAGAATAGGGACTAAATGGGTTTTAATTTCCCCTTTTTTGTTATTTCTCAAATATATGTATGCAAATATGTTAAATAATGTTTTGTAAATGTAAATATGCTGAGGTTCAGGCTCCCAGTTACAACATATTTTAAAATATTACATTTTTAATGGACCTGACCCAGAACGCCGTCATCACCATCTGACAAAAATACATCAAAAATAATTTTAATGACCCTGTTAGTGATATTTTACTCATTTTACAGACAAAAGCTTCTCAAGAAACAAAATAAATATTATTTAAAACAATAAAAAGTCCATCTGACGGAGTCGACACAGAACTGAAGGTGACAAACTAGTGAGTAGAATGAAAACCCTGGTACATGTGAAGTAATGCAAATTATATAAAATACATAAAAATGAATTATTTGCACATTTAAGTGAGATTTGACAACATTTTAACTGAAAGAGTCACAAAAACTGACGGAGGCGACAAAAAGCCAAACTACCTCAATTTATATGATGTTAATCTGAAGGCGGCCATATTGTAGCTCATCAGGTCCATGAAATCTTTACAATTTACAAAAATTAAGCTTTTATTTCACAAAATTTCATCAAAGTTTTGTAAAATGTCAGTTATGGCGTCGACTCATCATGGTTGTGACAAACAACTTAGGAATAAAAAGAAGAAAAAACTAAAGAATAACATAAACTAACCAGAGCTAACTAGCCTTAAGCTAACCAGAGCTAACTAGCCTCTTAGCTAACAGAGCTAACTAGCCTTAAGCTAACCAGAGTTAACTAGCCTTAAGCTAACCAGAGCTAAGTAGCCTTAAGCTAACCAGAGCTAACTAGCCTCTTAGCTAACTAGAGCTAACTAGCCTTAAGCTAGCCAGAGTTAACTGGCCTTAAGCTAACCAGAGCTAACTAGCCTTAAGCTAACCAGAGCTAACTAGCCTCTTAGCAAAGGAAGAAACAGGAAGTGGTCATGGGGTCCTCAGAAGTTCTGCTGCCCCAATAATGCCTGATTTTTTTTACATTCTTTTCATTTCTGACAAAAACTAAGGACAAATTTCAATGGAGTTGGAAAATATATAAAAATGATTTTAATTCCATTTATTGATACCTTTATAATTATTTATATGACTACTTATACTCAATTGTCATAATATATAATTTTAAATTGTTTTAAACTATTATAATGTATTGAGTTCTGCTCCTGGACAAAGGCTTTTACAGGCATCATCCACCGACTACAATGTTTAAAATAAAAAATATTCAGCAAATACCTGGAAAATATACATTGTTGTGTCACATGACCAGGTTAGTTTAGTCAGATATTTGAAAAAAATGTATTTTGTGTATATTTTAGTCAAATTTTGTGTTTTATCCATAGGACCTGATTTGTCCCAGTTCTCAGGAATCACTGTATTAGTTTTTTTTTTTTGTCATTTTGGTCCTTAAAATACCAAAATTCCCATTTAACTTTATATGTTGGTCCATCTGATGACGTAACCTCTGAATATTAAATGATTGATAAATATTCGAGTAACTTTTTACCAAACACGTTTTAAGTTTCCGTGATTTTGAACCAGAGGAACCGGAGGAACTGGCTGCATGTTTCTGGTCCTGCAAGATGAAAACCGACTAAATATCAGGAGACAGAGAAGATCAACGTCTTCAGGTGAGTGAAGGAAGGAAGGAAGGAAGGAAATAAGGAAAAAAGGAAGGAAGGAAGGAAGTGAGGGGACTCTGACGTCACTTCAACGTCACCGACGGTAAAAGTTTCACCGAGTTAAATGAAGCGTCGTTTAAACTCAATCTACCCAGTTAAAGTCCATCTACAGACGTTCAACTCTGACTCTGATGTAAACTGGTCCCAGAACCATTTTAACTCATTTGTTCTGCTTGTTTTCTTACTCTAAAGTATTTTGGCAACGTTTTTGGAACTTTGTTGACTTAAAAATATCAGCAGGTTTTCAATTATATTGGAAAAATATCTTGTTTGGATTTCAACAAAATGTGAAAAAATTAATTTGAAAAGTTTCTTTATCAATTTATTACTTATTAAAGCTAAATTTCACCGACAGAAATGTAAATTTTTGAGGAATAAACCAGAAGTTTCAGTTGTTTTGATTGAAATTCAACCTTCAACTAATCAAAAAGCAAAAACAACAACATGGACTTCAGTCAGTTTGATTATCTCCTGTTAATTTACTGTGATTCTGGAACATAAACCACAATTTGTACTATTTTCTTTATGCAAGATTATTTTAATTTTATTTTCTTGTCACTGTTGTACTTTATGTTTCCCCTGGTTATTATATTTGTCTTGTTTTTGTTTAATTGTACACAGCTCAGTTATGTATAGTTGTTTACAAGAAATAAAGTTTATTTAAAAAAGTTTCACCACGTTTTAACGTTCACCAGGAATAAATGCAGCAAACATGGCTGCTGTTGATGACGCCTTCAAAAACTAACAGTAAGTTACTTATCTTGTTATAAAACGAAAGAAAGAGGTTAATTTTTCTAAAACATATTTTCATGTTATTAATTCATTCATAAATGTCACAATTTAAACTAAATATTAAGTCAGCAAGCTAAATATTTCATTAGCTTGCTCAATATTTAGCTAGCAGGTCGATACTTTAACAGTTTATTGTTAAAAACATGTTTATAAATGACCTTTCAACCATCCAAATGGTGAAAAATGACTCATTTTCCTGTCATTTGATGGTAAATGACCCAAATCATTGCTGGTCATCTGCAGCTCCTCGAACTGCAAATGACTAAAGCTTTTCACAGAAGCGGATTAAAGTGAAAGTGGAAGTAGGAAGTTTCACCACAGAGAACATGACGCCTCAGGCAGTTTGGGGTCAAAGCTGCGGTTCCTGGAAGCGTAGATGTTCGGCTGGTTCAGCGGCTGAGGCAGGAAATTCACTGGAAAACGTTAAGGAGATTAAAATACGTCCTGGAAGGAGAGAGGAGGGAAGGAAAGAAGGAAAAACTAATTCCAGAATATTCCAGCCTGAAGTTAAGCAGCCAGAGGCAGCCAGAGGCTTTTTGAGGCCCTGGGCAGAGTTTCATTTGGGGCCCCAAACATGTGACGCTTCATCTTTATGTCAATTTAACAGGCAGGAAAGAAAAAATGGTGTTTGACTGAAACTGGTGACCTCTTTTATTTTTCTCCACTTTATCACATCTGAAATAAACTTTAGAAAGTTCCTGGATCCGTTCCTCTGCTCTGCAGACAGACTCTGGTTCTGGTCCTGGTTCTGCTGGAGGTTTCTTCCTGCGAAAGGGGAGATTTTTCTCTCCACTATCACCACATACATGACACATGGGGCAAATATTCAGTTTGAATCTCGCTAGCTAAATGTTTAGCTCTAAACCAAATATTTAGCTAGCAACCTAATATTCAGTTTTGAGCTAAATATTTAGCCTGCTAGCTATCTAGCTAGCTTCAAGCTGAACATTTGTATGTTTTCTGCTGTCGCCTCATGAATCCAGGATAGACGGAGCCGTTTGTGAGGCTCAGATGGTTGTGACGGTTTTATTTATGATGGACAGGAGCTGGTGTGTGTGACCTCTGACCTCCCGGTGCTGGCAGCCGGCGCTCTTCTGGAAAAATCCCTCCTCGGTTCTGCAGAAGGGCTGGAACAGCAGCAGGTGACGCAGCGCCTGCTGGGAAGAGTTTCTTCTTCTACTGTTTAAGACGCAGAGGCCAGATGTGAGGAAACTGTTTCAGTTGCGACATCAGTTTCTTCATCAGACCAGATCCCAGAGTGAACATCCACCTCACTTCCTTCTGCAGCTAAAAGACGCTTTTACTCTGAAGAGTCGCACTTTTCAAACCAACAGCCAGAATTTAGCCTCTAATGACAGAAACATGGGTCACATATTCACCTGGACAACTAAAACCAAATATTTAGTTTGAAAGCAAATATCCAGCTCAGAGCTAAACATTTAGCTAGCTAGCTGAATATCTGAAAACTACATATTTAACTGAACATTTAGCTAGTTACCTAAATATTCAGTTTTAAACATTTAGCTGTCTAACTAAATACTGAGTTACTGACTAACCAGACTCCCATAAAAATGGAATTAAATCTGGCTTACATGTAATTTCCCAATTCAGAAATCTAAAAATATAATTTTGGTAAAAACTTGAACATATCTTGAATTTTTCTTCCTTTTAGTCAGAACGTAAATATAGAAACATTAAATCATCAGTCAGGATAGTCCAGAAACTCATTTTTAGATATGTGGACTGTAGATGAAGGTGATTTTATGGTAAGACGGCTTGCCGTACAGAGGAACCGCTGAGACCCGTCAGGGTTTCTGCAGTTTCCACATTCACAGAAAAACTCTGCAGTTTCTGCTGAAACTCCCCAACTCACTGATGTCACAGAAGACAAAGTCAAAGTAAGTCACAGAGATTTGGAACAGAAATAAACCCCAACAGACACCAGACTGTAATTATTCATAAAAATAATAATCATGTTTAAATAATCACAGCTCCTCTGAGGCTGAAGCAGCAGTGGATTATTATTACAGCTGAATATTTTATTCTAATATTAATAAAATCTTTTTTTATTACATTATGCAAACATAAATATTGATTATAGGAATAAACTGAATAGAAATCCTGATTCACCAACAAAACACAATTATCTCATTTTTTAAATTTTCCATTTACTGGAATATTATCAGTAGATATCATCCATTATTTATTAACAATTAATATATATTTTTATTCAAATAGTAATATTTTAATAAAATATGCTAAAGTTTCTGATGTTAATTTAAAAACTATAAATTAATATTTAAATGAATATTTAACGAAAAAAATTGAACAGAAGAAAATGTCTGGAATTAATTTTTTCAATAATTTTTTATTGATCAATTTATTTTTTACACATTTTGACATTAAGAATCCATGATGTGATGACGCTCCGCCGCCACCAGGGTCAGCAGAGACCCGCCGCCTGCAGCAGCTGATGGAGGATAAACGGCGCCCTCTGGCGGCTGGTCAGATCATTGTCTGGCAGCTGGATCCAGAGGTGAAAGGTCACTGAAGTCAGACTGAGCGAGCCGCGGCGTCAGGCTGCAGGCCGGAGGAGGCGCAGGCGCAATGCATGATGGGACAGAAAGGTTCGTGAGCCCTAAGAGCCTCAGAGAGGAAAGTCTGTTCCTCAGAGAGAGAATCTACCTGGAGACGAGAGCAGAGCATGAAAAACAAGGAAATACAGCAGATAAAACATGAAAAACGAGGAGATACAGCAGATAAAACATGAAAAACGAGGAGATACAGCAGATAAAACATGGAAAACGAGGAAAAACAGCAGATAAAACATGGAAAACGAGGAGATACAGCAGATAAAACATGAAAAACGAGGAGATACAGCAGATAAAACATGAAAAACGAGGAGATACAGCAGATAAAACATGGGAAACGAGGAAAAACAGCAGATAAAACATGGAAAACGAGGAGATACAGCAGATAAAACATGAAAAACGAGGAGATACAGCAGATAAAACATGAAAAACGAGGAGATACAGCAGATAAAACATGGAAAACGAGGAGATACAGCAGATAAAACATGGAAAACGAGGAGATACAGCAGATAAAACATGAAAAACGAGGAGATACAGCAGATAAAACATGAAAACGAGGAAAAACAGCAGATAAAACATGAAAAACGAGGAGATACAGCAGATAAAACATGAAAAACGAGGAAAAACAGCAGATAAAACATGAAAAACGAGGAGATACAGCAGATAAAACATGGAAAACGAGGAGATACAGCAGATAAAACATGAAACGAGAAAAACAGCAGATAAACATGAAAAACGAGGGATACAGCAGATAAAACATGGAAAACGAGAAAACAGCAGATAAAACATGAAAAATGATGAAATAAGTAATAATAGATCATAAAATAAAGGAATATATGAATCAATAATAAAAATAAAGGAGTTAAACAGGAAATAATGGTAGAAATAAATGGATAACAATAAATGAGTCAAATAATTTCAAATAAATAAAAAATGTAATATTTGAATAAAACAATGAAATAAATAGATTGTAATAGAGAAATGGATAAATGAAACTGACAGATGAAAACATTCAAAAATATTAAAATATTTGTTAAATTTCACTGTAAATGTAAAATATTTGATTCTTCATTTTAAATCATTTTTTTTATTGAAACTGTACAGAAACGTTTCCTGTCAGCCTGAATAACTGATGAGTTTGTAATCAAAGCAGAAACGAAACGTTTCAGTGAAGACAGGAAGTAGTTTGTTGGACAGGAAGTACCTCTCTCTTCAGCTTCCTGTTTCTTTGCTCCAGCAGCTCACAGGCCTGAAAGCGGAAACGTTTAATATTTTACAGTGAAAAACACCAAACATGCTCAACTCTGAGGTCTTAGTTTTTCTCTGCTCCCCGTGTGAGGTCAGAGGTCAGAGGTCAGAGTCTGACCTGGTGCAGCTGGTCGGCCCTCTGCGTTTGCCTCTTGCGGCTTTTCTGCGCAGCCACTCGGTTCTTCTCCCTCCTCTTCATCCTCCGGCCTTCGTCCTTCGGACCCTGAGCCGATCGGAGACCGTCAGCCGGGCCCAGAACCGGGCCGGAGCGTTTCCACGGCGACCTTACCGTCCATCCCAGGTGAGCGGCGCGGCCCGGATCCGACATGCCGAGCTCAGAGCCACGATCCGGAGCGGCAGGAGACGCGGCGCCGTCTGGACCGGCTGCGGTTTCACATCACCTTTCACTTCCCAGCTTCACTCTGGTTTAGTCAGGTGACTGCGGTGACCTCTGACCCCGCAGGTGGGACGGTCCAGAACCGGGCCGATGCCTCAGATTAACCTGTGAGGCTCATCTGAACGTGAAGAAACGATGAAAACAGGGAAAAGGTTTTTTCTGCCACATCAGCGATTGAAAAGTTTAAAAGTTAGAAACTGAAAAACCTGCAAAGGTTCCTGGACCTTCAGCTCAGGGGGAACAAACGTTTGGTCAGACTTTGGAACCGTCGAAATGTTCGACTTAAATTCACTATAAACAGATTTAATCAATAATCATTCAAGTTTTACAGTTTTTACTTATTGAAATATTTTTAAAAATAAACTTCTGAGCAAAAAAAGCAGATTTTCTGTAAAGTTTCCAGTAAAAATGACCAGATTCTTTATAAACTGATAACGGCTGCAGCCGTCAGTGTTTCTGTTGTATGAAGATTTATTCAGTAAAAATTTATTATAAATAAAAAATAATTTTTTAATTCAGAAAATACAGCAAAACTAATGCTAACATTATGCTAACCAGTGTCAATAATCAGCGAATGAACCATCGGCTTCACTATGACGCAGGAAATAGTTTTATTTTTAACTTTTATAAACAAACATGAGGAACGAAAAAAATACAAAATGGGATTAATGTTCATGTGAATCCTGAAGGTTTGACCAGAAACCTGGAGCTGATCTGAACAGTTCCGGATCTGAACAGTTCCGGATCTGAACAGTTCCGGATCTGAACAGTTCCGGATCTGAACAGTTCCGGATCTGAACAGTTCCGGATCTGAACAGTTCCGGATCTCCGTGGTTTCCAGGAAGCGTTACTCCTCCTCGCTGCGCTCCGCCCCCCTGCTGTCGGCCTGGTAGCCCTGGGCCGCCGCCTCGTCCTCCGCGGCCCTGTGGACGGGCTGCGTGGCGGCGCCCCCTGCAGGCGGCGTGGCGGCGGAGCCCAGCACCTCCCTGTGGATCTGCAGCGAGGCGGCGCTGGGCTTCAGGCTGAGGACCTCACACAGGCCGGCCGCCTGCTGCTGCAGCGCGTCGATGGCCTGCAGGGAGAACGCAGCGTGAGGCCTGCGCAGGCGGCTGCAGCGCGCAGACGACCTGACGCCAGCTCACCTTTTGCACCTGGATGACCTGCCTCACCACGCCGGGAGCCGCAGCAGACACGTATCCCATGATGCTCTCTGGAGGAAACGGAGCCACCGGTGAGCGGCGGCTAACAGTCATTTAATCCATTAACTAGCAACGTTCGCTTAGCTCTTACGTAATGTTGCCGTTTGGCCACCGACCAGCAGAGGGCACCACTGGTCATCCTGACACTATGGAGGGCTGAAGAAAATATCCACATTTCTTTTCTAATCCTTTTCCAGTTGATACAGAAATAAAGATGGTGGCACCATGCCAAGCAGAATCTGATTTCAGGTGATAAATTTTCTTTATATTCAACAAGTTCCTTAAGTTCAATAATGATTTTGTTTTTTTTGAAAATGTTTGTCCTCCATGTTGCAGTCGACGGCGCGTCAGACTTTGTTTTTAAAGAAAATGGCCGCTTATCGACTAATAAGATCAATTAACTTCCTCTAATTGACCCAACACACTGACTCCTGCAAATAAACCTCTTTTTTTGTTGCTTGGCGTTGCCACGGCAACCTGCGGCTACATCCGTTTCCTCTGCGTCCTGAAAAAGCTGAAGAAGAAGAAGAAGAAGAAGTGCTGAGACATTTCAGGATTTCACTTCAGCAGCAGAGAAACTCTCACATCTCTGCTGCTCTGAGTTCGTCCTTCCTGCTGGAGCGGCTGCTCGGTCAGCTGGACACATAATCTGCCCGGCAACAAGGCCGGCCTGTTTGAGGTCAGTTTGGTTACAGTTATTACAGGATATCTGCTCTGTCTCCTTTCTAGTTTTCAGCCAAAAAGCAAAAAGACTGAGTCACTTTGTAAAGTGTTGTAGGCAGAGGGCGCCCTCTGCTGGTGGAACAGTGAATTACTGAGACATTTCCCCTCAGAATGAAGAAACAGGAACAATTTTCATGTCTGAGGTGTTGATGTTTCACGCAACCAAAGGTCAGAAGATACTCAGGACGTCTAACTGACCTAGATCTGGATCTCGGAGCAGCTCTGCAGGCTGGACTGACGTCTCAAACAAACCCTGAAACACAAACAGGAAGAGATCAGCAGCACCTTCACTCCACCAAAATAAAAGCTGGTTTTATCTTCTGGATACCCATAAAACAGCCCTAATGGTTCCTAAGGCTGCGTTCACACTGCAGCCTGAAGTGACCCAGTTCTGATTCACACTGCAGGTCCAGTAAATGGACCTGTATGTGTTCTGCTGTGTGAACCTGAAAGTGTCCTGCATGCGCAGTAGAGGGCGCTATAGCGTCAGCGTTCTCAGTGATCTGCCAACCACCATAGAAGAAGAAGAGCTCAGAGGAAGTAAACATGGAGGCTAACGGTGGAGCTTAGCTTATATATCTGAAGTTGTTGTCCAACCGGAGCAACATATTATTTCTTTAATTCGCTTCTGCTAAATAGCCTGTTAGTTTAACGCCTTAGCATTAGCTTATACCAGTTAGCATGTTGATAAAGTACTGTAGCATTAGCTTCTGCTAACTACCATGTTAATTTAACCCCTTACCATTAGCTTATACCAGTTAGCATGTTGATAAAGTACTGTAGCATTAGCTTCTGCTAACTACCATGTTAATTTAACCCCTTACCATTAGCTTATACCAGTTAGCATGTTGATAAAGTACTGTAGCATTAGCTTCTGCTAACTACCATGTTAATTTAACCCCTTACCATTAGCTTATACCAGTTAGCATGTTGGTGAAGTACTTTAGCATTAGCTTCTGCTAACTACCATGTTAATTTAACCCCTTACCATTAGCTTATACCAGTTAGCATGTTGATAAAGTACTGTAGCATTAGCTTCTGCTAACTACCATGTTAATTTAACCCCTTACCATTAGCTTATACCAGTTAGCATGTTGGTGAAGTACTTTAGCATTAGCTTCTGCTAACTACCATGTTAATTTAACCCCTTACCATTAGCTTATACCAGTTAGCATGTTGGTGAAGTACTTTAGCTAGTGTTGTGTTCAAGACCATCTAACCCGAGACCAAGACAAGACCAAGTCCAGCACCGAGCTCTACATGATATGATAAAATGTGAAATATGATCAAAATTACTTCTGAAATTGATCTCAAAGATCCATATTCCCATAAAAACACATAGATATTAAATAATAAATTTAACCAGTATTAAATTTAACAAACTCTTTGTTCTGCTTTGCTTCCATCTCTGTGCTACTATCCGCGGTGGTCTCATGCCACCCCTAAAACGATAACGCCCTGGGTGTTTACCCATGTTGCTCATGTCAGAAACCACCGTCTGCACCATTAAACATAGCAATAGAGGCAAAGCTCAACTGAACACTGACCAAGGAGCAACAAGCAAGAATGAATCTATGCAGCTGAACATAGACAACAACTTAGCCTATAAGCTACTTGTTAACAAGCTTAAGGTGATGTATTGATATTAGCTAGCTAGTCATCTTTTAGCTACTTTACCTGGATCAAACTAAACTACTAAACAGTTTGTTAGTTTGGGGGAAAAACTGAAAAGTTTTTGCGTTTTGCTGGTTTGTTGCCATGATTCTAACACCTGTGCAGCTCCACACAGCAGCAGCATCTGGTCTCCTTCACTGGTGTAAACCCAGCATTTTAGCGTCATGTTGCATTTAAAGGCGGCTCGGAAAAACAGGCTACCACATGTTAACAACGGATTAAACAGTTTTAACTGCTGATAAAAGTGACAGAGGACACGGATATGGGAAGTGTGGAAACCCCGACTGTATCAAATTGACAGAGGAATAACAGAGAGTTGGCCGTTGTAAAGTAAAAGCCCAGTGCATACAGGTTCATGTTTTTTTGTTTTTCTTTTTCATCCACATGGCTTCCCGGGCCCAAACCCTGCAATGGCACGGCGCCCCCTGTAGGCAGCGTGTGGTAACCTGATAGGCTCTCAGCGACACTCCAGTCCTGTCTAATAAGTAAAGACCCGTGCAGAGGAATCGTTCTGCTCCTGAATGTCCATCTCTACATTGCAGACTTTTAGACACAGCTTGTCTCATATGTACAACAAGTCAGTCAAACCTCCACACAATAATTCAGCCCATTGAGTGACTTTTTTCATCACAATGCTTATGTGTCTCTATACAAATAGCTTTGCTAACGTCACGTTAACGGAGCTTAACCTTCTTTCAGCTACTTTTCTATGTGACGAAAAAAGTTAGACGTTATTCCACCGTCTGTGAAACTGAAGCGCTGCTGAGTTACTGTGGCCGTCGGGTTTATTATGATTTATGCAGCTTTATTCTATTACTGACTATTAGATCTTCTGCCGCTGAGAGGAAACCACTGCGCATGTCTGGAGCGCCGCGTGTGACTGAAAGGTGAGGGAGAAACATAAACACCTAATTGGCAAGTCACGTTATTGGTTGTGTTTTTTATCGGTGCGTTTTGCCTCCACTGAAAACAAAGATGTTAACAAATAAACTGAACAATCTGCTGCATGTTTACTGATATTTTCACAGTCGCGGTCTTGACCGGTCTTGAAATAAAATGCCGAGTCCTCAGCGACCGAGACCATCAAGAAACGGTCTCAAGACCAAGACCGATCCCGAGTACCACAACACTGACTTTAGCATTAGCTTCTTCTACTCATTAATCCTCATATAGTCGCCATGGTTGTTGTTTTTCTTCTGTATCAGGACCAGAATAGTGAGATTTGTTGAGAATCAGTGACGTTCAGTTGGGATGAATGAGACCTGGACGTTCTGGTCCATTTGAATCGGATCCGTATCGATATGGGTCACATTCTAAAAGAATCAGACCTGAGCTGTTCACACTGCCATGAAAAGATCGGATCCAGGTCACATTACGTCAGAAACATCTGAACTGGGTCACTTCAGGCTGCAGTGTGAACGATGTGTTCACCCTGCACATCATTAATATGCTATTAACATTAATATGTTGATGGCAACATATTAACAACTTAATCCTCATATAGTCCATCATGGTTGATGTTTTTCTTCCCTCAGATACTGGCTGGTTACTTTCCAGAACCAGTTTCTGCTGTAGAACCTGGTGGTAACTGTAACTTCCTGAGGTTTTTCCCATAATTCCCATGTTTTCCTTTCCAGGCTTACAGAGAGTTTTAGGCTGTAATCTGGACCGGCTGGTGATTCAGGAACGTTTAGGACTTTCTTCCTTCAAACCGACTTCCCAAACTCTCAGCCTGGTCCGCACCACGCTGGTTCTGCTCTGTAAGCCCAGAGAAAACAACCTGCAGGTTCCTCTAAGCGACTCTGACCGGATCGGTCCGGCTGAACCCACCAGGACTTTCCGCTCGGCCTTCAGGGCGTGAACCACGTGGGGACGGATCCGCTTGGGGTAGGAACGGCGCTTCCAGGCCGTGTCCAGGATGCTGTCGTCCAGGAGGCTCTCCAGATCCAACGCCTCTTCATCTGAGGAGGACAGCAGTGTCAAACGCAGAGGAACCGGAACCGGCCGGACCGGCGGGACGGACAGGAAGTACCTTCCAGGTCCGGAGCCTCGTCCCACGGCTGTCCGTCCACCAACACGTTGAGCTTCACAGCAGCTTCAAAGTTCTGCAGAGATCCACAAATACTCAGACACAAAGCCGGGAAAACCGGGATTCAGGAATGAGGAGGATCTCAGGAAACGACCAGCTGATTGGTTCCCATCACAGCTTTGAGCAGGAAATTCAATCGGATCTGAAGGAAACAGTTTATTTTTTCATATTTATTGGACATTTTATCAGGTAAAACTTTACAACAATTTCCCAGCAGGATCGGTTTCCTATGAAACACCGTACAGTTAATAATAGGGCTGTATAATAATATCGATATCGCAATATATATCGATATTTTCCTTCCTAGAAAACAATCAATATTCATCCTCAAGTATCGTAACGTCCAACTGTCACCTTGTTCCCTCACTGCTGGCTTCACCAGGTCATCAGGCTTAGAGTGATTCCTTCAGATGTTCAGGTTAGAAAGGTATCAAACTATTCAGAGCAGGAACTTGGTTCACTTTATTTACTTTACTAATGCATGTCAGCTACAGTTTGGACTGTTTCAACTAAAAGAAACATGTTTTCTCTCCACTTCTTTGGTTCATTTTGTCCAGCTGTCCACTTTAAGTCTGTGTCCAACCAGAACCAGGTATTGTGTAGTTGGAGCTTTTAATCAGTTTTCAGTTAAATTCATTCAGTCCAACTTTATAACAGTCACAAAATGTCACCAAAATCACTCTGTCCCTCTGAAACTTTCAGAAAATCGCAAAAGTGTATCGAATTGTATCGTTTGCTGAATATCGCGATATATCGTACCATGGGCAGAATATCGTGTATCGTATCGTGAGATTATTGTAGTCCTGGTTAATAACAGCCAAATTTAGGTTTGGCATCAAGCGGAAACAGAACTAAACTCTTCATACTCAGGAGGAATTAACTCGTTCATTCTGGGGTTTGGTGCTTATTGATTGAAAAACTGGAGAACCGTGTTTCATGGGAATCTTCCAGGTTTGGGATTTGGAAACATTCCCAGCTTGGGAAACATTGTTCTACCAATTTGTTAGTATTTCGAAGCAAATTAACTATTAAACCTCCGTTTTCTTGTGCCGAATATTAGCAGCAACACATGCGGAGTTTTTCCAGAACCGACCGGTTTGAATCCTGCCGGTTAAATGCGGATGAACCGCAGTGGAGCTTAAAGTGCGCAGAAAACAGCGGGACTCACGGCCAGCAGCTCCCGCTCTAACACCGTTCGGCTGTCCTCGGGAATCTCCGGCTGTCCGGCCAACGCGCTCCGTAAAAGCGCGAAGCTTCGGCTCATCATGTCGGCGGTTCTCCTCTTGGACGTCAGCCGAACCCGGAACTCCTGCTCCGGGTCTCGACATGTTCGGATCGGGGAAGACTCCATCTTTACCGCCCGGTCTGTTTGAGTTCAGGTTGATTTCCGCCGCCAACCGGAAGTCGGCGTGTTGTGCTTCCTGTTAGCCGGTGTTATGCCCAGAAACGCTGCCTGCCCAAAGTTGCATCCCCTGTCGCGGGAGCGCGCATCGCTCTAAACTCTCGCATATCGACGAGAAAACGGACATAAATATGACCGAAGAGGACATTTTAAAGATATTTGTAACATTATCACGTTTCTTAACCATGTAATCCCTAAAACGGTGCGTTTTATTTCGCAAATTACTTGAAATAAATGAGGTTTTTACATTGTTAAGAAGCAATAAGATTTTCTGTAATGTTTAAGTTCTGGAATGTGTGTGTATGTGATCCTTTTGTTTGTGAAATGTTTGTTACCTTTCGGTGTGTCCTTATAGCAGCCATCTTGGAGCCTACTAAGGAGGAAGCTCTTATATAGAAGGAGCCATGTTTGTCTGGGTTTTGATTGGCTGGGCAGTTAATTGAGAAGGTGGAGACAACAGTATATAAAGAGACTGAGAGCTGTGAGAAGAGAGAGGCCGCCAGACTGCTGGATGAAATGCCATTGTGTCTTGTGGGTGAAGTGTGGAGGCCTAATAAACCACCTATGTTCATGTTACAGCTGACTTTGCTGAGTTTTTCCTTCCAACCCACATCTCTCAGCGTAACATACATCTTTATTGACACGAGTCGAACTCAAGATACTCAAGATACGTATCTCGTTAAAACGTGATACGTATCTTGATAAAACGTGATAACAAACGTGATAACAAGTTTAACAAGATACGTATCGCGTTATAACGTGATAGCGCTCAAATTTTTTTTTTTCCTGCGTGATAGCAATGCGCTTCCATAGAATTCAGCTAACATAAATCTTTCTTTCTGTGGCAGCTAGCCCCGAAAACAGTCGCACCTGTGACACCTGCCACCGGAAGTGCCACTATGAGGTGCAGTGTCACAATTTGCGCCTGCTATCTCTCTATTTACTGTGTGGTTAGCTCCAAGGCTAGCTCCATGCTAGCTCCATGCTAGCTCACTGTGTCTTACTCTGCAGTTGTACAGTCACAATATCTGGCATCATGAGCGCCCCCTGCCACGAGGCAAGAGAACTGCCTGCCTCCCCTCGAGTTTGTTCTCTGCTGTTTCTTATCGCTCCTCCACACACAAAACGCGACACACACACAGTTAGTGATAAAAAACACTGTACATTATATACATAAGCGAAATTATGGAAAATCAGTCCATATATTAAATGTTTTTAAGCCATTTTATTGCCGCCGTACAGACAAGACGAACATGCTGGCATATAATGGCAGCCAGTGCAGAGCTGCTAATTGCAGGAGAGGCTGAGCTGCTGTTGCCTCTTTGGCTTCACTTCTGAGCATTTGAATGGGAAAATGCAGAAATCCAGCGATTTTGAAGAAAAATTCATCAGAATTGGTTAAGCTAAGTAAAAAATAGATACTTTATAGTACAAAACCACAGGGTGAAAATAGTTTTATATTATTGGTTTTATATTATATATTTTTCCATGATCTCACCTGCCTCCCCTGACCGCATGTCACTGAATGGTTCTTCAGAACCGGTTCTGATTGGAAAGTGTGGGAGTGATTCTGGACCTCTGTTTTGTTGGGAACCAGAATTCACATCAATGTTTAGCTTATCATAGATAATTGTAATCAATAAATTATTAATAAAATGTTAATTCTTTGGTTTCATCATGTCACCAACTCCTCCGTCTGTCATGAAGGAAACTCCAGCAGAACAGAAACAAAACTGAAGTTATCATCTTTGGAGCTAAAGAGGAATGATCTAGAGTTATAGATCTAGAGTCAACACACAGCTTCAGGTATTACAGCTGGAAACCAGCAATCGGGCCTGAAATCTGACCTCTGACCTCAGCCTCCAGAGTCGCATAAAGCTGGTTCCTCAGTGGTTCTTCCAGTAGCTGCAGAACGTTTCAGGACCAGAGGACAAAAGTCGGAAACCAGAGAAACTCATCCAGGATTTAGTGGCTTTGATTCCTGCGGCAGGTCAGAGAGATGAACCAGAAGCTGCAGCTGGAGACCTGACTAGAACCAGGAGGGTAGAGACACCACCCGGTTCTACAATCCTTCACTGAGAGACTTTAAACTGCTGGTAGTTTAGAAATCAATGAACAGATTAAGATCTTCTGCTGGATCAACTGTTAGTTCTGGTTCTGCTTCTGGTTGAAGCAGCATTCAACTTCTATTCACCACAGATCTGGAACAGACATCCAGAAAACTGGAAAACAGCTGAAACACCTTTAAGTCCTGACTAAAACCCAGCTGGTTGAAGTTGCTCTGAATCATAATCAATTCAGAATTTAACGACGGGGCGCCATGGTGCTGCAGGGGTTCAGCACAACCCACATATGGGGCCCTAATCCTTGACGCAGCCGTCACAGGCTCCATCCCTGGCCTGGTGACCTTTGCCCCATGTCTTCCTCTTCTCTCATTACCCTCACTATCAAATAAAGGCCAGTAGAGCCAATAAAACCTTTAAAAGAATTTAACTAAATGTTGATTCTGTTACATGACTTTATGATTTGACGTGAATTGTTGCTGAAATGTGTTAAAATAATAAAGTCTGATTATTGATTGAAGGACTGAAGCACTGACTTCTAAACAAATCAGAGAATTTATTAACAAAACAGCCTAAATTCTTCCATGAATAGTAATCATAAATTATTCTCTTCCAGTCCTGGCAGTCACTAATGATCATACACAAATGAACATAGATATCTAATGATAATCTTGGAAACAAATCAGAGCAAAATGACTGGGAATAATGAAAAAAAAATAACTTTCAAACCAATTAAAAAAGAACTATATCCGGATTAGTTTAAAAAGATTTAACAGTGAAAAGACCCTGTTTCCTTAGAACAGTCCAGCTAAAGCAGATATGATGACAATAAAAGTGGCCCCAGGATGGAGCCCTGCAGAGCGCCGCAACATCGCCAACTACTCTGGAACCGTCATGGCTCCTGTATCCCCAACCGCAATAAAAGGGTTCTGTGGTCAACAGCGTTGTAGGCCAGGTCAAAGGTCAAAGGCCCAGCGACAAAAGGATCACCAAGTGACCAGAACCATTTGCTAAAACGTTTTCATTAAAAACCCTCACTAAGGTCGTTTCTGTTCCAACCCAGACTGGAAGATCGGAAGAGATCTTCAGTTTGTTCTGGTCCAAGTTCCAGACCAGGGGGGCCAAAGTGGGTCCTGGAGGCCCGGCATCCTAAATGTTTTAGTTTCTCCCTGGTGGTTGTAACAACGTCCTGAGCAGGTCGATGTTCTCCTTGGGCCTCCAATGAGCATCATTTGATCCAGGTGTGTTAAACCTGCAGGATGCCGGGGAACCAGGACCCACTTTGGACCCCTGGTCTAGAGCAAAGGTCAGACGAAACTCTGTTACTCCTTCACTGAAAAACAAGAAAAGCTCATCCAAGTTCAGTAAATTACTCAAGTTTACAAGTCACTGAAGTTAAAAACACATTTATCAAGTTGAAAGTGATGAATTTGGATAAACTTCATTTAATAAAATGCTGAGAGCTGCAGACATTTATGTGACTCGGACCAACAACTATCAACTAATCCTCCTAACTCCTGAGCTGACTGAACGTAGCTCAAAGCTAACTGAATGTAGCTCAAAGCTAACTGAATGTAGCTCACAGCTAACTGAACGTAGCTCAAAGCTAACTGAATGTAGCTCAAAGCTAACTGAATGTAGCTCAGAGCTAACTGAATGTAGCTCAGAGCTAACTGAATGTAGCTCAGAGCTAACTGAACATAGCTCAAAGCTAACTGAACGTAGCTCAAAGCTAACTGAATGTAGCTCACAGCTAACTGAACGTAGCTCAAAGCTAACTGAATGTAGCTCAAAGCTAACTGAATGTAGCTCACAGCTAACTGAATGTAGCTCAGAGCTAACTGAATGTAGCCCAAAGCTAACTGAATGTAGCTCACAGCTAACTGAATGTAGCTCACAGCTAACTGAATGTAGCTCACAGCTAACTGAATGTAGCTCAGAGCTAACTGAATGTAGCTCGCAGCTAACTTGAGCTTCCAGCTACATTTCTAGCTATTAAACTAAATCTGTATCTTTCTCCTGATTATGATTTAGAAAATAAACCTCAGAGCCAAAAGCGTTGAACTGTTTTCTGTCTTTTAATAGTTGATTGACAAACACCGGAAGGATGAAGCCGGTTTCCGGTAGCCCAACATTCAGCTGCAGCTATTTATAGCCGCTGACGGCCTGGTAAGGCGTCGCCTTCCTGTTGTCATGGAAACCGGCTCCTGCGCCACCCTCCAGCTCGACAGCACCACCATGCGGTGAGAAGCGCAACTGCAGGCTGAGACTCAGCAGTAATTACACTTTATGACCAGCAATCAGTCTGGTGGCGCATTTCCCACAATGCAACGCTTCAGCCCTGCAGCTTCTGCTGGAGGCTCATCAGCTGCTCCATGTTGATGCTGCTGCCGCCGCACACGATCACCAGCAGGGGGCGCAAGGGAGTCGGCAGCCGGCCTGGAAACAAACCAGAGTCAGGAGGTTCTGGTGACTGGTGGAGGTTCTGGTGACTGGTGGAGGTTCTGGTGACTGGTGGAGGTTCTGGTGACTGGTGGAGGTTCTGGTGACTGGTGGAGGTTCTGGTGACTGGTGGAGGTTCTGGTCCGGTTCGGTCCTCAGCTTCAAACAGGGATAACTAAAGACCTTCTGTAAATTACTAACATATTACTAATGTATTGGCACCTTGGGCCTGCAGTCTGGGGATCAAACCCTCGTACACGGCGGCCAGCGCTGCTCCACACGCCATCTCCACCAGAACCCGCTCCTCATCTGGAACACAGAACCAGAACCTTCAGAACCGAGCCGGAGCCGGGCCCGTCCTCCAGAACCCACTGACCCAGGAACATCTGGACGGCCCTGAGCGCCTCCTGGTCCGACACCAGCTCAGAGATGATGGTCGCCTCGCCGCTCTGGCTCAGCTCAAAGGCTCTGCGGCAGACCGTCTTCGCACCCAGACACTTGGCCTCACTGGACGGGGGAGGAGGGGGGACAGGGGAGAGGGGGGGACAGGGGAGGGAGGGGGGGACAGGGAGAGGGGGGACAGGGGGAGAGAGGGGGGGGACAGGGGGAGAGAGGGGGGGGACAGGGGAGAGAGGGGGGGGACAGGGGGAGAGAGGGGGGGGACACAGAGACACAGAGACAAGAGTGTGAAGGAGTCGAGGTCATTCAGACTGCTGGTTCTGGTTCTATTGGTTCTGCTGGTTCTGTTGGTTCTGCTGGTTCTGGTTCTGTTTGTTCTGCTGGTTCTGGTTCTATTGGTTCTGCTGGTTCTGTTGGTTCTGCTGGTTCTGGTTCTGTTTGTTCTGCTGGTTCTGGTTCTATTGGTTCTGCTGGTTCTGTTGGTTCTGCTGGTTCTGGTTCTGTTTGTGCTGCTGGTTCTGGTTCTATTGGTTCTGCTGGTTCTGTTGGTTCTGCTGGTTCTGGTTCTGTTGGTTCTGCTGGTTCTGGTTCTGTTTGTTCTGCTGGTTCTGGTTCTATTGGTTCTGCTGGTTCTGTTGGTTCTGCTGGTTCTGGTTCTGTTTGTTCTGCTGGTTCTGGTTCTGTTGGTTCTGCTGGTTCTGGTTCTGTTTGTTCTGCTGGTTCTGTTGGTTCTGCTGGTTCTGTTGGTTCTGCTGGTTCTGGTTCTGTTTGTTCTGCTGGTTCTGGTTCTATTGGTTCTGCTGGTTCTGTTGGTTCTGCTGGTTCTGTTGGTTCTGCTGGTTCTGGTTCTGTTTGTTCTGCTGGTTCTGGTTCTATTGGTTCTGGTTCTATTGGTGCCGTTGGTTCTGTTGGTTCCGGTTCTGCTGGTTCTGTTGGTTCTGCTGGTTCTGGTTCTATTGGTTCCAGTTCTATTGGTGCCGTTGGTTCTGCTGGATCCGGTTCTATTGGTTCTGTTGGTTCTGCTGGTTCTGGTTCTGTTGGTTCTGTTGGTTCCGGTTCTATTGTGCTGCTGGTTCTGGTTCTGCCGGTGCCGTTGGTTCTGTTTGGTTCTGCTGGTTCTGGTTCTGTTGGTTCTGCTGGTTCCGGTTCTATTGGTGCCGTTGGTTCTGCTGGTTCTGGTTCTATTGTGCTGCGGTTCGTGGTTCTGGTCTGTTGGTTCTGTTGTTCTGCTGGTTCTGGTTCTGTTTGTTCTGCTGGTTCTGGTTCTGCTGGGTTCTGTTGGTTCTGCTGTTCTGGTTCTGTTGTTCTGGTTCTGTTGTTCTGTGGTTTGCTGTTTGGTTCTGCTGTTCTGTTGGTTCTGCTGGTTCTGGTTCTATTGTTCCAGTTCTATTGGTGCCGTTGGTTCTGCTGGATCCGGTTCTATTGGTTCTGTTGGTTCTGCTGGTTCTGGTTCTGTTGGTTCCGGTTCTATTGGTGCTGCTGGTTCTGGTTCTGCCGGTGCCGTTGTTCTGTTGGTTCTGCTGTTCTGGTTCTGTTGGTTCTGCTGGTTCCGGTTCTATTGGTGCCGTTGGTTCTGCTGGATCCGGTTCTATTGGTGCCGTTGGTTCTGCTGGTTCTGGTTCTATTGGTGCTGCTGGTTCTGTTGGTTCTGGTTCTGTTGGTTCTGTTTGTTCTGCTGGTTCTGGTTCTGCTGGTTCTGTTGGTTCTGCTGTTCTGGTTCTGTTGGTTCTGGTTCTGTTTGTTCTGTTGGTTTTGCTGGTTCTGGTTCTGCTGGTTCTACTGGACCAGGACAAACTAAAATCTTTGCAGAAATTTCAGCCAAACGTTTCGGCTTGTTTGTCTTGTCGCCGTGGCGACCAGGCCTGCGATCGGCCAATGGGATGAGAGCTGGACCCACCTGGTGATGTCATCCAGAGTCACCAGCCGCCCCGCCTTGATGGCGGCGTTGAAGCAGTGGGCCCCCACCGTTTCCATGGCGATGACCGGGACGTCCGCCCAGCCGGCGTCCCTCATGCCGCGGACGACGCCGCACAGCAGGCCGCCGCCCCCCACCGACAGCAGCACGGCGCCGGGCCGGGCCCCGGGGCCCAGCGCCGCCGCCGCCTCCGCCACCACCGAGGCGTGACCCTCCCTGGACAGACGGGGGACGGGCTGGGACCGTGCAGGGGTCAGAGGTCAGGGCCACGGAGAACCTACCACAGCAGGGGGTGGTCAAACGGAGGAACGAAGGTCAGCCGCTCCGCCTCCGCCAGCCTGAGAGCCTCGGCGTTGGCGTCGTCCCAAACCTGACGGTCAGAGGGGTCAGAGGTCAGGGGCACCGCAGGACGGGCTGTGCCCCTGACGCCGGGCGGCCCTGACCTTCCCGGCGACCTTGACGGCGGCGCCCTGCTCCTGCAGCCTGCGGACCACCAGCGCCGGGGTGGAGGACGGCACCACCACGGTCGCCGGGAGCCCCATCTTCCGGGCCGCGTAGGCGGCGGCCATGCCGGCGTTCCCACCTGTGGAGACGGCCGTTACCATGGCGCCCATCGGACCGAGCAGGGGTCAGAGGTTACCTGAAGCACACACGACGCCCCTGGAGCGGCCGGCGAGCTGCAACGACAGGCGCAGCGTCAGCAGCAGACAGACACAGGGCCAGACCGACCCACGGCGCCCCCACCTGCTGGCACAGGTGACCTACGCCCCGGATCTTAAAGGAGCCGGACGGCTGGCAGTTCTCCATCTTCAGGTACACGGCGGTGCCCGCCATCTTGGACAGGGCGACGCTCTCCAGCAGCGGCGTGTTGACGTGGAAATGCTGCGGCATGGCGACAGTCTGACACCAAAACAAGGTTTAGTCTCTGGATGAAGAACCTACAGGCTCCTCCCCTTTAGGGGTCACCACGAGGTCAGCAGGGCCCTAGGAGGCGTTCCTTCATAGGAGAGGCTCACGACATGGTTACCGTCACATGTTGGACCTTCATCACGTCTAACATTTTACACAAACTACAGCAGCCAGCACTCGAGTTTCACTGCGCGACGGTACTAGACATTACGGTAACGTCACTTACGAGCTCCTTTCAAAGTAAAAGCGCACATCCGGTTCATGTTTGATCTACTGCAAGTGAATTAACAGCGGCTTCACGTTTAGACTTTTTCTTTATTCAGTTGAAAAGGAAATGATGCAACTGCAAATACATTCAAATATATTGTGAAAGAAAAATACTGTAAACCATATGACACCTTTAAATTGTGACGTCAAATGACGCGTTACCAGTGACGTCTCTCTTCGAGAAGACACCCAGGAAATGGCCTATTATTCAAAATAAGAGCTGATCAAAGAACACGTTTTGATTTTTATTTTCCAAACGTTGACATACACATTGTTGAAAAAGTCCGTTTCCAGTGACTTCTCTCACTTCCGGGTGACAGAGGGACTCACCCCCCCCCCCCCCCCATCCCCAATTTTAAAGGAGCCAATGCAGTAGAATCAGATCAAGTAAGAACCGGATGTGCGCTCTTATTTTGAAAGCAGCACGTAAACGGGAGCGCCGTAACGCGTTGAGCTGTCGCGCACATAGACATAATATAAGGATAGACCATCATGCATCGCTCTCGCCTATTGTCGCTGACGAGATTTAGGGCGGCCATCTTGGAGCGGTAGATCACTAAACTCAGCATAATGTGTTTAGCAGCAAAATGACATATCAGCGCATTTAATCGATCATAACACACTTTTTGTTACTAGAAACTAGGAGAGGGAAGTCTGGGCCTCCCTTCTGAAGCTGCTGCCCCCGCGACCCGACCCGGATAAGAGGAAGAAAATGGATGGATGGATGGATGGAAACTATATTCAGACATCTATCAAAGCTACATTTATAAATAATTGTATTATTTAAGTATGTTTTTAATACATAGTTCAGCATTTTTAAATATGATTAGTGGCTATAACAA